>CM028329.1:31964745-32564745 GCA_016647705.1 Eucommia ulmoides
TCATGAATTATCTTATGACCTAAAATGCCTTGATATTCTTATAAGAAAATCATTAGTAGAAATCAAGTAAACATATATCACTAATCCTTAAATCCATATATGATCACTAACCAATTCCAAGCAACTTTTGATCCTATATATCAATACCTAATACAAATTCTATGTAGGATTTGACAATAGAATATCATGATTATATATCGAATTAGCTCAGTTGATATACTATTTATAGATACATCAATTTAATACAACAGATCAAATTTAAACAACACTAATATCACCACATATGAGATATACGATGCTAGCAAATACATTGATTAAATCAAGTTCTTATAAAGGCATCGTGGTATTATTTTATCATTAGAAAAATCTCAAAATGCATTCCTTTTTTAGAAAACAAACTTAATATAAACCGTTTGTATAAATGAAATATAACATAGATAAGAGTGCATTATAGAAACAGATTCCAGTAAAATGAACATGGAATTAAAACATAATATAATACTAGTGATAACACAATATGTTTCTTATAATCATATTATTGATTTCACAAACATTAATGAATGCATGATATGAATAATATAAGCAAATTTTATACAAACATGTTACTACACTTTAAATAAATGTAATTCTCTGAATCACCATGCAATGTCTCCAAAACAACAATACGTATCTTAGAAACCATTACTAACTTACCTAATCAGCAGGCTGGACACCTACCTCTTTAACAAATTTAATAAATTTAAATTGTGAAGGGTTAGGAGTACCTCTGATGTTTTTAGGGACGACTTTGCATGTTACCTTATTTGTGCTGACAATTGATTTTGGTGCACAATTTTTCTTAGCCTGTTTGTATCCTCTAAGCCTTTGATTGTTGCCATTTGATTCTATTATATTTTTATTTGCACATGTCGCTTGCAGCTTCTTGGTGACTTCCCAACTTGACTTTGGTACATCTTTTTTGTTTGTATGTCGCTTGTGTCTTCTTGGTGACTTCCCATCTTGGCTTTGGTACATCTTTTATGTTTGTTACTTTCATTCGAGTTCCAACAGTATGTAACTCTGCACAAGATATTTGCATACCGCTCTTTGGTATCCATTTCATTTTGAATCCGTTCTTGTTAGAAATAAACGTAAGGTTCCTGAACAGACATAATAATTTAAAATGCCTATCCCAATTGTAATAATTACATCTCTACTTCGATTGATTATCATACATAGAACGAGAAGTAAATCATAAATCATTTCTAATAATAGAAAAATTACAATCAGTGACTTGTGATGAAGAATGAGAGGATGAAACATATCCACTTTCACAGATTATTTTGAAAGATGGAGAAACAATCTCAAAGTCACTTAAAATAGACTTGAGGTCAGATTTTGATTTTTCAAAATTTTTCTTAAGTAAATAATATTTATTTCAAGATATGACCTTTGTCTAAAAACCATGTAAAAATTATTTTTTTAAACTCTGTATTCATTTTCAACCGATGTAAGTTTTAAAATTAATTTTTCATGTTCAAATTTTGAAATCTCAAGATTTGATTTTAAAACCTCATTTTATTTTTCAAAAGCTATAGAAACGGAAACATTTTCTTTTAAAGAATTTAAATCATTTTTCAAAAAACCATTTTCGTTTTCAAGAAAATCTATTTTAGAGAGTAAGTTATTTCTTTCCAAAACAATATGTGAAGACTCTTTTGTTCCATCATAATCATCTAGATTGTTGATCCTAAGATTCTTATTAACAATTAAATGTTGATATTTTTTGTGAAACTAACGGTTTAATTGAGTGTTTCAGTTTATTAGTTCTAATGATGAAAATATAATAACAAGTAATGAATGGATGCTAAAAGATGATGACAAAGATGATAAAGGATTAAGAGGTTGAATAATTTGAAGAACCTAGGGTAAATAACTCAGGTCAAATTTCAACTCTTAATATCCCAATTAGGATCACACCCGACACAAAAAAAAAATGATTTTTATAAATATGTGTAGTTTTGATAGGATCCTAATTAGTTAAATTATTTACTCCTATGTGAAATTGAAAAAGAAATATTGATAATTAATTAAAATTGAATTTAAGAATTTAGTGGAGCTAATTGAGAAAAGAAATCGGTTAAAGGGGTGAAAACGTCGATGAGAATGAATTAAAAATGAGTTAAGGAGAGGATTCCAGCATTGATAAGTCGACAGGTGTATGACGAAGCATTTGTTATGCGCTCGCGTATTGATTACTCGCAAGTGTACGAGATCAAAATTTTAGTATAGTGTGATCATTAAGATCGGGTATCGTACCCACAGATATTGGTGTTCGTTATTATTGAGTACCGTGTTCATCATGATCTAACTTTATCTAGGCTAAAAATAAATGTATTTAATTAACTAATACTAATACTAATATAACCTAAATTAACTATACTAATATAATGAGATATTTTAGGGGGAAAATTGTCTAGGGATTAACTCGATTTACAAATACGTGTTCGATCTCGATTGACTTACGTTTACGGTGTTCGACCTATTTGACAATCTCAGTTCGTAAACTCCCCCGCTACCTCTTCTGAGTGTAAGACGACGGATATCAAGCGACTTCGTGTCAATGAAGAAGTCTCCTTTAATGTCTTAATGACCCTAGGTCATGTGAGTCTCGCCCCAACGTCATTGATTGCACATAATCCAACTCCCGACCAGGTCATTGGATTATCGCGTTGTGTTTACCCTATCGACAATCTCAGTTTTAAAACTCTACTGCCACCTTTCCCGAGTGTAAGACGGGGGAATACATGACTTCGAGTCAACAAAGAAGTCCCCTCAACGTCTTAACGACTCTAAGTCACGTGAGTCTTGCCCCAACGTCATCGATTGTCCACAATCCAACTCCCGACCGGGTTGTTAGATCAGGGCGTTTGTTTACCCTAGTCCGAATTTGGGATTTTTCAAACCCCGTATTCTCCGAATATCAATCTACGCATAATAAACAAATAATACGATAAACACAATCAAACTATGAAGAACAAACATAAATGCAACACCGAAATCATACGAAACACATATTTATAAATATATTGTTAATCCCTATACAATCCATATTTAACTATGGCTATAGCCGTATTGACAAGAAAGCACGAGCTAAACATGCTCACAAAATCCTAAGTTAATGAAATCAGCGAAGAAATCGAAGAACTTAGTCTCGTACGAAGATTTGTCGCTAAGAACCGCTCAACGATCGCTCTGCCATCTTCCTCCACCTCGGGATGTGAGCTCTCCCTCTAAAACTACTCTACCTACCCTTAGATATATTCTAAGGGGTTCTAAATGGCCTGGGGGGTGCAAGAGGAGAGGAGAGAAGAGGATATTGATAGGCAAAATATCTCAAAACATCTAACAAAAATATCTAAGTTGTGCAAAGGCCACCGCCAAGGCGGTGATTAGGTTAGTTGCCTGATCGCCACGGCAATGAAGAAGGCGGTGGATTAGGATGACATCCTATAGTTTCACTGCCTAGGCGGTGAGTGTCCAGAAAGAATAGGTTATTCTCTGCATTTTCACCACCGCGGCGGTGGGATTCTTTCAGAATATTGCAGCCTTGCTCATTTTTCTACTTCTTCGACCGTTCTTGGTTCGATCTCATCGTTTTCTCTCCAATTTCCTATTTTTTTGCCCCACACACTTGATTTATACAAAAAGTATAAAAACTAATTAAAACATAATAAAATAAATATAAAAACTACTCTAAAACTAACAAAACCGGTTTGGAAATATGTAGGTAGATCACACCTATCAAATACCCGTAAACTTGGAATTTTGCTAGTTCTCGAGCAAAACACACTCACGAAAATGAAAAACACAACTAAATGAAAAAAAAAAAAAAAAACAATCTAAAAACAATCTAAATATAACGACATGCGAATTTTACATTCTTTTATCGACCTATTTATTTTTCCCTCAACAACCGCAAGTCATATCGAGTTCAGGCGGTAACACACATCATGTGATGTTCTAGATTTTTGACATGCAATAATGGTGAACGCCATTCTAGATCCTATAAACATATTAGTACGAGACTCAATAATATAACTATACAACGACCAGATTGAATTATCCCTCAACGAAACTCATGACTGAGACCGTATAGGACTAGGTTTTCCATATACCTGATTGGGGGGACTAGGTTTTCCATATACCTGATTGGGGTCCATTCTCCACTAATGTAGGTTTGGAAGTTCATAGAGATCAGAAGGACTTGGTTCGGTTATGGAATATTTGGCCAAGGGTAATTTGGAATAGAAATCGGGTTAAAGTTGTTAACTTAACGTTACCTAAGGCTCAATGCTTGGCACATTCACTCTCGAACCCCCATAGATAAATTGGAAAAACAATCCCGAACAAACAATTAAGATCGACGTACTCACTTGTCAAAAAGAAACAAAATTTAACAATATTTACATTTTTTTTAACGAACCACATCCCCAAACTTATTCGATTTTCACGGGTGTGGTTAAAACGAATGAAAAACAACAAGTGAGTACTCGAATACTGAACCAATTCAAAGTTCTCCCTAAACCCAATCACTCACATCAAGAAGCATTTGCAACTGCTAACTTGATTCACTTAAATATGCCTTTAATTCAATGATTTATGTTTGGAAAAAGATCATCTGGCCAGGGTATTTGTTTATGTGTTCATAATTGAATTGGCATTTAGGCTTCGATAGGGTAACAAGGGATAAACATGTTATAAGGTAGTAGAAATGAGTTGTGTAAGTTTTCACAGTAGATGGTTTAAAAAAAAAATAAAAAAAATCGGGGTAAATGGAAATTAACCCAATTATTTTAGAAATTGTGGCAGCCCCATAACCCACCCCCAACCCTAATTTGAATACCAAATTCGGCCCTGCAACGGCCCGATTTGGTAGGGTATTTTCAAGGCTAAATTGTAATTTATACCCCTAAAATATGGGTGTAGTCTCATATTACCCCCTAACGTTTTGATTATCATCTGGTGATGTCCCACTTGTGCCCCTAATATTTTGGTGATGTCCCACTTTGGCTCTTGATATTTCAATTGTTACAATTTGTCTCTTAAAGTTTACTTTCTGTATTAATTTGGGCCAAGTGCCTAATTTGAACCAAATTGATATGGAAAACTAAGTTTAGGGTCACCATATGTTAATCAAAATGTTAAGGGGTAAAATGAGACATTCTCCCTTGTTTCTCTCTTTATTCTTAACTTGTTTTTGGTTATTTGAGCATGTACATATGGATTATCATTGAATATATGGTTATATACAAAATATGAACACTTCTTATCTATGAGATTAATGTAATTTACTAATATATGTTGTTTGAATAAATCATGTTTCGTTAACGGTTGTTTATCTTTATTCGATTGTGTTTACCGTTTTTTTACCTCTATAATATGCTTGTTATGATATTGTGGTTGATTTGAGAATACGGGGTTTGACACTCGAGATAGGTAACCCTGGAATTGGACTAGGGTTTAAACACAATACAATGATCTAATGCCCCGGGAAAGTATTAGAAAGTGTGCAATCCGTGAGGTTGGGGCGAGACTTATGTAATCAAGTGTCGTATAGACGCTCGAGGAGGACTTCGGCGTTGACGCGAAGTCGCATATTCATCCACTTTACACTCGGGAGAGATAGTGGATGAGTTTTCGATACCAAGATTGTTGGATAGATTTGAATACCATTAATGTAAACTAGATTGGATCAAACACGTATAAATAAATGAAATTAATCCCTCAATAATTTGTTCTCATATATTATATTTAGTATTATAGTTTAATTAATTGTTAATTTAGTATATTATTTATAAAAACAAAAATCATTTTTTATCGCCTAAATGACATTCGGTTATGATAATCGTGGTACTCAACGACTATCTAATCCAATCTCTGTGGATATGAAAACCCTTCTCATTTACTATTCTATAAAACTTGACTTGTACCCTTGTGATAAAAGTAACGACGTAATATTCCGCTACCACAAACCTAAATATACAAGATAGGGTACATTTGCTATTTGCTCTTGAAAAACATTTAAAGTATAAAATAAGATAGGAACCTCATATGAACTGTCCTATCACCTGTTAGAGGTAGGGATAGAAATTAAAGTATACCTTAAAGAATCAAACTTGGGAAACAACACCCAGATTACTTGTTGTTGACTTTGCTGCCTTTATTTCAAAATCTTTGCCGAAGGAACTGAAAGAGAGAGAGAGAGAGATGACATGAATATTTAATCTTATACTATATTAACAAAAAAAATAATTAACCAAGAATAGTGAAATTTGATGAATAATAAAAAACAACGAAGAACCACAAATTCCAAGTATTTGAAGAATGATAAAAGACAGTGAAGAAATGAAGAACCATAAATTCCAAGTCTTTGAATTCTACAGCTAGGAATTCCAAAGTACACTGTAGTCAGACACTGTAACAAATGAAGATTCTCTCTCTATATATATATAGGATCATGTACTACAATAATTTATGGTAAGATGAAGGAATGCAAGATCGTTCATTGGGGATAAGCATTTAACTCTCATAAATTAAGGCCAAAAGATGGGTAGATTTTAATAACATCACAATTAACAAAAACATGGGTTCAACTCCAATACCATATGATCTTTGTCCCCATAATGTTTCATTTCGGTTCTGGTTCCAGCAAAAAAATGAATTGTAAAAGTTGGTAAGATAGGACTAGAGTAGAAATAAACCACCTGTTTGTCCCATAAAACCTAACCTCTTATTCTTCCAACCAAATAACGAAGAAACAAAAGCTTCACCGGTGGTCATTTCCATGAAGAAAAAATGCAAATTTTGTATTTTTGAATGCAACAGTTATGCCAAATGATGGTGAAATTGAGAACAAGTTGTTCCCTTGACACGCTTCTTACTCACAGGATTTATTACTTCAAGATATACAAAAGAAGAAAAAACAAGGGCTCATATTCAAGTGATTATATTTCCAAATTTATCAAACACCGAATCAATGAAGGTAATTGAATTGCATACGAAAATATGTTAAGGATCTAATTATGTCACCACTATCAAACAATATAAACAATATAAGTTCTCAACAAACATTGCGTGATGCCCATTAATTTAAAATATGGGATTAGTAGTTATTTATTTTCCATTAACCATGTATATTCTTAGCATGAATTCTCAAGCAAATGCAAATCAAAGCAAAAACAAGATACAATCAACAAAAAATCACGACAGTATCATGAAACCAAATGCAACCCAAGTCCCAAATTTGCAATTTCTTGTACATATGAGAGGAGTTCAACCAAAAACTGAAATGAGAGCATTACAGAAAGAGTAATAGTGAAATATATGTGTCGAACCTGAGCTACATTGGATTTCCTGCGGGTATCAATTGGTAAATTAAGCCCATGGAATCCTTCAAAACGAAGGTGTATCTGCACAGAGAGAGAGAAAGATAAAGAGAGCAAAAACACAAAGAAAATTATTTTTATGAGCATCTTATTGAAGAAAGTAATTGGAAAAATATTGAATCAAGACCCATGAGAGATGTGAGCAGAAAAATAGTCTTACATAGAGGAGAAGCTTATTTGTTTGATGTTAAAACGTAAGCATCAAATTTGAAACGTAGATGTTCAATCTAACGTTCACGCACATAGACACTGGACATCAATCCAGACAGGGGGTGTAAATGAAATAAACCAACATATATACATAGTATATCCTGTCATGAAGAAATGGCACCTTGGCGTAGGAATCAAAGAAGCAAGAAGGATAACCAAGTCATTATTCATGTATCCCAGATAACGTAGGGCCGTTGTGCTTGCTGACATTGTAGTAGAAACTAGAGAATTTGTTTGAGTAAAATTAGGCCCCAATTTGTTTATTTTGCTGCAAGGATCACCAAAACCGCTAATTTGTTTAGAGGTCACTATGACTAGATGCTTCAATGAAAATCTAGGAAACATATAGCTCACGTTTTTTGTTATTAATTACCAGATATTTGCAGACTATGTTTCAAAGAATTTCACCTAAAAAACAACTTTGTTTCTTTAAAAAAACCTTTCTTGAACTTTTTCAAAAATCTGGTCAAAACAACACAAATTTCAACCTATCAGATTTTACACACACACACACACATATATATATATAGTGATTAGATAATAATAATAATTAAAAGACTTACTAGATTGCTTCAATCCTAATAAACCCTGGAATCAATCAAGAGAGATGACAATTACAGAAGAGAACAAGGAGCAAAACATTTCAATCATATGCATATATGAACAATTGCAGAAAGATATATCACAAATATAGAGGAAACTGAATAGAAAACGAACTTTTAATTCGAAAAAACCCTTATTCCATGAAAAATATACACAACCCTAATTTAAAAAGACATTAAACCTAACAAATGTAGGAGAGAATGAGTGAGCATTGTTTGAATCGTTACTTAGACTTGTGTTTTTACTTCAGGATCGTGCGATTGAAGAAGTTGTGGGCGGCTTGGATGCAAAACTATAAGAACGAAGATGAGAGTAATCTCGAGATCGAGAGAGGCTGAGAAGATGATGATGGCGATGATCGAAGAATAGAGAACAAAACACCCAAACTTAAGGGGTCTAAAGTGTAATACTTGAAAACCTCGACCAAATCCAACCCTTGCAAAGCCGGATTTGGTATTCGAATTGGGAGTGGAGGGTGTGGGGGATGGGGATGCCACGCGGTAACCCCAATTTCTAAAATCGGCTGTACCATGGCCGATTTTAGAAGAAAAAAAATGTTGAATCTGGCCCTCACACGGCCGGTTAGCCCCAAAAATGTAATAAAGTTGATAGCAACCCTAGTTAGGTAATTTCAACCTTTTTAAACACCAAAAGTGTAAAGAACTCTATATAAAGTATTTTGGAGTATTCCCACATTCTAACCATTGATGAAATTATGTGAAATCAATGTAAAGCTTTCAATTGAATTATAACAATAAAATGATTGAAATTTTTTGACATACTCACATATTGAAAGCATCGAATTTGTAGAATTATGACAATGAAATCAATTACAAAATACTCCTAGTAATTAAAATGTACTCATAATTATAAAAAGTAAAGAAAATAGAGTTGGTGAACTCGCATTCATTTGAAAGAAACCTTTGACATACTCACACATTGAAAGCATTGAATTGATATAATTATGACAATGAAATCAATTAAAAAATACTCCTAGTAATTAAAATGTACTCAAAATTATGAAAAGTAAGAGAAATAGTATTGGTAAACTCTCATTCATTTGAAAGCTCAGGCGTAAGCTTTGGATTTTAATTTTCGTTATACGATAACTATTAATACATGTAATAGGACTTGGAATACTATGTCAAACCATAGTCTCACTTGGATATATATACACTCTTTGTATATCTCTGTAATTGTATTTTTCTCCTATATCAATATAATCACTCCATGTTCTCCCAATATTCTGCTTCTCAATTATTCTAACATAGTATCAAGAGTCAATTTTTCCTGAACCTATTCCTACTCACTTTTTTCGCAACCATAAATTTGAAATATTTCATTGCGTAATTGCCCACCTCGTTTTCATCATTCAACACCCTACCATCAGACTCGTTTTGTCAAAATGAGTTCAACAACACCAACATCATTGCCAACGAGGTTCTCGTGCGCCCTCACGTGCAACCAACTAAACCACTGCTAACGTCATTAGATCTGTTGATTTTTAAAGGTCTCACCATCGCTCCAAGATTAAAAAAAAAAAAAAAAAACAATCACACCACCACTTTTATCTTGACGAGACGATTCCAACACTACTGAAATCACTGCCATTGGAGATCCAACACGCCACCAACAGTCTCGCCATTACTGTTACTTTTGTTGACTGCTACAAGCCTCACAATCAATCTGATATCAACACCCATTACATCATCACCTTTGTCTTGATGTGAAGATTCCAAAATCACCAAAATCGAACACCGTACGTGCCATCACACACATTCTGAAAATCCTACAAATCTGTCATGTCGTTCACGCCTTGATGCCACGTCAGCCTTACGGTTGACCATTTGCAACCACATTAGCACCCCAGGATCTGACACATCAGTTTCCATGTCATCATAGACCGACACGCCAGTTGCTACAGACACTGCATTTTGTCCAACTCATTTAGTTTTCAAAGGTGTCGGGTCTAAAGTGCAAATTCGGATAAATTTTAAACCGAGATTTAGTAGGAACATATTTCTGCCTTAGATTACATTTGATACTTAAAAAAAAAAAAATAAATAAATAAATAAATAAAAAAAAAACATAAATCGTCAATTTGATCGAACTTCGGTATAAACAAATGTTTCGGGTCAATTTCAAATTTTTCGAAAGTTAATGGGACAAGAATGACAATATTAAAGTGTATTTTCTATGGATCTTACTTTTAATTTGTTTAATTCAGTTTCTACCCTTTAATTTGAGGAAATTTCACTAATTACCATTACTTCATGTATTGACCCTTGGAACTTTCATTTTCACTGGTTTTGTCAAAATTGACGGCAAATATATTTTTGTGTTTAAATTTTTAATTTACTAAATCAATTAATAAAGTCTTGATTAGACAATTGGGTGCCCAAGACACTAAGTTTACTAAGAGCACACCTTCCAAACCTAGCAAGAAGCATTTCCTCCACAAAAATGCCCTTAGCCAAATTGGAAACTTTCCAAGAAAGATGTGCATTAATATCAAGAATTTAATGAGTATCTTATGGAAAGATTTAGTTACAAAAATCTCATCATGAGAGAATCTCATCATTTCCCATTGGTTATTGTTGCCTAAACTTAGTCTAAGTAGCCCTTCATCATTCAAAAAGATTTAAGAGCATTTAATGAAGCAATAATGACATGCATTAAATAAGAGATCTTTTGGAAAGATTTTGTTCAAAAAAATCACAAAATTAACAAGATCTCATCATTAGCTAGCAAATCCTAGAAGATCTTCATCATTCCTAGCCTAAACTAGAAGAAAATGGCATTTAATTTAGGCTGATAATTCCGGCGCATTAGGGAATGTGTAGCCATGCCATTTCCTATAAAAGGCAATTTGTTTTGTTAAGGAGAACACACTAGTAAGACCATTTCTCTCTCTAAACTTGAAATTCTCTCTTGGATTTCTTGATTTCGAAAGTTTTCCACTTCTCAAACACCTCAAAAACTTCCAAAAATCCTCTTAAAATGTGATCTTGACACTCTTCTATGAAGAGTTCAAGAAACTTCTCAAGAACAATCAAGCCAAGAAAGAGAAAAAGTTAAACAAGGAGAAGAAGGAAATATTTACTTAGGGAAAGAGAACCCTAAGTTAAGTTTTCTTAAACCTCTCTTTAGTTTGTTTGTTTATCATCTTTAGTTTGTTTTACATATTTTCCTTTGGTTGTCTTTGTTGCCATTGGCTTTTTGTACATATTGTACATAGTATCTTTGTTTTGTGTCAAGAACAACAAGAACTTTTGGTACATAGCATCTTTGTTTTTTGTCAAGAAACCAAACTCAATTAACTAAAATAAACCAACTAACTATGGACTACTGACTATGGAATATTAACTACTAATAACTAATTATTTACTTTTCTTGCTCTGCGTCTTTTCGCGATAACCTAGATCATGGCTTGGCTCTACGTCTCAGGCTGTGAATTGGCACCCTTATATATATAAGCTTAAATCATGGATTGGCCCTACGCTCAGATTATGGACTGGCACCTAATATATATTACTATGTCTAAACTCTTGTGGCTAAAAGGTGCAATAATGGGAGACCCTCTACCCTTCGGGGATAAGTGTGTGTCTTCTTCGGAAACATTTTCTCCTTGTTAGTTATGAGTAGGACTATACTTATATCTATTTTTTTTTTCCTTTTAACTAACAAAAGTAAACAATAACATTAAACTTGCCTAAGTAAGTAAGTTTGGTTGGAGTACTCTTAACAAGAATAAAATGTGCATATCTTAACCATTAGTGTCATGTTTGTTCTTACATTTCTTAAATAAATAAATGAAAATGGAACAAAAAAGAAAAAAGAAAAAAGAAAAAGAGTTTTCACATAAGAAATTTTCTACATGAAAAGTACTTTGTGTTTTACTCTAAAAAAATAAAAATTTATTTTCTCTAAATAATTTTCACAGTAATAAAATTTAAACAATTAAATTCCTTAAACACTTAATATCAAATAATCAATTTCAGTAAATTAATTATTATCTTAGTTACGTAGCGGATATGTGTTTAATACTAAGTGCACACCCAAACACAATATAAGAAAATAAATAATGTAGCACACAATGATATATCCTTGTTCAATCAAGCTAATATTTCATATGTCCATTCCCCCGAGCTCCAGGAGATTCGCAATCACTAAACCCCTTTGATCCCTTTACCAGGTAGGAACAAAACTCTTACAACAATTCTTTCACAGACACATAATCAACCATTACAAATTACCCTTTTTTCAGGCTAAAGATTAATCTAACACTCTCTCACTTATCATTTTCATAGGGAATGATGAACATTTACAATTCACTAAAAAAAATAATTCAATTACCGGAAGAATCAAAATCTAATTCTTTTCAAGGGAAAAGAATAACCTAACATTTTTATCAAGACAAATATCAAACCCCAACATTTTTCATAGAATAAAGATCAAAATCTATCTACCTTGACTAGACACCATCACAAACATGTCTAATCCGCTCAAACTCACAAATACAAAAAAAAATATAAGTTTCTTCCTATAAGGAGCTTTTACCACTTTAATACAAATATGCTCAACTAATAACCCGAATAATTACTAAATGATAGATATAATATGAAGCAAATAAAAAAAAATTAATAAATAATGTGGGTAGCATAATTTAAGCAAGTAATTAGATAATCAAACAAAATCATTTAAAATAGATTTTTAGGCTTTTAAATTTAAAACGATTTTTTAAACAATTTTATTACAAGCAATTAATAATATATATGTAGCTTCAAATTATATAGGAAAGTTTGGATAGATCTTACCAGGAAACATTGAAGATAATGATAGAATAAAAATAGAACTCAAGTCAGTGACGCCAAATCACAAGCGCTTTAGATCAAGAACTTAGAATTAATCTCTCATAAAAATCTCAGTTAAAACATCACTCTTAAAATAGCTCAAACTGATAGTTCTTTATGTATTCATCACAAATCCCGTAGGTCTATATTAATAGATAAATATCAAGCCCTCCACCTATTAGTTTCTCAAAGCTATGAACTCTTAGACCCCATATAATTTTATTTTATTTTTACATAAAATAACATAAAAAAAAAAAGAAAAAAAAAGAAAAAGAAAAAAAGAAGACAAAAATATTTCAAAATAGGAATTAGTGTGTTAGCCAAAACTGAAGGAAATTACTTGGACTAGTTTCAACTTAAAGATTCATTTAAACTTAGGTACTGTGGTTGGACGGATGTCTTGGAATACCTAACACCTTCCTCGAACATAACCAACCCTTGAACTTTAAAGAAATCTCTAGTAAAGATAAATTATTTTCGAGTCAAAACTTAGGCCATTTCTAAAATAAAATAATTTTCAAAATCTCAGTGACCTAACACAATATTTAACTCAATACTAGGTGGTGACTCCATTTTTCAAACAAATCTCGGCCCAAAGAATGTTTTCAAAATCAGTGCCTGAAAAAGACCCTGAAATTATTTTTTTTAAAATGAACGAATTTTGAGGATTTGAGATGGAGGAAATCAAATCGGATCTTCCTTCTCTCCTATTTTCCTATCTTTTTCTAAACACCAAGGTGCATCAGCTGCCACGTCATCAAACACATTAGCTTCGACTAGTCTTCCAACGCCACATTATCACCACATGGTTGTCATGTCAGCGCCACATCATCTGAGTCCCTTGCAATTTCAGTGCCACGTCATCAGCTAATGTCCACATCAGCAGTCAACCGCCACATAAGTTGTTACCACATCACTGATTCACAAATAATTAACTTCCACTGACTAGTTTAGCCATTTTCAAATTGGTTATTGGAAATCTAATACATATTCTTAGCTAATTTTGGAGTTCTAAATCCATTTGTGAGCTCTATTTACTAAAATTCAAATCATACAGTATAGTTTTCTTCATATAATTGATTCAATTCATCACGATAATTTGAACGATTCAAGGTTTTTTAATTGGTTCTTCACAATTATAGAATGGTTCCAAGGTTTCAGGATAATTTCAGCATTTTAAATCCATATGCCACCTCAGTTTGTCCAGATTCATATCATACAATATACTTTGTTGTGTATTGTTGATCTGATTCAAAACAAATGTCTAAGGGTTGTTCTTCATCCATCATTCTTAATGCCAAAGAGGGTTCTAATCCTATCTGCACTATTGTTGCCATCTTTATTGTGGATATACCTTTACTCTTCCACAAAATTATCTTTGATTATAGTACAAACGTTTCCCCTACCCTTTCACTTACTTTAGGTAATTCTTCATGATTCTTTGATTCTACCTCTTGTAGTCATATGACTTTTAATCCCAACATCTTCTCATCCAAACTATCCACTATGAATGTTTATAGCATTTATACTGTTGATGGTTCTCAAATATGTGTTACTCATACCGATAAGGTTTTTACTTCATATCTTTTTATTTCTCACACATATTTAATTCTGAAAATTCACTTTAAATATCTTATTTGTTAGGCAACTCTGTGAATTAGGACTTGAAGTAATATTCTCTAATAGTGGTTATCGTGTGCAGGATCCTTGGATAAGAGAAACCCTTGGGACTGGTGGTAAAGTTAGACGTCTATTTAAGCTCAACAATTTAAACCTTCCACCTCAAACCTCATCACCGCTACCCAATGTCCCTTTACCAACTTGTGCAACCTCACCACTACTACCACCATCCTTATCATCATCGTCCTCATTACCAGCATCCTTCTTATCACCACCACCTCCTCTACCACTATCACCATCATCTTTCTCCTCATCATCATCATTATCTTATATTTGGCCTTCTCGGTTAGGTCACACTTTATCTAGCCAACTCAAATCACTTATTTTTAGTAGTCAGTTAGGTTCGGTTCAGCATGAGTCCTTCAATTGTATTCATTTCCAATTTGTAAACTAATCAGCCTTACCTTTTAATGAGAGTCAATCTATTTCTTTTGCACCATTTGATCTAGTGTATTCTGATGTTTGAGGATCTTCTCCTCATGCAACAATGGTTGGTTCTCCTTATTTTGTTATCTTTATGGATAACTACTTTCGATATACATGATTAGTTAATATAAAAAAAATACATTTAAAGTATTCCAAGTATATTCTGATTTTTCTTCAATGGTTCAAATCCAATTTTCTCTAAATATCAAAGTTTTTCACTCAGATAATGCAATAGAATACAAGGATCATGTTTTTCTCAACTTGCTTCACAAATATTGCATACTCCCCCACTGCTCTTGTCCTAGAATCTCCCAACAAAATGGACGAGCTAAACGCAAACATAGATACATTCTTGAAACAGTTTGTGCCATTCTTATTTCTTCATTCTGTCTTGAGCACTTTGGGGTGAGACTGTCCTAACTGCAGTATACACAATAAATTGTGTCTCATCCACTGCAATTCTGATCACTCTCCATTTGAAGTCTTTTTGGTAAACCTCCCAATTACTCTAAACTCAAAGTCTTTGGTTGCATTTTGTATTGTTTTTCTCAAACCACATGAACACAACAAGCAGAAGTAAGGGCCATCTATGTTGTTTTCTAAGAATTGACAATGAACATAAAGGGTATCTGTATTGGGATTCCATTTCTAAAACTCTTCGTATCTCTCGTCATGTCATTTTTTGGGGGCATCAAATGTTTTCTTCCATACGATCCTTTGATAAATCAAGCATTACTAATTTTAGACTCTTTACTGATCCATCTCTTGAGTTAATCCCTGAGGATGCAATTCTAGGTACTACTGAGCCTACTATAGAATTAACAGTTGAGCTCACTCCACAACTATGCACTAACTAAGCAGACTCCACCAACCACCAGCTGAGCCCACTTTTGAACCACTATCTAATCTTACTTCTCTAACTCTATTGACTATGCCTGAGGCTCCTCATATGTCTAATGATTTTACACCAACTCCTTTTGAGACCCACTATCTAGATCACTCTCACAGCTCTAATTGGGTAACTCATCATCCCTCTTATCTCATGACTATCATTGTTTTTCTACCATACTTAATCTATGTAAGTCTCAATCCTATAAGGAGGGCAGCACTAACACTCTTTGGCAGAAAGCAATTGACGAAAAACATCAGGCCCTAGCCAAAACTCACACTTAGGATCTTGTTGACCTCTCTCCCAAGAAAACTCCTATTGGATGTAAGTGGGTATTCAAGATAAAAAAAAAAAAAAAAAAACACTTTTCGATGGTTCTAGTGAATGCTATAAAGCCCGACTCGTTTTTAATGGATTTGCTCAGGATTTTTGCATTGACTATAAAGAGACATTTGCTCTAGTAGTTATGCCTACATCTATCCGTACTTTTCTTACCGTTGCTTCCATTTGTAAATGGACCATTTTTCAAATGGATGTCAAGAATTCCTTCCT
Source organism: Eucommia ulmoides (assembly GCA_016647705.1). NCBI lineage: Eukaryota > Viridiplantae > Streptophyta > Magnoliopsida > Garryales > Eucommiaceae > Eucommia > Eucommia ulmoides. The sequence goes on from CM028329.1 coordinate 31,981,386, forward strand.
CAATGGCAACCTTCTAAAGGAAGTTTTCATGTATACTCTTCTTGATCTAGTTTTTCCTCAACACAAAGTTTATCACCTACATCATGCCCTAAACGGTCTCAAACAAACTCTTCATGCTTGATTTCAAAAAATTTGCACCACCATCTATCAGTTCGAGTTCACATCTAGTGTTCATGATTATGCCATGTTTATTCACCGAACTGGCAATGGTATTGTGAGAGGTGTGAAAAACCTATCTATTTCTAAACCGAATTTGTTAGTTTTCAAGTGTTTGTTATATTTAATTATGTTTTAGTTTGTTGTAGTGTAAAACAGGTGAAGGGACGTCAAAGGGCGATAAACAAGTGAAAATGGAGGAGAAACAGTGAACAAAATGTGAAAAATAGGATTTCAGTGAATGAAGACCACCGCCTATGCGGAAGTTCCATCGCCTAGGCGGAAGAGAGGCAGAATGTTGGAGTGCTGAAGGGATGAACCACCGCCTAGGCGAGAAAAGATCAGAATGTTATGCCCGCAGCTACCGCCTAGGCAGAGAAACCACTGCTTAGGCGAAGATCCGACAAAAACTTAACCGACTTAAGCCACCGCCTAAGCGGTAAACCACCACTTAGGCAGTGACACTCTGCACAGAAATATCTATTTTTAGATATTTTGAAGATATTTTCCAAATCCCTCCTTTTAACCCCTTTCTCCACCAAACCTTGAGGAGACTTTGAGACGTGAGAGGAGGCTTCGGTTGATATTTTGGAGAGCTCTCTTCCACCTTAGTTAGGTTTAGGTAATTTAGTAAGTAGATTAGATTAGTTTAGGAGGTGTTCTTGGCTAATCCTTGAAGAGCTAGAAGAGGAAGTTCATTAACGGAGAAGAGGAAGCTCGGGAGGATTGTTCTTTGGCGAAAGTGGACTACTCCACTTTGAGATTTGGCTTTTTTTTCCATTACTTCCATCTTTGAATTTAATGTTTATTGTTGATATTGATGATCTCCTCTTGATTTAATGTTGTATTGGCTAAGAACATGTTAGTGTGATTTAGAGATTAGTTAGGGAAATGTGTAGTTGTGTAAATACTCTTTTAGTTTAATATACGTTTCTTTAACAGTTGTTGCTTTTAAGTCCAATTGTGTTTATCATTTGATGATGATATTAGTATGCTTGTTATGGTATTAGGGTTGGATTTGAGAATCTAGGGTTTGACACTCGGGAAAGGTAACCCTGGATTTGGACTAGGGTAAACACATAGTTACAACCTAACGACCGGGAAGGGCTTTAGTTAGTGTGAAATCGATGACGTTGGGTCAAGACTCACACGGCCTAGAGTCATTAATACATTGAGAGGGACCTCTTCGTCGACATGAAGTCACGTATTCCCCCGTCTTACAATCGAAGAGGAGTTTACGAACCGAGATTGTCGGATACCTAAACTCTATTATTGTTAACTAAACGAAATCAAACATGTATTAAGTGAACGAAATGAATCCATAATTAATCAACTTAGTTAGAATTAACCCACTAATTTTAGTTTAGGTTAGTTTAATTATAATTCATGTCTTTCAACGTTAGGATAGCATAAGACTACGTCAATTGCGGTATTCAATTATTCACACTCTTCTCTGTGGGAACGATATCCGATCTTCAAGATACACTATATTAAAACTTAGACCTCATATACTTGCGAGAGTAGGTAGCGGCGCATTTCGCGCGCTACCATATTGTCCTCCTTTTACTGTATGTGGACGACATAATCATTACAGAAGATAATCAATGCAAAATCTATGAACGCAAAAATTTTATCAGTGGTCAATTCAAGATGAAAGACCTTGGCATAATCACTTATTTTCTTGGTATTGAAGTTTCAACTATTCAGATGGATACTTTCCTTCCTAGACCCAATATGAATCTGATATTCTTTCCAAGGCAAGAATCACTGACTCCACCATGGCCAATACTCCTTTAAAGTCGAATATTATACTTACTTTAGTAGATGGCTCTCCTCTATTGAAAGTCCTCTCTATCGCTAACTAGTTGGAGGTTTGGTACATCTCACAGTTACTCGGCTAGACATCACCTATGTCATCCATCAATTCAGCCAGTTCTCGTCTACTCCTCAGACAACTCATTACACAATTGTTCTTCGCATTCTTTGGTATGTTAAGGGCACCTTATTTCATAGACTTATTTCTTCTCCTAGTCCACTCCTACCTTATAGGTTTATTCTGATGTCGATTGGGTCAGAGATCCTACCAACATATATTCAACCACTGGTTACTATTTTTTTTTTTTTTACAACTCCCTCATTTCCTAGCATAGTAAGAAACAAATCATGGTTTCTTGCTCCAACAATGATGTTGAATACCGTGCCATTACTAATACAACACCATAACTACTTTAGTTTCGCTGGCTCATCGCTGACAAATGAGTCTTCTCCCTCACTACCACTGTTCTATACCGTGATAATAGGAGTGCTATTCAGATTGTCCAAAACTACATTTTCTACAAGCGTATAAAACACATCGAGACTATTTTTCACTTCATTTATCACCATTTTCTCTAGAATACAGTTCGTCTTCAATCTATTAGTTCAATTTACCAAACAACAAATATTTTTACTAAGACTCATCCACCTAAATGCTTTCACACTTTGGTTTTCAAACTCAATTTCATGTCTCATTTACCATCTTTAGTTTGAAGGAAAATGTTAATATATGTGATGAGCTTTGGCCTACTATGCCAAACCCTTTTCTCACTAGGAAAAGTAAACCCTAACCCTACAATGGTTACCCTATTCACCTCCTATATATAAACTTTCTGTATATCTCTATAATTATACTTTTCACATATATCAATACAATCGTTCCATGTTCTCCCAATATTCCATCTATCCATTATTCTAACAATAACAATAAGGCAATTATTAGGGAGTCCTATTTTGAATTCTAAGCTATCAAATGAACCCCAAGTTGTTTTCATGAACCGAGTAATCCTTTTGTAATATATGGACATATTTGTCCCTCTAAGTATCAGTATATTCCATAGTTACAACCCTAATAATTTTCACAAATATAAATATATATATATATATATATATATAAAGCGTTTATTTTGAAATCACCTAATTAATTATTTTCATCAACAAATTATACTGAAGTAATCTCCTATTTTTTTCTTTAAAATAATATCATGATCGTGTTTCAAATCGAAGAAAAAAAACACGTTCACTTTGAATTGAACACAGTGTATTAATTTTAGTTGTTGAATCTAGTTGTGTTGAATTCAACACATTGTCTCACATTTACATAAGGTATAATATTTTAACAATGAGTCTAATGTGATTAGATTGACCATTAATTAAATTTTGAAGTGTTTTTTTTTTTTTTTTTTTTTTTTGTTCTTTGTTAATTTTACTGTATTAAAAATTGGATAAAAGTTTTAATAAGCAATATAATTGATATTTGCATTAAATTAAAGAGAAATATACCAAATAGTCTACTTAGAAGGCTAAAGTTACAATATGACCTCACTATTTTTTCTTTGCACCAAATAGTCCTTCAAAAAACGTTAGTTTGCACAAGATAGTCCTAAATATTTTGAATTGACAATTTTGCCCTTCTTTTATCTCCTTCTTTTTTCCCTTTGATGTCTCATCTTCGTGACCTCTTCATCCCTCTTCACCAACAATTCCTTCATGATTTACATCGCCTCTTGATCGTATTTCGCTTTCTCCGCCTGTAATTGAGTAATCATCGCCATGACGTTGTTCGCCGCCACCGCGGAAGCGCTTCTTTCTTCGTCCAATTCCAAGTATAAAGTGACGAGTGATTTTCGATCTAGACAAACTTGTCGCTTTAAACTATGAAGAATCGACTCGCTTTCAGCTTCGACTAAGGAATTTGTGTCATTCGATTGTCAAATTGGGTCAAATTTTTTGAGCTGAAGCTTTTTGCGAAGCTTTTTGGACCATTAGGGATTGCTTGAGCCAAATTCGAAAGTGGGATACTAAAGAACAGGTAGCGAGTCGAAGTTCGACAAGGTCCTGTTTCAAGCAACGTGGTTGTGGTGAATTCGATCGGATTGCAAACAATAAAGGTCGATCGTGGTGGATTTATGTTTTAGGGTTTGTTTGTTGTACCTATTTGACTTCAATATTCGACGATTGTCCGATGTGGGTGTGGACGGATCGATATGTGTCTCTATTTTCTAAGGTTTTGTAATGATTTGGTATATATATATATATCGGGACTGTGGCGGGTGGTATTTAAGGTTTATTTGATTGGATTAATTTGGTTTGTATTGGGAAGAAATCAAGCATATGAATGTAGATAGAAAATTATCAATTTGGATTAAAAAAAAAAAGGAATATAACTAGATCTCATGTTATATTCAACACGAGATTGTGCTGAATACAACACGATGGAGGCGGCCCCGAACTCGTCGCCCTAAACAAATGTGAGAGAGAAAGAGAGAGAGGGAAAATGGACTTGATCTATACACCTTGTGGAGTAGAGCTTATATTTGGTATATTGTATAGTTATTTTGGTGAGATGGAATGGATACGCAGACTTGGTAAAATTTGAACAGCGGTGGAAGTGGAATATAACACGATCTCGTGTTATATTCAACATGAGATCGTGTTAAATAATCGTGGTGAATATAATACGATCTCGTGTTATAGGAGTAAAATCGTCACAAAAAGACAAAATGATTATTTTGTAACATATTTTTCAAAAAGATGTATTTCGTAATTTTGTCCTCATAAAACGATTTTTTGGTAACTCACCCTAAATTAAATTTAGAGAGACTTTTTGAGAGGTCCAAGATTTCAAAAATAATTTTCTAAGAACCATTTTATAAGTAAAAAAAATCATTGTTACAGAACTTCATAAAGTGATATTTTTATAGAATGGGATCTTTGGGCATATTTCCCTTAAATTTATATTTTGTGCCGTTTCAACATTACTTGTCGAGAAATCCAACGATTCATGGATAGGTTGACCAGTTAAACTAAAATAATTCATTATGTGATCACCATATAGATTCAGTTAAATCATTTATAATTTGAATATGAAATTCAATGAATACAGATTAAATTTTTAAATAAAATAATTCAAAGAGTAATTAATATTAATTTTTAAAGTTTAAATTATCATTGTTAAAAAAAATATATCTAATATTACTACTCAGAAGAGAGAGAAGATTTAACGAAATTAGAGAATAATGCTTTCAATTCTTCTCATGTGTATTTTACTTATATATCTAATAAAGAGTGGCCCACTCAATTTTTTTCTTTCCTTTTGTTTTTTTAGTTATATTGATTTTTTTAATTAATGTATAAATATAATATGATTAATTTTTCTTCTGTACATTTTGAATTATTTCAAAAAAATAATTAATATGAATAAAATAAATATTTTCAACAAAAAGAAAATGAATAAGATATAAATTAATTAAATTAGAGTTTGTCAATCGCAAAAATTGATAAAATTAATCTTCATTTATTGTTATTTGGTTATTTGTTTGTTACTTTATAATATATTAAGAAAAATTATTTTGTAGAAATATTATTTCATATTATTAATGTAATTTTTAATAGTATATTTATTGTCTGTATTTATAAAATATCATTATTCATCTATGTATTTTAGATTTTAATATTGAGATTTCGTTATAATTATTATTATTAATATTTTATTTTATTTTATTTTATTTTCATGCACAATATGCGATTACAAAACTAGCATATAAATAAGTTGAATCGTATTTGTCACATCTTGTTTTTCATTCTTTTTTTAATTAATTCACAATCAAGATGACTATTGCACATCTGTAACCAAGTCTACATTACGTCTGAATGATATAACACCTGAAGGAAACATGTCAAACGAAAAAGAAGGTTTAAATAGCTTATATCATCTAAAAAGGGAAAGGTAGATAGGAGTGCATTATTTGTGATGGACATGATTATATGTTTTATGATTTTTTTTTTTTTTTTTTTTTGCTAAATATGTTTTATGTTGATTTATATGACATTGAACGATGCAAATTATCAAACCCTAATGCTTGAATTTTGAAGAAGGTAAATTGAGTAAACGTTTAATTAATGGTCGAATGTGTAATACTACCACATTGATGATGTAAAAAAGAAAAAAGAAAAAACAATATATACATATTATTTCAAATTAAAATTTTAATTTTAAAACACATAATGTCCTAAATTTTTTAAATTCAAATTTATTGTTCAATTGTTTCCCAAATTTGAAAAAATAAGTGATAGACGCCCTTAATTACAAATGAATTTCAATTAGTCTTTGAGGGCTATCACAAGTTTCAATAATGTTAGAATAATTAAGAAGGTTGAGGACTCTCACTTTGAAGAAAGTTTCAATAACGTTAGAATAATGAAGAGATAGAATATTGAGAGAGAATATGAAATGACGTTTGATTAGTATTTTTGTTTTTCAATTTTTTTGTTTCTACTTCTAATAAACTAGGATGAGATGGAATGGGAATTTTGTTTATGTTCTGGAATATTCTGGAAATAAAACATGTTTAGTAACGACCATTATCCTGTAACTGTTTCTAAATAAAAACACGTTTGGTTGCAATATTTGTTCTTTTTTCCTTTTAAATGTATAATGGCTGGCATGATGGTGGTAGTTAACGTGATAATGGTGGCCAACACGCCAGTGGTGGCAACCGAGGAGTGATGTTGGCCAACACGCTGGCGGGGAGTGGTGGCCGGCAGGGTGGGGGGTGGACTATGGTGGTGGTGGATATGAGATGGTAGTGGGGATAATTTTGTGGAAGTGAATAGGAATCAACATTTTTTTGTTTCTCAAATTCTTATGAAATTCAGGAAATAGTTCCTAATTACTCCTAACATTTTGGGAATGAAAACATGTTTACCAAATGCGTTTCTGTGCACTAATACCAAAATTTTGAGAGCGGGAACAAAAATCAAGGAACATATATAGTAACCAATTAAACAAGGACTGATATGTTCTATCATTTTGTGTAAAAAGATACAACGTTACATAGATGTACAAAGGGTCTATGTTCAGACGATGACTAGGATTTTTCTAGTTGGGTTAGCGTTTAATCTATTGGATTAAGGCTCATATACATATATTAATATTCCCCTCAAACTCAAGGTAGTAAAGAAGATATGAATTCGAGTTTAGAAATCAGAGTGTGAAAACATCCTGATAGATGTGCCTTGGTGAAAATATTTGAGACAAAAGAGTATTCTGGAGGATGTAATGACGGATGAAGTGACAATCAATCTCGATGTGTTTGATGTGCCAGTGAAAAAAAGTCATTTTGAACGATCTGAATAGCACTCTAATTATCACAATTTAGAACAATAATTGTAGAACAGCAGATTCAGATTCCCATGCTAGAGAGGAACCAACTAAGCCAAAGTAATTCATCAACAATGGCGGATACTCAACTTGAGCAATAAAACGGGTAACCACAATTTGTTTCTTAATGTGCCATGAATTGAGTATATCGTCTAAGAAGAAACAGTAACTAGTGGTAGAGCATTTGTATCGATAGGCTCGCAATAGCTTTTCCAATTTGTCATTTTTTTTTAAAAAAAATTAATATTTTTAAGATACCAAAAAAAATATCTTATCTACTAAAAAACTACTTCAACCATCAAAATTGATCATACATGTGTTGTTTTCGGAATCTATATATATATGCTTCAAAAAAATTTAAAAATGGTCACGTTTGGACTTTGGATAACATCCTTCCGTCAGCACATTTCAATATTTGAAATCCTTCTTATAATGTTAAAAGATTTATTAAATGTCCCTTTCAATATTTCTTCTCTTTCTTCTCTATTATCAATTCTTTGAAACTTCTAGACATATCAAGGCTCTATCCACCAAAACTTCTAGAAAAGTTATATTTTTACAAAATTAAATTAAACGTTGCTACTGATTTGGGATAAAAAAATCGGTTGTACTTAGCGTGTGGCCTTCTAATGAGGCTCCACTAATCTTAAGACGTTTTTCTTTAATCTATCTCTAACAAAGTTTTGTTCGAAGAATGAGAAAGAAGTTTTAATCGTTGGTAACCGAAAAAATGGAGTTTAGTGAAGTGGTGCAATAACGAAAAAAAAAAAAAAATCTCAATTATAAGGCTACTTGATGAGCACAACCCATTTTTTAAAAAAAAAAATTATTAAAAATATTTTTAATTTTTTTGGGATTGAAAATGTGAAACTCAAGAGATCAAATGTACAATTTAGAAAATCTCAAAATCTACATAGACGCCTAATCTATACTTTAGGGATCAAAAAATTAATTTTCCCAAAACTTATTTAAAAGTTTTCATAACGGGTTTGAAAGCACAACACTTTACTCAACTCTACTTTTGTAAAAAAAGAAAGTCAAAAAAAAAAAAAAAAGAAAGAAAGAGAGAAAGAGAAGAAGGAAAATTGACCAATTGGACCCATTAGGAGGTTCAATTTATCCATTTATTTCACACAATTATAACTGAACTAAATAAAAGTCAACGACCTGTTAATTATATCGTTTAATTTCAATTTTAAATCCGAGCAAAAATCAGTGACAATAATGCTCACTAAAAATCTGAAACTCTCTCTCTAAAAATAAAAAATAGTATCTTTGACAAACAATGATTTCATATTAAGTTGAATCACTACAAGAAAAATAGGCTTTAGCGGTAGTTCTATTAATCACTAAAAACTCATTTTTTTGCCACTAACGGCATATTTGATTGGATGGAATCGAGGGCGGAATGGAATCGCATTCTGCCCTCGATTCTTATTCCGTTATTTGGTTCTCCAATAGAATCATTTTTGTGATTCCATTGGAATGAAATTGGATGGAATGTGATTCCATTTGAGATGGGGTGGAATGGGATTCCAACCCAATGGAATCAATATTTTAAATTACATGATATCCCTTATAATTAAGCCCTTGAAAATTGAGAACAAAAATAAAAATTAGAGAACATAAATTGAAATTAGAGAACAGAAAGTTGGGAATAGAAATAGAAAATTGAGAACAAAAAATGAGAACAGAATTAGAAAATTGAGAACAGAAACTGAAAATTGAGGATAGAAACAGAAAATTGAAAACATAAACTGAAAATTGAGAACAAAAATAAAAAATTAGAGAACAGGAAATTGAGAACATAAACTAAAAATTGAGAACAAAAACTGAAAATTAGAGAACAGAAAATTGAGAATATAAACTGAAAATTGAGAACATAAACTGAAAATTCAGAACAAAAATATAAAATTAGAGAATGGAAAATTGAGAACGAAAATTAAAAATTGAGAACAAAAACATAAAATTAGATAATAGAAACTGATAATTGAGAACAAAAATAGAAAATTGAGAATAAAAACATAAAATTAGATAATAGAAAATGGAGAACGGAAACCGAAAATTGAGAATAAAAACAGAAAATTGAGAACAAAAATAAAAAATTGAGAACATAAACTGAAAATTGTGAACAAAAAATAGAAAATTAGATAACGGAAAATTGAAAAAGGAAACTGAAAATTGAGAATAAAAACAGAAATTAAAGAATAGAAACTAAAAATTGAGAATAAAAATAGAAATTAAAGAACAAAAACTTAAAATTGAATTGAATAGTGAAATATAATAAAATGAGGAAATGAATAGAATAGTAAAATATAATAAAATTTTATTATAACCAATCAAGAAGAGAATGAAATAATAATTTTATAAGGGCAAAATAGAAATTTTACTATATTTCACTATCCCATTCTTTCTTTCATTCCATACCAACCAAAAAAGATAATGGAATAATGATTCCATTCACAATTTCATTCTATTCCTTCTCTCATTCCATTACTTTTTCTATTCCATTCCACCCTCATTCCATTCTGTTCAACCAAACATGCCGTAAAGGTTTTAACTACAATTCATACAACTACAATGAATACTGTAGTAGCTATTGGATATAGCACTTAACTTTTAATTAGTTAATAAGATTTACACACGAAATAGAAAAGCTTTAACGGGTATTATATCTTTGAATAGAGAGAAATTTAAATACCACTCAAAATTAATATATATCTATATCTATCTATCTATCTATCTATATATATATATATATATATATATATATATATATATATTACTTTTACATTTAGTGGCAATTGAAGATTTAGCTAGTAAATGTAAAACATTTACCGGCTACTATATTTTTTGTATAGTAACAAATTTAAATGTTATTAAAAATAAAATAAAAATAATTTATATATTTATTTTTATATTTAGTTACAAGTGACGATTTAGCCATTATATTTTACATTGATCATCCATTGTATTTTTTGGATAATGGTAAATATAAATGATGCCAAAGATTAAAAATAATATTTATTTAAAATCTTTATATTTATAATTATTGACTTGTATTCTAGCAAGTAAACGGTTAAAACAATAGTGGCAATTTACTTTGCCACTTATAAATTCACATAATAAAAATTGAATAGTACAAATCAACTATTTTTAAGATATCTAAACAAAATAACAATAACTTTATTAATCATCAACAAAATCCAACTGAAAATACAAATAATCGAGGGTGACATGAACCTAACCTCCAAAAACTACAAAATACAAAAAAAAATTAAAAAATACATCAATGATAATATTGAATTTAACTCCTAATATAACACAAATCAATATCATCTAAATTAATCATCTATCGAAATCCCCTTGGAAGAGAATGAAACCAACATTACACGCCGAATTAACTAGAAAAACCACACCCATACACATACAAAAACAGAAACAACAAAGATACAACATAAACACAGGAAAAACAAAAACAACAGAAACACTAAGGCAACATTTGTTTTGTGTTAGTTGTAGTTGAAAAACCAATTCAAGTAAATTTTTTTGATGTAATCCAATTTGTTTAACATTCTTAAAGTATCTGTCAACCAAACACAACAATAGCAAATATAATTAATAACCATTGAGCAAAACAATAACCAACACAATCATAACAACTAAGGTAATTGTCAACAATTGTTTTCAAATGAATAATAAAACTAAACATAAGTTCACCACTTAGGGCTAATGGAACATACCTTAAGTACAGATTTTTGAACCGTAGAATCTCTTTTACATTCTTGACAAGGAAACACTTGTTTATTTTTCTTCGACCTTTCTATATCTACAATTCAAAATGAAATAGCATATGAAAAATATATCAATTAAGCACCTAATAATACACGAACGTAAATATAAATCTAGGAGTGATAGATTCATGAGAAAAAAAATAGAAACAGAAACAAAATACGAATCAGTGAGACAAAGAAACAGAAATTTGAAACGAAAACAGAAAGGGAAATCTAGTAACTGAAAGGGAAACAAAAATTGGGGAACAAAAGTAAAAATATAGAACTGAAACATAAAACAAAAATTAAGGATCAGTTCCATTTTTTTATTTAATTATACTCTGTTTTTCTTTTTCTCTTTTTTTGGTCTGTATTTTGTTTTTTTCTTAGTTTTTGTTTTACCTTTTATCATTTTTTAACAATTTTCTATTTTGTTTTGGTATTTATTCTGTTTTTTTTTCTTTATTTCTGCTCTATTTTCTTTGTTTTTTTGTTCTGTTTTTTTTTTTTTTTTTAATTTGGAAAAAATAATAAATTGTTAAAAATAAAACCGAGCAAAAAACAAATGTGTAAAAAGAAAAACAGAAACAAGCAATAATAATTAAAAAAAAAAACAGAAAATTAATAATGGAAAAAAACTAGAAAAAAACATAAACAAATACACTGCAAACCTGCACAAAAACAGTACAAAACAAAAATAAGAAGAGGGTAAAAATGAATTGGTTGTCCGAGGGAGGTGTAATGTCAATAGGCTCACCTGCGATGCATTGTTTTGCATAAATTTAACCAAACCGAGGGACAGTAAGAAACACCCCGAAATCCTTCGCTCTCTAATCTCAGAGTTGATCCCACTTCCAGGCATCATCAGATACCATGTTAGAATAACTAAGAGGCAAAATGTTGAGAGAACAAGAAAAACTTGTATTGATTTATGAGAAAAACATAATTACAGAAATATACTAAGGGTCTATATAGAAGAGATGACTAGGCTAACCCTTGTAGGGTTAGGTTTGATTTTCCTAGTAGGACTAGGATTTGACACAGTGGGCCAAGGTCCATATACATATATTAACATACTGTTCTTTTTTCTTTTTTTCTTTTTGTTCTCATATGGCTATTTTTGTTCTCATTTGGCTGTTTTTGTTTCCTGTTTCCACAAACTAGAAGCATAAATATATTGGATTTTTTTGTTCTCATATGCTTGTTTTTGTTCCTAGCTTTAACAAAACAGAAATAGAAATATACAAGAGTTTTTTTTGTTCTCATGTGGTTGTCTTTTGTTAATTCCTAGTTTTCACAAGAAATATATTAGAGGTCTCATATAGTTGTTTTTGGTTCCAATTTTCAAATGGCACTCTGTTGGTGCTTTCAATGTGATTATCAAGGTAGGAGGTTCATTTGGAATGATTAAACATAAGCTTGACTGGTCCTATGCAACCATTAATGACCTTGAAATTATCGTGAGATTGTTCAGAGTATTCTCCTAATGTTTTTCATGTAGTGAAGATTTATGTTATTAAAACTAGTTATGGCCCGTGCCTAACATGTACTGTATAATTAACACGCACAATTAACATTAGCATGCATACTAAACCAATTTTTCTACTTGTGTAACTCTCGTATTGATACTCTCAATAAGTTGTTAGAAGCACTGCTAACATCTGAAAATAGCAATGACATCATTTGATAAGTTACTGGAAGCGTCAATATTTCAATAACAAGTTCATCATTTTTTCATAGCTCGGACTTGTAAAACTGCAATGACAACATTTGAAATTCTAGTAAATGAAGCATTCAGAAATTAAAAAAGGCTTAAAAATGAAAATCCATACATATGGAAAAGATCATTATAGCTACAAATGAAGAAAGGCACAAATATAACTTATTATCAGTCTTTGTTTAGTGTTTATGTTCCTAGATTTCTGAAAAAATTGGAAAAAAAAAAAACAATTAAAAATATTTATGTTCTATTCACAAAAAATGGTTCAAAAAAACAGAGAAGAAATTTGAATGTTCTACTTTTTTTGGTTCCAAAAAAAATGGGAATAGAAACAGAAATTTGCGAAGAAAAAAAAATCTATTTCTATTATGTTTTAAGAACAGAATTTCAAAAATGTCAGTGTTATGTAATCAATACAAACCAACTACAAATGGGCACCCCAAATTGAAACATAAAACCATAAATGTATCTATTGGAACTACCAAACACAACTTTGAAAAGAAAAAAAACCAAGTCAGAATGTAGACCATGACATAAGTTAAGATGGCTTCGTAATCATCAATCTTCAATCTGCATAGTTTGAAATGTTTTACAAATTTACACCACAGCAAGTGTAAATGGTGTAGACAATGAGAATACAAAATGAATATACCAATTAAAATCACAGAGAAATTAAAAAAAAATCATAGAGAAAAAAACATATTAAGATCTGATTTCGCCAGATATTACCTGTACATGAGAGTGGCAATAAATAGAAATTGAAGAGGAAGGAAAATGGTAGCTGCAATAGATTTCAGATCTGAATTAATTTTTTTTTTTTTGAAAATGAGATGCATGGAAAGAAAATAAAAGAAAAATAAAAGAAACCATATATCACCTGATTGCCCCCGTACAGTTGCATCCCATGAGAGAATAAATTATCAAATTTACTATGAACATTTCATGATCAAACCTAAAGTCGCAATACAACTATGGCAAAATCCAAATCCACAAAATTTCAAAAAATCCATGAAAATCATACAAATCAAGCATGGTGAAGGGATGAACCATATTGCGAGTATCCCAAAACTGAATGCAAAACAAACCCCCAATTGAAAACATAAGGAAACATAGAAATTAAACCAATAAAATGAAGAAAAAAAAAACACAAAAAGCTGCCAAGTGTTTCGGTTCAATGAACAAAATATGCACGCAAAATTCTGTTTCTTGAATGTTTATGTCCAATTTGTTTTCAAAAATTTGTAGGAACAAAATGAGCAAGGAATTTCTTACAGTTTCACATATGAAATGCAAAATAAAATCAAAGAGAACAGGGGAGTAGAACAAAAAAACTATGTGGAGTTTCTTATAGGAGAAATATGCACTAAGAGTGCATCGTAAGAGCATGTCGCAGTAATATGCACAGGGGAGTAAAACTGTTAGTAATTTGCAGGCAAATACATAATGCATCATAAATATAGTTATCGAGACTCAAGATGACAATAATAACAAATAAATTTAGCAAAAAGTGCATCGTAAGAGCACGTCGCCAAAAAACAAAATAAAAATAAAAAATAAAAATGCATTATATAGAACTAACACCCTCGTATAAAATTTGGGTTTCTGGTAGTGGGTTGGGTTTGTTGAACTCTAGGTTCTAATGGACAATTAAGTATTGATATTTTTTTGTGAAACTAATGTGTTTGTTGAGTGTTTCATAAAAGAGTTCCATATAATTGACTAAGAAGAAGACCTCATGAAGAAAACATAAATGGTGCAAAGATAGACACAATGAAGAAATGAAAAATGCTGAAGACCTTGAAGAAAATTAGGTGAAAACAGCTCTCTACTCATATACTCTTAATGCAACTTGAATTAGGATCACACATGACACTTTAAATGAGTTATCTTTATGTGTGTTTTGATATTGAAATGATAGAGTTTAAGATTCTAATTAAATATTTCGTATGTGCTCCTTATTTAAAATCAATTTCATAATTGACCTAATTCGAAAATATGGTTTTTAAAGTATAAAATGTTGTATTTTTAGGTCAATTCGGTTAACTAAGAAAAGAAATCAGTTAACGGAATCAAACAATGAGTTTTGGAGTAGAATTGAGGTGCTACTGATCCAATCGATCAACTGAATTAAAGAGGTCGGTTAACCATTTGAAACAGTGGCTGAATTGGTAAAGAAAATAGAGTTCCTGAAGCAGTCGATCAACCAATTGAAAAAATCGATCAACCATTTGAGTCAGTATGTTTCTTGAAGCAGATATGGTACATCTATTTGATTACCCCTATTGATTTGATCCACATAATTTGTGATTCTCTTAATTTAAGTTGATTAATACTTCTTATCTTTATGATTGTAAATTGAGAATTATTTTATAAATTTATTTGAGAGATTTAAAAAATAAATTTTTAAGTGGAAGATAATATTATATAAGGTCTAAGAGTATCTTTTAGATATATATCCTTTAAAAAATAGCCAGTAGAGGGTTTGATATCAGTCTATAAAAATAGTCCCGCGGGATTGAGAGATGTAACATCAAGACCAGCCAGTTTGTGTTATTCTAAGAGTGATTTTTATACAATGAGGTTTCTAGGAGAGATTTTTTTCTAATTTCTTGATCTAATGCGCAGTTGATTTGGCGTCATCGATTTGTGCTCTGTTGCGATTTTGTTTTCATCTTCGATGTTTTCCAGGTGAGATCTTTCCAAGCTTATATTATTTATTTTGAATTCATATATTTATTGATTGTTTGGTAATAAGATTGTTAGAAAATTATTTTTAAACTTAAAAGCCTGAAAAACTTTTTTAAAACGATTTTGCTTGATTATTTGATTATGTGCTCAAAAATCTACTACCCACTTATTTATTAATCAGATATTGTGTGTCTCACATTGTATTTATCACGTAGTAATTTTCAGGACATTAATTAAGTATATCCGTATTGAGGTGGTAGAAGTTCCTTATGAGAAAAAACTCATATTTTTTTGTATTTGTGAGTTTAAGCGAATTAAACACGTTTGGGAAGGTATCTAATCAGGGTAGTTAGGTTTCGATCTTTTTCCTATGAAACAGATTAGGATTTGATCTTTGTCGTGCAAAAATATTAGATTATTCTTTTCTCTTGAAAAGAATTAGATTTTGATTCTCCTTACAATTGAATTGTTATTTTTGAGTGAATTGTAAAGGTTCAATCCTTACTTGTGAAAATGATACTCAGATAGTAGTGAGGTTAATCTTTAACCTAGTAAAAAGATAGGGTTCACCCTTGGCCTGGAAAAAAGGTAAAATTGTAAAGGTTGATTTTGTACCCATAAAAGAATCACTGTAAGAGTTTGGTTCATACCTGGTAAATGAATTAGGGGTTTAGTGGTTGTGAATCTCTGTGAAACTCAAGGGACTAGATTAGGCAAGGTTGGCTTGCTAAACTAAGATATATCATGGTGTGTTGTATTGTTTGTATTCTTTATATTTTGTTTTGGTATGCATTTAGTATTAAACACTTATCCATTGCGTAACTAAGATAATAATTAATTTAGAAAAAATGATTATTTGATAATTAAGTGTTTATAGAATTATTTATTTAAATTTTGTTACTACCTAATTCACCCTCCTCTCTTGGGTAGCTCTTTGGGGGTAACAATTGGTACCAGAGTTACTTTAGCTTTTTTGGATTAAAAGTTGAGTTAAGAAATATCACATGGCGTACCCGATAGGCACTCTAGGTGAGCGGCAGTCTATGCCCCATCCACCTTTGTTTACAGGTGATAACTATTCACTCTACAATTATAGAATGATTACTTTTCTTCATTCCACCAATTATGATGTGTGGCTATCTATTAACGACGGTCCATTTTTTCCTAATGAGAATGGAGTGGAAGAAAGAGTAGCATACCACTTTTGATAAACAAAAAATTTCTATTAATTCTCAAGCTATTAATATTCTGTTGATGCTAATTAATATATCAGGGTTTCAAGTTGTGGATCGGCTAAAGAAATGTGGAAAACATTGCAAATCACCTATGAATGGACAAAATTAGGTGAAACAGTCCAAGATCAATGCCTTAGTTTGTCAATTCGAACTATTGAGAATAAGTAAAGCAGATTCTATTCCAGAAATGTACGCGAGATTCAACAATATCTGCAACAACCTTAGTCAACTAGAAAAGCCCTATACTATGGAGGATAAAGTACGAAAGATTATGATATCATTGACTCAAGTCTAGGAGCCAAAAGTAACTACAGTAGAGAAAGCTAAAGATCTCACAATCTACACTATTGATAAGCTCATCGGCAACTTAATGACACACGAGATGGCTATAAAAGGATATGAGGGCGAAATAGAAAATATCAAAAAGAAGTCATTGGCGTTGAAAGTTTAGAAAAATGAGAAAGAAGATGACAGTGATGATATTATTCTTGACAGCAAGGATGAAAATGATGTGGCGCTTCTTATGAAAAATTTCAGAAAATGATTTAACAAACATTCTGAGGAGAGAGAAATTTTAACATAAGTAATGTGGAATGCTTCAACAGTCACAAGATTGGGCACTTCCAACCGATTGTCCCGAACCAAAGGAAGAAAAAAGAGAAGAAGAGAAGGGAGAAGAAAAAGGTAAAGAAAAGTAAGTAGAAATTGATAAAAGCCGCTTGGATGACTCTAAGTCAAGTAGCTCGAAAAAATTGGGAAGTGATGATTTATCCATGCTTGCTTTGATAGCCATTGGAAATGAGGTTACTATGAAAACATCAATAGGCAAGGAAACATGGTTCCTGGATAGTAGTTGTTCTCAGCACATGACGGGAGACAAATCTAAATTTACGTCTTTGACACCTAAAGATGGAAGTCATGTAACATTTGGAGACAACGCAAAGAGTAAAATTATCGGTATAGATATACATGGGTGTTTTCCTAGCTAAAAAGAGTGAAGTTACTTCTATATTTTCTATGTTTTGTAAACGTGTTCAAAATGAGAAGTAATATTGTATCATTAACATCCGTAGTGATAGAGGTAGAGTGTTAAGAAATGATGATGTAATTAGTTATTGCGATGAGCACGGGTATGCTTACAACTTTTTTGCACCTAGATCGCCACAACAAAATGGTGTTGTGGAAAGGAAGAACATAAAACTTTAGGAAATATCCAGAACAATACTAAATGAGAATCGTCTTCCCAAATATTTCTGGGCCAAATCCGTAGGCACAACTTGTCATGTAGTAAACAATATATCTATTCGAAGATATTTTAACAAAACCCCTTATGAAATTTAGAATGGTAAGACTCCAAATATATCCTATTTTAAAGTTTTTTGTTGCAAATGTTTTATCTTGAATGATAAGGATAATTGGGGTAAATTTGATGCAAAATCTAATTATGGTATTTTTCTTGGGTATACTTCTAATAGTAAAGCTTATAGAATTTATAATAAATGTACCTTAATAGTGGAAGAATCTATGCATGTCATATTTGAGGAATCTGATCCACTTATGTCGAGAAAGATTTTGGATGATGATGATACAGGTACACAAAATAACCAAAACCAAGAAGGTGATATGACAAATGAACCATAGAATTAGGGACCTAAAAGAGAGGAGACGACTTTACCATGTGCTATAAAGACAATACTAGGACATTTGGTAAAAAAAAATTATTAGTAATTTCGAGAGAAGTGTAAGTACAAGATCCTCTCTTAGAGATATAATTAATCTTGATTTTCTATCTCAAATTGAGACGAAGAATATGAATGAGGTGTTAATTGATGAATCTTGGATCTCCGCAATGCAAGAAGAATTAGTTTAATTTGAACGTAATAAGTTGTAGTTTTTAGCTCCTAAACCGGACTTTCATCCTGTAATTGGTACAAAATGGGTTTTTCGTAATAAAAAAGATAAAACGAGTATGGTAATTAGAAATAAACCAATATTAGTAGCACAGGGCTATACTCAAGAAGAGAAAATTAATTATGATGAGACTTACGCCTCTGTGGCTAGATCAGAAACTATTAGAATGTTACTCTCATTTGCATGTTCACGGAATTTTAAATTATATCAAATGGATGTAAATAGTTCATTCTTTAATGGCGTTTTATTAGAAGAAGTTTATGTCGAACAACCACCGGGATTTGAGAGTGATAAACTTCCCGATTATGTGTTTAAACTTTGAAAAACTTTGTATGGGTTTAAATAAGCTCCGAGAGCTTGGTATAAGAGACTTAACCGATATTTGATCAAAAATTATTTTCGACAGGGTCTTAGTGATATACTTATCAAGAAAAATGAGTCTGATATCCTATTAGTATAAATATATGTTGATGATATTATTTTTTATTCTACTAATGAGAATTTTTGTGAAGAGTTTGTCAAGATTATGCAAGTTGAATTTCGGAATGAGTATGATGGAGGAGTTAACATTCTTTCTTGGGTTGCAAATCAAGTAAACCAAAGAAGGTATTTTCATTAATTAAGCCAAATATACTAAAGAGTTATTGAAAAAATATAGCTTGGATGGCGCTAAAGAGTACAAAACTCGGATGGAAATAACAACGAAAATAGACAAAGACGAATACAAGTAAAAACGTAAATGAGAAAATGTATCTATTTATGATTGGTAGCTTATTTTATCTTACTGCTAGTAGACCTGATATAATGTTTAGTGTATACTTGTGTGCTAGATTTCAGTTTTGTCTTAAAGATTCGCATTTAACTGCGATTAAGCGAACCTTTCGATATTTGAAAGGCACGAGTAACCTAGGATTATGATATTCTAGGGGAAGTGTCTTTAACTTAATTAGTTACCCTGATGCTGATTTTGTTGGATGTAAAGTTGAGCGTAAAAGCACAAGCGGGTTATGTCACTTTTTAGGACATGCTTTTGTTTATTAGTCTAGTAAGAAACATTACTCCATTGCCTTATCTACTATTGAGGCTGAGTATATGGAAGCTGGTAATTATTACGCTCAAATTCTATATATTAAGCAACAATTATATGATTTTGGAATATGTATAGAGAAAGTCACTATTTATTGTGATAATAAAAGTGTTATATGCTTAGGTAAGAATCCGGCACACCACTCACGAACTAGGCACATAGAGATGAGACAGTATATTAATCATGATCACATTCAAAAAAGGGATGTAGCCATTGAGTATATTGATACATCCGATCAGTTGCCGATATCTTTACCAAACTTCTAGCGGAAGGTCAATTCATAAAAATTATTTGAGGTTTAGGTATGACCAAGCATAATAATGTATGCCTAGAGTGATATTTTTGGATCTCCGCCCCCACTTTTTGAGATGACAAAGGGGGAGAAGTTGATGTTTAAATAAGTTAGTTGATGTTTAGGAAATTGTGAGCGTAAACATTGTATTATTAAAGAGGGGCATTAGTTGTTGGGCATTATGTTGGATATATTTATCGATTAAATTGGTTAAATTGAGCTTATATGCATATGTTTATCGTTGTTTGATTATGTTTTCATGTTTATACTTAAATGAGTCAAATACCCTTCCACGGATTTAGGGGGAGCATGGTTACATTCTTTATTGAAGAAAACATCAAAGTTCATTGTCATCATAAAAAAGAGAGAGATTGTTGAACCCTAGGTTTTAATGGATAATTAAATATTGATGTTTTTTATGGAACTAATGTGTTTGTTGAGTGTTTCGGAAAAGAGTTCCGTATAGTTGATTAAGAAGAAGACCTAATAAAGAAAATTTAAAGAGTGCAAAGAGGGACGCAACAAAGAAATGAAGAGTGTTGAAGACCTTGAAGAAAATTAGATAAAAATAATTCTCTACTCATATACTCTTAATGCAACCAGAATTAGGATCATACATGACACTTTAAATTAGTTATGTTTATGTGTGTTTCGAAATTAAAATGATAGAGTTTAATATCCTAATTAAAGTTTTATATGTTCTTTCTTATGTGAAATCAATTTGATAATTGACCTAATTGCAAAACATGGTTTAAAATATAAAATGTTGTATTTTTTTGTTAATTCGGTCAATCGAGAAAAACAATCGGCTAACTGAATCAAATAGTGAGTTTTGGAGCAAAATTGAGGTGCTACTAATCCAATCGGTCAATTGAATTAAAAAGATCGGTTAACCGTTTGAAACAGTGGCTGAATTGGTGAAGGAAGTAGACATCCTGAAGTAGTTGGCCAACCAATTGAAAAAATCAGTTAACCGTTTGAGTCAATGTGTTTCTTGAAACAAAATTGGACCAACCTAAAGCAGTCGCTCAACTGATTGGAAACAATTGGTTAACCATTTGAGTTAATGTGTTTTTTTAGGAGAAATTAAACCAACTTGTATCATTTAGTCAACTGAATGGGGGAATTCGGCTAACCGATTGGCCTAAAGGTTTAGGTTGTGTTTCAGCTGTGAATCATTTAGTCAACCGAATTTATGGGTTCGGTTAACCGACTGTGTCAGTTGTGATTTCATGTAACTTAGTCTCTTGGTAAAAAAAACTATCCGTTTTTTAGGATTCCAATGGAGAGATTTGGGGGATTTGAACTGAATTGAGATACGGTACATCTATTTGATTACCCCTATTGATTTGGTCCACATAATTTGTGATTCTCTTAATTTAAGTTGATTAATACTTCATATCTTTATGATTGTAAATTAAGAATTATTTTATGGACTTATTTGAAAGATTTAAAAGATATTTTTAAGTGGATTTTCCTTGAAATGGGAGATAATATTACAAGGGGTCTAAGAGTGTCTTTTAGAGACATATCTTTTGAAAAATAGTCGTTAGAGGGCTTGATATCTGTCTATAAAAATAGTCATGCGGGATTGAGAGACATGACATCAAGAACAATCAGTTTGTGCTATTCTAAGAGTGATTTTTATGCTAAGATTCCTCTGAGAGATTTTGTTCTAAGTTCTTGATTTAAAGTGCTATTAATTTGACATCACCGATTTGTGCTCTATTGCAATTCTGTTTCCATCTTCGGTGTTTTCCTAGTGAGATCTTTCCAGGCTTTAGTTCTTTATTTTGAATTCATATATTTATTAATTGCTTGGTTGTAAAATTGTTAGAAAATTGTTTTTAAACTTAAAAGCCTGAAAATCCTTTTTAAAACGATTTTGTTTGATTATCTGATTACATACTCAAAATTGTACGACCCACTCATTTAGTAATCAGATATTGTTTGCCTCACATTGTATCTATCACGTAGTAATTTTGTGAATATTAATTAAATATATCTGTATTTAGGTGGTAGAAGCTCCTTTCAGGAAGAAACTCATATTTTTTTTTGTATTTTTGCATTTGATGGAATTAGACACGTTTGGAATGGTATCTAGTCAGGGTAGTTAGGTTTCGATCTTTTTCCTGTGAAAACATTAGGGTTTGATCTTTGTCCTGCAAAAATGTTAAGTTATTCTTTTTCCTTGAAAATAATTAGGTTTTGATTATCACTGCAATTGAATTGTTATTTTTGAGTGAATATTAAAGGTTTAATTCTTACCAATGAAAAGGATACTTGAGAGAGTGGTGAGCTTAATCTTTAGCCTTGTAAAAAGATAGGGTTCATCATTGGCTTGGTTCCTACCTAGTAAATGAATTAGGGGTTTAGTGGTTGCGAATCTCGGTGGAACTCGGGAGACTGGATTAAACATGGCTAGTTTGCAGAACTAGTATATGTCTTATTGTGCTGCGTTGTTTATATTTTTTATATTGTGTTTTGGTGGGCACTTAGTATTAAACACTTATCCGCTGTGTAACTAAGATAATAATTAATTTAGGAAAATTGATTATTTGATAATTAAGTGTTTATAGAATTATTTGTTTAAATTTTGTAGCTACCCAATTCAACCCCCCTCTTGGTTTGGGCGAATAGGCTTGTTTTTCCACTTATGGTCTCCAGATTGATGGTTTCAGTCTTTTAGCAAGATTCTCAACCTACAAGCATTTATGTAGAACAAAATAGCTGGTTGGTAGGGTGCAAAATAACATGCCGCTACTTACACTCACAAGTATACGAGGTCTAAGTTTTAGTATAGTGTGATCGTTAAGATTGGGTTATCGTATCCACAGTGATTGTTGTCGTTACTATCGAATACCGCGTTTGTCGTGACCTAAGTTTATCTAGGCTAAAAGAAAATGTAATTAATTAATTAAACTAATACTAATATATCCTAAATTAACTACACTATTATGTTAATATGTTTTAGGGTGAAGAATTGTATAGGGATTAACGTGTTTACAAATACGTGTTCGATTCCGATTTACTTACGTTTACGTTGTTCGACCTATTTGACAACCTCGGTATGTAAACTCCACCGCCACCTCTTTTGAGTGTAAGACGGGAGAATACATGACTTCGAGTCAACGAAGAAGTCCTCCTCAACGTCTTAACGACCCTAGGTCACGTGAGTCTCGCCCAGCGTCATTGATTGTACACAATCCAACTCCCTCCCGGGTTATTGGATCGTCGCGTTGTATTTACCCTATCGACAATCTCCGTTCTAAAACTTCCTCGCCACCTTTTCCGAGTGTAAGACGAGGGATATAACGCAACTTCGAGCCAACTAAGAGGTCCCCCTCAACATCTTAACGACCCTAGGTAGCGTGTGTCTTGCCCAACGTCATCGATTGTCCACAATCCAACTCCCTCCCGGGTTATATAATCGTAGCGTTTGTTTACTGTAATCCGAATCCGGGATTTTGTCAAAACCCCGTATTCGCCATTTATCAATACAAGCATAATAAACAAACAATACGATAAATACAATCAAACTATGAAGAACAATCATAAACGAAACACCGAAATCATCCAAACAACGTATTTATAAATATATGTTAATCCCAACTACAATCCATATTTAACTCGGGGCCATAGCCGCATATACAATGAAATAACGAGCTAAACATGTTCACATGCTCCTAAGATAAAGAAATAAGGAAAAACGATCGAAGAACTTAGCCTCGTCCGAAGATAAACCGCTAAGAACGCTCAACGATCGATTCGCCGTCTTCTCCACTTCGGGATGCGAGCTCCACACCTAAAATTCCTAACCCTTGGCTTAACTATAGCCTAAGGGGCTCAAAAATGCAAGAGAGAAGAGAGAGATCCGTCCAAAGGGGGAGGAGAGGGGATATTTATAGCAAAAATATCCTAAAAATATCTAAAGGCTATGCAGGGCAAATCCGCCTAGGCGGTGGAATTTGCGCCTAGGCGGAGTTAGGTCGGTTAAGTCTGATCGCCTGGGCGGTGAAGTAGGCGGTGGACTAGAGAACATTCTATTGAAATTCCACCTAGGCGAATAAAACTTCGCCTAGGCGAACGGCTGTCAGTAGCCCATTTGCGTCATCTGCTGGATTTTCGCCTAAGCGGTAGAATTTCCGCTCAGGCAGTCGTCCGTCAGTAACATTTTGTTCTTTTCTACATTTTCACCGCTTAGGCAGTGGTCTGGACGCCTAAGCGGTGGGCCTGTTTCAGCTTTTAGCCTCCGAGCTTGTTTATCCACCGTAACTTCGAACCGCTTTGGTTCGATCTCATCGTTTTAGCTCCAGTTTCCTATCTTTTTTACCCACACACCTGAGTTATACAAAAAGTATAAATACTAATTAAAACATAATAAAAATAACTATAAACATATTCGAAAACTAACAAATTCGGATTGGAAATAGATAGATTTTTCACACCTATCAATGGTAATTGGAAACATTACAATTTTGTGAAAGAAATTTCATGGACAATATACAATTAAAAGTCAAATAAATAGTAAGACAATAAAGATTGAAGTGATTAAGTGCAATAAAAAGCTTTGTTGCAAAAAACTAAGCATGATCACATATATCCAAATAATGAGTATAAGAAACATTTGTATTATACGTGGCTTAGAGGCTAGAGCACTACATAGTCAAAGTTCGGTGAAATTGGAATTTCAAACACGATTCATTAAAAAGCAGGTCAACTAAGGTTGAATCGAGATTCGAGAGAGCGAAACAAAGTAATGCTTTTGATTAATCTCAATTTCGAAAGTAACAAAACATATGATGATCAAACCATAAAAAATGAAGGAAGGAATCGAAAATACCTTTCGGCAATAGATAATAGGGAATTGGAATCAAAGGTCTAGACGACGAAAAAATCATCATCACCGTCGTCGTATACAAAATAATAGACCAATCGATAGATTATAAGACCACAAATAAGCTCCATCCATATCTCGCTCTCTTAGTCTCAATGTTTCTTCTATCCACTTTTTCCATTGATTAAACAAAATATGGAAAGCCCATACACCCACACACAATGTATGCACACTCAATACAAATTTGTTTAAACAAAAAACATGATTTTTTTTAAGAAGAAGAAGGTAAAAATGAAGATTACCTTGATAAGAGAGATTACTCCTGAAGAAAAAACTTTAATAAACACCGTAATTGTTGAAGAAGAAAACAATGAGCAAAACCTAGTTAGAAATATTCAATCCCTACACAATAAAACAGAAGCAAAATTGACAAAAACACAAAATAATTAGCATAAAGAAGAACTCAAACATCATATCTGGTGAATTCAGACCAACTCAAACCACAGATCTAGCCAAATAGGACCTCGATCAGGACAAATCTAGCCAAGTAGAACCGATCGACAATGAGAGAGAGATCGACAATGAGAGAGAGATCGACAATTATGGTGGGTGGCTAAAGGCATACTTGAAGGCTAGTTAGGCAAAATGGGATTTATCTACAAAGATCCGACGTGAAAAATCTATGAGAAGTGAACAATGAAGAAGAAGATAAGAAGAAAGGTGCCTTACATTTGATAGATAGAGAGAGAAGGTCGTCAATGAAGAGCTTTGCAAATGAGATGAGCATGAGAATATTTATGATAGATTATACTAAGGAAAATAAATGAAGATCGATTTGGGAAGGAAGTGGCTGGACAAATACATAGGATTAAAATATTAATGATGGATTGAATTAATCCTGACCTTTCATTTTTGTAGGACTGTGGTATAGAAAGTGGGTCCAGGCGTAGAGTGAAGGAGAGGCGAGAATTTTGCCATTCTCAACTCTGGTTGTTTTCAAAGGTAAAGCTTCCACTTTTATATATATCATATTGATATTGATATTGATTCTTGTGTTTTTTTATGGTTATGTAAAACTTTTATATCATTAGTAGTTTAGTTATTTTGGAAACGTGAAATTCATTTGTTTGTTAACTCTTGAGCGGGGTAGTATTATTTTTTATGAAAAAAAATATGAGAAACAATCACAGTTTTTAAATGTGATCTCTTATTAATAAAGAGCCCGATTATTAAATGTGATGGAAAATAGGGTAAATGTCTCAGTTTGACATAAAACTGAGATAAATATTGTACAAATAATCACAATTTTTTTTACTTTTATCACACATAAATAACCCCTTTAATACATGAAAAAGCAGAGATTAAATATACTAACAATCTCGGTTTTTAGCACACAAGCGAGATTTTAAGTAAGTAAATCATCTTGAATTTTGATTACTATCCCAGTTTTTTAACTCATCTATCAATATCAGTAAACGTGATAATAAGTATCGTATTTTTTATCATACCTTCATCCATCATGGTCAGTTTGGGACCAAAAATGGTAATAAAATCTTTATATTTATATTTTTGACAATGATAGATCTTGATTTTTCTTGTAGTGAATTTTCCACCTCTCAATTATTTAATTGGAATTGGAGGATGAATTTGATTTCTTATATAATTTTGTCTGTCATCCACAAAATAAGTGGACATCATTTAAACCATACTTCATTTATTTTTTTTGTGTAATTTAAAGGAAAAATTACACTTCACATTAAATCTATACAATATTTTTATAAAAAAAAAATTGAAGCGAAAAAATGAAAAATAAATAAATATATATTTGTCAATACTCGTTGGCTTTTATTAAAAAAACTATATGATATTTAATGAATACAATCTCAAGAACAATATAAGCATTAATAATACATGAAAAAATTAAATGTATTTTGTTAAGTATATAAATTCCCTAATTCCACATTAAGATTTCAATGTTCATGGATATTTGGATGGTAAAGTTTCACATTGAAATCATTTATTATTTATTGGTTGTACTTGTCTTTTATTTGCTTCTAAATCCTGCAAAACAAACACATAAACTAAATTAATAAAATCAATGACTTGTTAATTGTCTGTGACCTGTTTTAAGGCCTCAAACTGCATTTTCAAAATTATGTAAATTTGGAGTTTAGAAACTACAATTTGGAGTCTCCAAACTAAGCAGCACATTAACATGAACCAAAATAACTCAAATAAATATTCTTACATTGTGAACAACCTCATGAAATAGTTGCACTTGTTCTCTTGTCACAATCCTCACCTGATGAAATCATGATGCGATCCAATTTAGAAAAAGAACATCATTTCAAAAAATAAATGCATAACTAATTAGATAGTAATTATATATATATATATATATATATATATATATATATATATATATATATATATATATATATATATATATATATATATATATATATATATAGGTATGTACATACCTTTGTTATAATGGCTCATACCACATTTTCAGTGCAGGGTGGAATAGTAAGAGAACCAATGTAATTGTAATACTTTATACTCCCGTACTCTATTAGCCTTGGGTTGATTATGCCCATGTTTCTCTCTTCTTCTTCCTCGTCAGCAACGGCTCTCAGTTGATTTCTTGTCTATGTATAAAACACATCCAATTATACTGTGATGGATCCAAAAATCTATTTATTTTTTTCATTTGAGAAAAATTGAGATCACATGTTGTGGATAAGAAAAAATCAGGATGTCCAATTTCATAAACAATTCCAACAAGGGAACCCTACCGTCTGAGCTTTCATGAACCAAGTGCACTTCCAAATCATACCTATATTTTCCAATTTTAAAAATCATGTTAGATTGTGAATTTATTTTGTATATACACATGACTGGGTATAAAGAAGTACCTCTTGCCATTGATGGTGTGTTCTAAAGGGGAATGCCAATGACACTGGTTGAGTTGATAATCTGTTCCATTAATCGTAATGTTTCCAGCCCCGCCTTCCCATCTCATCTGCAGCCATTGATGGTATTGTTAATCATCAATAAATTGATTCATGCATTGAAAAATAAGGGTAGAATACATAGTTTACATTGACTACACTAAATTACACTTCGTAGGATTAGATATACATTGACTTTCAATTTATACCTTAAAGTTTTAATTTCATCATATTGTGTAACGAGATTTTTCATTTGTGCAACTCCCCACAAATTAAGGCAAGTGTCTCTTTATGTGTTGTACTGCCCAATTGACCGGAGTAACTAAATTTATAACCAAACATATTAGAAATACAAAATTGAAGATGATGATGTTATTAAAATTAAGGAGTATGTACCATAATATAATGTCTCTGTTGACAAGGGTGGCATTAGTCGGCCGTTAGTGCCTTCGAAGCCTCCCCAAGTCGGATACAACCTGAACCCTATGGTGAAGAAGATCGATGGGTGACTGCATTCTTCCGTTCCCACGCGCACTCCACTCCGGATGAAGCTCTCGTCATCTACTCGGTCCCGTCTCACTATCCTCCATGTAACTAAACTCTCTCTCATCCTCTGCACACAGAACACACACACACAAACGTACTATTAAGAACTAAACAACTTTTTAAGAAGAGAAAGAAGATCGTATTATTTTTTGAACTTGAAAAAATAGAAAAAGGAAATAAAGAATATTAATAATTTTTCCAACCAACTTCTTGACATGTTGCAAGGGATGCAAATGAAAGCAAAACAAGGATCAATAAAGCATTGAACATGTTCTTGGTTGTTTGGCTCGCCATGTCTCTCTGCCTCTTTCTTTCGTTTGTTCGTTGTCCGAAGATGAATTGGGATTTTATGGCAGGGGGCTTATATAGGACTATCAAGAGAAGAAAAGTCAACCTATGATAATTTCATTGTATTATTATATAATATATAATAATGAAATAAGGGATAGTTGATGTTTAATGAGAAATAATTCAGATATGTTGAAGCAAATGTCAAAGAATATACACTATCGAATTTGAACATATGTATGAACATATATATATGGATGTTGACCGTACACATATATCATATAGGAAGAGCATTGCAATATCATATAATATTATGAGGTCTTTACTTTCAGGCCCTTAATTTTATTTATCACTTCTTAGAGAGAGAGAGCGCTTCGACATTTTCTTCGTTAGGTTAATTTCTTAATGTTTGGAGTTATTATTATTTAGTTCTTAATATTTTAATTATTTTTCTCCAGTCAAGAAAAGTTATCATCTAAAACTCACATTCGAGATCACATCTAATACCTGAATATTTAGATTCACTAACAAAACCGCGTATTTATAAATCACATGAATTCATATAATCAAGTTTTTAATATATTCAAATTTACTCGAATTTCATCCATGTGCTAATCAAGTTTTTAATATATTCAAATTTACTCGAATTTGATCCATGAAATAACTAGCACATGTTACCTGGTTAATAGATTGATTTTCCACTTTGACCGCAAAAATTAACGGAAAATTAACCGTTGTACTCAAGTCTAAAGCACATGGAGTGTAAGTAGTAACGAAAATTTTACAGGGTACAAAGTACAATTTGGTATAATTATAAGGGTATAATTTGTAATTAACCCTATAATTGATCTTAAAAATATCATATGACCAGCATGTCATGGGCCGTTGTTATCAAGGCGCTTAGAACGAAGAATGATGTTGGTTGGAGGGTTGAGCACTCAAATGCGGCCCTCAACCTGGTGTGGGCATCAACAACAAGTGGGCATCCATTCGGAGTCAAGGCGTACCGACCCAATTAAGTTCTGAGAATATGTCACTGGTGGTGGACTTGACAAAAGAAGAAGGGGTTAGGCCTCTCCTGCATAAACTAGTCGGGAATTGGAGTTGCTCTCCTGATAAGCTCAAGGCAGGGCGAAACCAATCAGCATCTTAAAGAAGGCAGGCTTGCCCCAACCTAAGCGAACGCGTTGGGGTGCCGCACGGGCAAATGACGCTGCGAAAATGTGAGCCTATGTCAAGTGGTATCAAAACAGGGCACAATTAGCTCCACTGGCGTGTGACTCGCTCGAGCCGTGGGGACGACACTCTAACCGAGAAAGAGTTGAGCTACAAGAGATATTACATCTAGCGCCATCGGGGGATGGGCAGGGAGTCATGATTCACCAAGCACTCATGATGGAGCCGGCAGGGTTTCACAGAGCGTCACGTCGAAGCATGGATCGTGCGATCCTTGCACCTCACTCGGTTTTCTCTCTATTGCACGAAATGCGGAGGCATGACAAAGGGCGCGGCACTGAGAGCTGTTCGTATCGCAACGAGGACGTTTGTGATATTGGGTAGGGGAGAGTGTCACGAACCGTTGTTATCAAGGCGGTTAGATCGAAAAATCATGTTGGCTGGAGGGTTGAGCACTCAAATGTTGCTCTTAACTAAGTTTGGGTGTCAACAACAAGTGGGCATCCATTCGAAGTCAAGGCATACCGACCCGATTAAGTTCGGAGAATACGTCGTTAGTCGTGGACCTAACAACAGAATAAGAAGTTCGGCCTCTTTTGTACAAATTGGTCAGGAGTTGGAGTTGTTCTCCTGATGAGTTCAAGACAGAACGAAACCAGTCAGCATCTTAAAGCAGGCAAACTTGCCCCAACCTAAGTGGACGCGTTGGGACGCCGCACGGACAAATGTCGCTGCGAAAATGTGAGCCCGAGCCAAGCAGATTAAAAGAAAAGGAAGAGAAAGTAGATAGAGATGAAAAGTAGAAACGAGTAATAGGAAGCCTTCTTTCAGACGAAAGATTTTTCAAAAAAATAAAATGGCGCATTATGGAGTCACGGATTGAGTCCATAGTATTTATATTTTTCTGATAAAAATGTTAAATATATTTCAGTTGCATAGCATAGAAAACGTCTAGATGTTCCAAAAGATTGGTAAATTAAAAATGAGATAATATTTTAATAATAAATCGACTGTTATTCAACGCATTCATAAGTCTTCAAAATCTCAATTTATTTCCAATTTTAGATTAGATTGACTACCAAAACCGAATATGGAGAAGGTCCAAGTTCTTTGTTGGATTTTTGTGCTGTTGTCATGAGATTAATTAAATAACTACATCAATAATTTAGGGTAATTATACTTCTGCCTCCTAACCTATATAGCAATATGGCGATTATTGGAGTCTTCTTTTGAATTCAAAACTATCAAATGAATCCCAAATTTAGAACTCCAAGTCTTTTTTCATGAACCGAGTAACCTTTTTGAAATATATCGACAAATTTATCCTTCTAAACATCAGTATATTTCAAATTTATAGCCCAATAATTTCCACAAAAATATATTTAAAGCATTTTTTTTAAAATCATCCAATTAATCATTTCATAATTTTTCTTCTCATCAACAAATTATACTAAAATAATTGCTCTTTTTTTCTTTAAAATGATATTCTAATCGTGTATTTCGTATTGAAAAAAAAACGTTCACGTTGAATTCAACACAATATATTTGTTTTAGTTGTTGAATCTAGTTGTGTTGAATTCAACACATTGACTCTCATTTACATAAAGGCAACAATCTTTCCCATACCCTAACCCATATTTATTTAAGCCACCTAACCTATATAATAATTTACATTTTGTTTCTAAATTAATAAAAAAAAAAAATTGTTAATGAAGATTTGTTAATCAATGTTAAATGACATTTATACCCTTCAAATTGTACAATTTACATTCAACTAATTGTAAGGGGATAATTTAGACACTACTTCAAAAACTTTAACGGTTTGTATTTGGTACATGAGATTTGGCAAGGGAATGAAAGTCATGGGAATGATTATTTCATTTCTATGTTTAGTAAATAAGATTAAATTTCATTCTTATTACCAAGAATTTTCTAATCTTACAAAATATGTAATTAACCAATCCCAAGATAAATTTGGTATTAGTTAATCCAAATTACATGGGATTAGGTTTTAATTTTCATCGGCTAAAAATCACGACTAAACACTAACCAAATATGGAAATGAAAATGAAATTTAATTAAATTATTATTTTATATACCCTTTGAAAATTTAATTAAATTACTATTTTTACCTTTGAAGTTCTAATAAATATATCCCTTAATTAATTTTTTTACACTTCTCTCCCCCCCTCCTCCTTCCTCCCTTCACTATCTTCTCAATCAAGGATCAGATTCTTATAGCCGGCGCCAAATTCTCTATCTCTCTCCTTCTCTCTCTAATCTTCTAATTAACCCCCCAACCCCCCCAACGGTACCACCACCCCGACCCTTGTTGGTAACACCATCACCCACCCCTTTGTCGGCCCTCCACCCCCTTTTTCAGTTCTCCATCTTCTTCTTCTTCTTCTTCTACACACACACATATATATATAAGGTTTAAACCACTAACATCCCTTGTCTTTTTACCATTAACCAAATACCTCCCATGTCATTTTACAAATACCGGTCAAACCCTTTTACCAACTTTTTCTTGTAAAAAGACATGAAAACCCTTCCTTTATTCTAAAATAAATAAATAAAATTTATTCTTTTATTTCAATAAAAATACACTAACACTCTCTTATTTTTAAAATTATAATTTTCACCTCTAATTTTTTAAATATTTACATTTACCTTCCACCCTACAACTGCCCCAACCCCCACACTATCCACTGCCATCACCATCTCGCCACCAGAATCCTCGCTCTCTCTCTGCAAAAAACCACTAAAACTAAAACATACCTCGTGGCACAAATCCATGGAGGATAGGTGCCCGCAGCACATATCCTCCATGGATCTGTGCCGCGATGATCTTAGCTCGTAGCACAATTCCATCGTAGATCTGTGCTTGCAGCATAAATCCATGGCCATGGATCCGTACCGGAGAGCACATATTCATGGCAAAGAGAGGGGAGAGAGCAATCTTCTTCTTGTTCTTTTTTATTTTTATTTTATTTTTTACTTTGTTAAAAATAAAGGTTAAAAGAATATATTTTTCTTTAAATAGGGACATTAGTGTTAAAAAGTAAAGGATGAAAATATATATAACAAATTTGAATGGGTTATTTATATATTTTAATTTTTAATTATTTAATTATTTTTAAATGGATAAGGGTAAAATTGTCATTACCATAAATAAATTTACTAATTTTTTTATCTATAAAGGAACTAAGTGGTCTTTAACAAAAAACGATAATAAGAGGTTGACCGGTATTTGTAACATCACGTGAGAGGTATATGGTGAACGACAAAATACATACACACACACACACACACACACACACACCCCTCTTATTTAGAACTTCATTTGGTTTACAATCAAATATTTTTTATTTGAAAAAATTATATATAAAAACTATATGTTTTTGAAATAGAGACTTTACTATACAAATGCATTACATTGCTAATTTATTTCCAACACTAATTAAACATTGAAATGAGAATGGTCATTTCAATATCAAATCTAATCCTTTTTATCACTAAACATAAGAATGATAATGATCGTTTCATTTTATTACCATAGTAATTCAAATCCTATTATCATTTAATTGTGTACCGAATGTAGTGTAAGGGTCCAAAATGAAATTTTAAAATCCAAAAGGCAATCAATTCTCTACGACCGACCCCACTCTATCTTCTTCCTTCGCCGCCGAACCAACCAACTATTAGGAAATTAATAATTTCCTATTATGGATTCATATGATTAATTAAACAGTTATAATATGGGTTTTCAAATTTATTAGGGTCCAAATAAGTGATTTAATTAATGGGCTCAGAAAACATTTAATGGGTATGGACTTTGCAATGTGTAGATATCAATATTAGGCAATTAGGGTCAAGGGGGCCTGGGTTGACCTACTATATAAAGGATATTATATCATGGTTATGGTCCCCAAGGCTAATCAAATAACTATTCATATTCTGTTTCCTATCTATGAGAGAGAACTCATTGAGGAATATCAAATGATTAGTTTGTGGAAGACCTCTACCGCGACGATTCATCGTCATGGATTCACATATGTTTGTTTATGTGTTAAAGAACTTCTGATTATTTGGCATGATGATTTGGAACTAAGAAATCTATTGAGATTTATGGACTATTACTAACAAGTGTTGTTAAAGCCTGCTTCATGTTGAATTATTAGATTTTTTATTTAATTTGATGGAATCTATGGTCACTTTTGTGTTGGATTTAGTTGCATGGTGAATTTTATTTGTTCTTAGGCTAGTTTTGCAGTGCGTGGTTCTCTGGATGATTGTACTTCATGTTGATTTCAAGAATTTTAGATTGTTAGCCTTGATCAGTTTGTTTGAAATTGGTTAACTCATATACAGATGTGAAACCGACGTGAAGAACAAGTTTAACAAATTAATTTGAGTGTTGGCTCTAGTTGATTAAATTGGAAATTCCTGGCGGTTGAAGTATTAATTGTTATTTTTTTAATCTAAAGTTTTTCTATAGAGTGATTGAAGTCGAGTGAATGTGCTCCTTTTTATCCGATTTAATTTTGATTATGTATCATTATGAACATGCTAATCACTAAATGAAGCTGGTATTATAGAGGGTTTGAGAATTGGGTGCCATCACGAATGATGAAAGTGATGACTCATTGAGCATGCATGACACACATAGTATAAGAGTCCATTATCTAACAATCTCCTAATAACAGTAATTAAACTCATTACTAATAACAGTAATATTATTAAATATTACTAATAGTTTGAGGTTAATTACTAGAATTAATTACTGGAATTAAAATTCAGTTTCTTTCGAGTGTATTAGTGTATGTTACATAGCGGTGTAATGGCATCAGCTGCATTTTTTTTTTTCTTCGCGATTTAGGTGGATTATTTAGTACTCCATATGAGAATAAGCATTTCATGTTTTCAACATTTTGAAAGAACATATGGTTGACCGATAGAGGCCACTGACCGAATTGGTCAACTGATAGATAAACTGGTC
The DNA here is from genome assembly GCA_016647705.1 of Eucommia ulmoides. Lineage (NCBI taxonomy): Eukaryota > Viridiplantae > Streptophyta > Magnoliopsida > Garryales > Eucommiaceae > Eucommia > Eucommia ulmoides. The sequence goes on from CM028329.1 coordinate 32,016,249, forward strand.
GACCGACTAGCCGCTACTGACCAAATCGGTTGACCAACAGGCATTGCCTAAAACGTCATAAATTAGCACATTACAAGGCAATCAGTCAACCGATCATTAGGGTGGTCGACCGATGGCATCTTATATCTTGAAACAAGCTAATTGAAGTAATATGTTGTCAAAGTAACCTCTATTGCGTAGATTTATCTATTTTGGGATATTAAGATGTGTATGCTTTGTTATTTATGCAAGCAATGATTAGTCCAAAGGAAAGTTATTATTTGTTCAAGTAATAGGCATACCTGCAGCAATAAATATGTAATGTTTTATCAAGTTTCCATATGAACAATAAGTCGGTCAAAATAAATACTTGTTGTTTGACATGATTTATTGTCAAAATTTGATTACTGTATTAACAGTATCACTTACAAGTTGGTGATTTTTGTCCGAAGACTAAATATCAATGTTATGTTGGGTATGTTGTGAAGAGGCCCACCAATACAATTGTTTTATTTATGTCGTGCTTATAAATATGTGTTGATGTTTTGATTAATAATTTGACATAAAGCTTTAGATTACGAGCTTATTCTTCGTCATTGTTTTCTCTTTAGTTACTGTTTTTGCTGCTAGTATTACAGCTAACATTAATTTCATTTATGTGCTTAATAGAGCAAACTTCAAGAATTGAAAAATGAACATTTCAATTGTTCTCATCTGTATGGATCTTGACTTTGCGCTAAGGAAATAACAACCTTCACCTGAAAGTTCATTTGAGGTTAAAAGAGAATATGAGAGGTGAGAGCATTCTAATCGCATGAGTCTTACGATGATGAAACACAACATTCTAGAAACATCTATGGGCGTTATATTTGATGAGGTAAGTACTAAGACGTTCCTTGAGAAAATAGAAAAACTTTTTACAAAGAACAAAAAAGCAAAGACAAGTACGCTCTTAGCTAAACTTGTCTCAATGAAGTATAAAGAAAAATGGAACATAAGAAAGTACATTATGGAAATGTCTAATGTCTCTTTAAAGCTAAAGGCACTAAAATTAGAGCTGTCTGAGAACTTGATCATGCATTTAATACTCATTTCTCTTCCTACACAATACAGTCAATTTTCAGTGAGTTATAACACTCAAAAGGATAAATGGATTCTTAATTAACTCATATCTCACTATGTACAAGAAAAAGGAAGAATTAAGCAAGAAAAGACTTAAAGTGCTCATGTAAGACCTCAATCGTAGCATGTACGTCATTTCAGTTGTATTTTAGAGTAATTGTGAAAATTTGGGGTAAAATTAGGACAATTAAAAATTCAAATAAAAAGCCTAGGGGTCCAATTGAAAATATAGGAACAGTAAATCCCAACTTAGGGAGGTAAATTGACATTTAACTTTTAAATGAAACTCACATGGGGTGAAATTGAAAATTTTAGAAACTTTTAAAAGTTGAAATGGATTAAAATCAAGGTTTAAAGGAAGTTGGGGGAGGAAAGAGTAATTAATTAAAAAAAATTATTATATATATATATATATATATATAAACAGGCGATTGGAAGAGCAACTGGCCGGCAGGGAATTGGAGAGAGAAACGATGTGGCACGCTTGGATTAAATCAACCCACTAAAATCATGCATGTGTAAGGATCAAGAATCTCATGGTCAAGGATCTGGAATCAATTTTGAAAATGAGAGAAAAATCTAGAGAGAGGGAGAGAGGATTGACGGTAGTGACGTCGGCTGGCGGAGGGTGATCGTCGCTGGGTGGTTTGTCGGCCGTGCAGGTAGATGTTTTTGATCTTTCGTGTGTGAGTGGATTGTTCTGTCATCCGGCCGTCATCGTCGTTGTTGCATGCGTGTGCGTGATCAGTTGCGGTTGCCGGCGGTAGGACGTCGTCCGTGGGTATGTGTGGGTTTAGTTGTGGGTCTGTGTTTCGGTTGTGGGTGTGCGTGTTTCTGGTGTGCGTGTGTGTTGCCGTTGATCGTTTGGCCGACGGTGAGTGAGAACTAGTGAGAGAGAAAATGTCGTCAGCCGGTGGGTTTCGGTGTATGCCTGTGCATCGACGGGGGTGGTGTGGTCGTTCGCTCTGGTAGTGCGCGATTCATCGCCGTCGTTCGGTAAGAGTGTGTGTATATGTGTGTGTATGTCGTCGATCGGCCGCTGCGGTGTGGGCGTGAGGTTGCCGGCTGTTGATCGGCGTGAGCATGCCGGCGAGAACCCAGTCGGCGGAACAGGAAACTCAAACAGAAAAAGGAAACATAAAAAAAAAAAAAAAAAAAAGGAAAAAATAAGAAGAAAGGAAAAAGGAAAAATAAATAAATATATATATATATATATATATATATATATACACACACACAAACAGCCCCAACAAAAATCCAAAATCCATCTCGTGGCCGACGGATGATTCGGAACAGGTAAAATTTCAATCGATTATTAATTTTCATTTAGCGTTACAAATCCTAAAATCGTAATAATTTTGTAACGATTAATTAATTTTAATTACGTGGTACGTAAAATAGTAACAATTCGGAATACAGGGTCTGTATTGCATGATTCAGATGTTTTAGATAAGAAATTAATTTAGGCTCTGTCACTATTAGGCTCATGGGCACCGGTATCCCGATAGAGTGTGGTCAGTGAAGGTTTTGGAGAGCGGTTAACAAGGTGAGTGTATTGTCTTCTTGCCAAACAATTTTTCTATATATATATATGATGAAATACGTGTTTACTTAAACTGTATGAATTTATAAATGATATGGATCAAGTAGGATTTGGGTGAGTTGGTAAACTGGATTTTCGGAAGATTTCGGTGGATTTCGAAATGAAGTTGAAAATAATTTTTTGTTGGATTTGGTAAAATCAGACGGTGTTTTTAAAAGAGAATAGATAACATCTGTTTTTCTAAAAATGCCTGGTTTTCTAAAAACCAAAGGTGGAAAAGTGGTTTTGATAAAACCAGACGTTTTCTTTAAAAGAAAGTGTGAAATCTGATTTTTAAATTTAAAAGTTGGTTTTGAGGAAAAGAGATAGACGTGGTGATTTGACGATGTTGAGTAGACAATATTTATTGAGTTGTGATTTGATGATGACGTTATTGATTGGTCGATGCCATAGTATTTATTTGTTTCGGCAGAGTGATGTGATCCACTTCGGCGGAGTGATGTTATCCGCTTTGGCGGAGTGATATTTATCTGCTTCGGCAGAGTGATGTTAGACGTTTATACTGCGCAGTGATTATCCACTTCGGCGGAGTGATGGGTGTTCGTAGGAAGGCATATCCTACGGATGGTACGGTACCGTTGCAAACTCCCGATCGTGAGGTTAAAACGATCACTATGGTTAGCCAGTGTGTGTTGTGGTGGAGTGGGTGTTTAAGATGTGATGTTTTACTTATATTGGGTGATTTATTATTTTACTATAGTAATTGGTATTATTTTACTAGATGGGTTAGAATGAAACTTATATTTATTGCTTTATTCTCACTGCTTATATTATGGAGAATTTTACTAGTTACGTGTTGTTTCTATACTCACGCTTGATCCATTTAGATGTTGTAGAATGAATTATTATTTTAAAAATATTTTTACTAAGAAGACAGTACACTCGCAAGTAAAATAGCTAGGAGTCGGTCGGTCCCCTACTGGCGCTAGATAGAGTTATGCGGGTCAAGTAAAGGAGTCATTTGAGAAAAATTTTGGAAACGAGATATCAGAAATGAAATCTAAGTGGGGTTCAGGGAATTTGTTTGATTGTATTTATATTCGGGACAGTGTATCCCTATCAGATGGGACTATTATATGTGTTGTATAGATTTACAATTTTGTTAATGACGTCATTGGGGTTGGCTCGTCAATTGGGCGGTGTCATGTCTATGTCACGCCAGCCCCACATGACAGGTGCCCGGGACGGGGTATGACAGCTCACTTAATCACTACCTTTAAGGGCAAGAAACGACAAAGGGATAAAAGTCAGGAAGCTAAAGTTAGAACACAATAGTCCAAATCGCAAATGAAACAAGATCAAGAATTTACCTGTTTTTTCTGCAAGAAAGTTGAACATATGAAGAAGGAATATTCGAAATACATCACATAGCGTGTATAAAGGGGGTATAGTTCTTACTCTTATTTGTTTTAGCATCTATACCAAGTCACACTTGGTGGTTAGATTTCAGTGCTATTATTTATGTACGTGTGTCTGTGCAAGGTTGCCTGTAGAGCCGACAACCAATTAATACTGAAAGATTTATCTATGTGGGTGATGGTAAAACATTTGTTGATGAGGCAATAGAGACTTTTAGATTGCCTTTAAAGATTGATTATTTTTTGGATTTGGAAGAGACGTATGTAGTACCGTTATTTAGATGGGATTTGATTTCTATTTCTACTTTAGACAAATTTGACTTTTCTTATTCATTTAGAAATAATAAATTTAGTCTTTTTCGAGATTCAAATATTGTTGCTACCGGTTATTTGATTGATAATTTGCACTTATTGGATACTATTGCTTCACATAATGAAATCTTGCAAACAACTACTCATGGTACAAAGCGTAAATTAACTAATGAGAATTCTATCATACCTTAGTACAAGTGTTTAGGACATATCTCCAAACAAATAATAGAGAGGCTTGTGTCTGACGGCATTTTGACCCTCTTGATTTAGCACATTTCAAAATTTGTATTGAATGTGTAAAGAGAAAACAAACAAACAAACATTAGGAAATTAGGTGCCAACAGGAGTTGTAAGATCCGTGTTTCGCACATGCATAATTTTTAGTTGCATTTTAGAACATTTATAAAATAATGGGGTGCATTGTGCTATTTAATAATTAATTTAAAAAAAATAGGGGTCTAATATGTAATTTAAAATTTTGTTTTAATAGTTTTGGGGTTCAAGTAAATAATTGTAAATTATCCTAGGGATCAACGTGTAATTATAAAAAAAAAAAAAAAAAAAAAAAAAAAAAATCTGATCATCTTTATCTTGAAGCGGTGGAGACCTCTTGAACAATTTTTTTTTTTTCTTTCATATAGTGACTTGTGTCCGAAGCAAAAAAAAAAAAAAAAACAAAAAAGGGGGGGGGGGGGGGGGGGGGGGGAGGGGCGGTGGGTTTTGTTTGGAAATAGTGTATCATATATATATATGTTCATACAGTTTCAGCCGAACAAACAGAGGGGGGGGGGGGGGGGGGGGAGGAAAGGAAGAAAAAAAATGAAAAAAAAAAAAAAAAAAAGGAAAACAGGACAGGAACATGTAAGCTTTAATTTTTTTTCTTTATATATATATATACACACACACACATATATAATACACGTGTGTGTATATATATATAATGTTAAAATAAATATATATCACACGTTCAATTTATGGGAATAATTATGCAGACAAATATACATATATATTTATATGTAAAAAATTATATATAGTGGGTTCGAGAAATACAACCAGTATAGAAATATCTAATTTGCGAAAAATAGAGTTTAAAATAAAAATTGTAAATTTTACTAACACAACAATTTTTACTATTTCATCAACTAATAAAAAATTTAATAGTCGATTAATATTTTTCTACAAATTAAATTATTAACATGATTTTTTTTGTAATTATTACTACAATAATTTTCGTACAGTTAATATTGACATAGAAAATAAGGTGTATAGTAATTTTGTATAACAAAAAATTTGGGGAATGAAAAATGATGCATTTTAAGGTCACGTATTGCATATTAGGTTTATTTAAATAAATTATTAATTTAAGCTCTATCACTGTTAGGTTCACAAGCGCCGCCGCCCGCGTAGTCTTTTGACGACAGTGTTTTGGGTAGCGTAAAAATCGAGGTAAGTGTACTGTCTTCTGTGTAAATTGACAAAGTATATTTTTGTATAAATTGTGAAAAAAAAAATGTTTATTAAAATGGACGGTGTTATAACGTTATGTTGATAAAGTATATTTTTAAATGTGAAAAATAGTTTTTGTTATCCGACTATGCCATAGTTGTCTTCTCGTCAGGAGGGCATGTCTTGTGAAATGTGGATTACCTGTCAGGCAAGACCTGCAGGGTAGATATTTGTTGTTACCTATCAGACAAGACTTACAGGGTAAATATGTTGTTACCTGTTAGACAAGACCTACATGGTGGATATTTATTGTTACCTGTCAAACAAGTTCCGTAGGGTGGATATGTTGTTATCTGTCAGGCAAATCCTGTAGAGTGGATATATGTGAACCTGTCAGGAGTGTAAATCCTGCGGGTGGTTGCCCCTACTACTGGGGATATTAAATGGCCCTAATACTAATAGTTACTTTAGATGGCATAGATGTACAGATTACAGTACCGTCGTAACTCCCGATCGTGAGGTGAAACGATCTTATGACTAGTGGAAAATATGAGTGCGGTATTTTATTATATGTCGAAATGTTTGGATTGGTTGATTTAACTATGTTATCTCATTGTGATGATGACAATGGAAATTTATTCTGGCTTGGTGTGCGATTATATTATATTACTAGTGTATAACCCGTGCCTAAAGGCACGCGTGTAAAACAAAATATATATATATATATACACACAAAAATATATATTTATTTTTTTTGACATAATCTCCTCTATCTATACAACATTCCACACCTATTTCATTTTAACATCAGTAATAATAACAATTGAAAACTAACAATCGAGAACAAACACCATTTCACACCATCAATAGAAACTATCAATCAAGACTATATGTTTAAAGTCATAAAGGTGAAATCACAAATGAAATGGTTAAAAAGAATTTATCAACCCACTAATCTCCTTTCCCATCAACTCTATCAATTCTACTCCCAAAACAAAAACTTAAAGACTTCAGATCATAAACTCACCATCAATTTGAGAGAAAAAAAAAAAACAAATAAATGTAGTTCATCCTCTCGATCACATACCTTGTTGACTTCTCATCCAACTCCCTTGCAGCTAAATGGAGAGATAGAGAAAGACAGATTGGGGAACAGTTTTTGTTTTAGGCGTGCTGCAAAAATTGATAACCAAACTATAATTTTAGACAATTATCAAAGAATTAATTTACAAAAAATTATTAACATTAATTAAAGACACTAATCACTTACCTGAACAAAAAAGGAAGAAGACGCAACGATGACGGCAGCTGCAGAAGAGGAGAACCTGAATTTCAGCAGATTTAACATCCAAACACAACAAAGGAAAGACAAACCCCCTCCACTCCCCTCCATCCAAATAGACCGTTACAGACTTCCCACGAGTGACAAAAAAGAAACCATACCATCATGAAAATTAGAAATATCTTTAAGTAACTTTCGGTGAGAACGGCAACCCACACATTTTTATACCTGCCCAGTTGAGAGAAAGCATTGCTCATAACTATAATTTTTTTGTTTGATGGTATATTAAATTTAACTATTTAACTACACAAAACATACGAACACATATATAACAATTGTAATCAACAGAAGAACATTCCAATCTCTAAGAGCTACGTTTGGCCGCATAAAACCACCTTGTACCATCACTTATCATCAAATGTTAAACTTTGGTCACGTCACAATTCTCAAAGCTTAGAGCCAATGCTATTAATATAATTTTCCTTTATATACTTCCTTCAAATGTTTGGAAAATCATAAGATTATGTAACCCAGAAAGATGCATAATTTGAAACAGTTGCAAACCATCCTACTTATATAATATTTAGGTTGATGATTCATGACCGCCAATTGAAATCATAGATGCAGTGGCGGATCTACGTGGAGACCAGAGGGGCTTACGTCACATCCACCGGGACGGTCTCATCCCCATCAACACAAATGAACTTAGCCTGAAAATATCCACGTACAAAAAATAATTCGGAATAATTATTTTTACAACCCAATTAGAAGAAATTATCTACATACAATAAGACATATATTGTCCCCTAAATTTGGAAAATGATCCCATTAGTTCATGAACTCAACTACACCATACCAATTAACATTTAAATGACTAACAATGTACATAATATTCAATAATGTAAATATTTAGCTATTAAAATAATACCACTATCGAGAATAGAAATAGAAATCAGAGCATGCTCTCGGTTTTAGTTAAAAAAAAAAAAACAATTTATATAACAAATATTCTCATTTTCCCATAGTTAGAGTACACCATAGCTTCTCTATTATTTTTAATCACCAAAATCAGACAAACACTCTAGCATAAAAAATGGCAAATTAGGGGGAAAAAGTTAATGAAAGTTTCTCAATTTTTTTAGAATTAAAAAGTTCAAAGACTAAAATGAAGAATAATTCAAAGAGATTTAATAATAGCCTACAATAACTGTGTATCATTCTCTCCAAACATCATTCCTTTCTAAACCAACAAATTTTGGTTTAACAAATATATATATATATATATATATATATATATATATATAATAAATAGACAGGGTAATACCACAAACATTTAAGGGTGAGAAGTGTGCTTTATTCCAGTGTGTTCTCTTACCAAAAGACACTTGAAATTATGTCCAAATATCACTACCAATAATTCAAAAAAAAAAAAAATCTAAATCACTACCAGTAATTAAAAAAAAAAAAAAAACTTCCTTCAATTTTAAAAAGCTCACCTCGTATTGGTTGATCTGTTCAATGAAGGGTGATGTCAACTTGATCCAATAAATTCTGTAACTGATAATAATTGAAAATCATAAGATCAAGTGAAACACAATCACCAATGAAACTTCAATTCATAAGACAAAAATAAATACATGGGCAAGAGTGATTAAACAAAACAGTAGGGGAAGAAGTGAACTCGTAAGTAGCTATAGATGCCGAGTGCCCTAAAATTCCAAACACAATTTATTGAAATAAAATCTTAGAAAAGAAGAATTAGTACACATATATTTTATGTTTTAAATCATATATCCACATGTGTTGGCAGTAAGGAAAAGAAATTGACATTCTATACTATAACGCAATGAATTTAAACAGTTTAAACTTAAACATAAATTAAAAACAAAACAAAAACTCAGAAACAATTTGAAAACATGAATTAGAAAATAGATCTTTATCATCATTGTCAGAAGGGTAAGGACTGTGAATAGTGAAATTGAAAACCTGAAAATATAAAAAAATTAGAAAATAAAAACAAAAAATTAGAAAATGCATAAAAGAAAAACATTTCAGAATTGAGAAATGGAGGGAGAGATATTAAAAAAAATAGGAAGATCATGTTATACAAAAGTAAGAAACAAAACATAGTACAACTGGTCAGCGACAACATTTGTTTAAAACTTAAAAGTGATGAACTCCTAAAACATTAAGAATGATTAAAACATAAGATGGTCAGCGACAACATTTGAGAAGCATAATTAAAACCTTTAACAAAATGTGAGTGTTCATTGTCACCTAAAAATCAATCTGATATTACAAAGCACTTAGACTTAGACGATCGTCCAAAGCTTATATTTCAGTTGTACATCTAAAGATTGATATTCATTTCAAAGCCCTTATCGAAGAATTACAAAAAAAACATTTTTTTTAAGTGAATTAAAAAATTCAATATATGTATATAATAAGAACAGGATGCTTCAAGTTATAAGAACACAAACCTCCAATAAACTTGTTCTTCTATATTGATAACCACCAATGTTCCGTCAGCACCCTCTCCCTCCAAACATTAATTCATCTGTCAATTTGCCAGATTTGGTCAAAACGATAAGGGATTTAGTGAGATGTCAGTTTTATTTGATCTTATCATGCATTTCATCGAACACTCTAGGCTCACTATTGACGAAATTCAAAATACGAATATGCATTAACAGATTTGGAGGAGTACATAGAGAAGAGTAAGAGGGTGACGAAGCTTACCTAGATAGCCATGGGAAAGTCGTTGATTGTCAAGGAGAATTGCGTTCTGAATCAGTTCGGAGAGAGCGACGCTTAAACCAAGGTTCAACTAATAATCTATTTGCAGGAGGCCGGATGATCGTGCTCTGATTAAATCCACACGCGGATGGATCTAATAACAAAAAATTATGCATGAAATTTGGTAAATTAATTCAGTAAAGTATGTGAAAAAAGAAAAGAAAATAGGGGAATACAAAGAACAAACAAACAAACCCTAGAAAGAAAACAAAAAAAACAAAAAATCAAAGAAGATGGAGGTAAAAATTAGTACCTTTTTCCAATGGTTCGCATAAGAGAGAAGAAAGCGATCGTTGAATCTGTTGTGACTCGTGCTACCGTGCTTTAGTGATGCATCGACACTGAAGACTGATCCAAGCATCGCCGGTGATAGCTACTGCCAACCAAAACCCCAAATTTGGGTAACTAAAACCATAGATGTAAGACATATTAGCTAATTACAGCCCTCTACATTTTTCCATAACGAACAAATTCAAGTGAAGACCTACCTTTTAATTACAAAAACAAACTTGATTTTCACCTTTGAATGATTGTTTTGCTAGGCAGCGGTTGGAAGCACAGAATTGGAGAGTTGGAATTAGATAAGACAAGCATTTTTCCAGCATGGAGTACCTTGTTGGGGTGTGGAATGAGATGAGTTCCAACACGAAAGAACACCTCTGACCTACAACAACAGAGAATTAGGTCAAATTTAAACACAAATTACAATGGAATTAGGGTTTTAAAAATTCAAATAATGCAGTTTTTGTCCTTCTTCTTAAAAGCTATCCCAAACCATCCCGCGAAATCGGGGAAATTAGAGCACAAATTCAGCTCAAGATATCGAAATTAATCTTAGAAATAAAGGAGGAGAAAAAAAAATGAATACGTAGCGAGGATCGGATCATATCGAACACCAGGATTGGTCTCCGAGGGAGCATAATTGCAGCAAGCAAACCGCATCCGCTTTGGAATCGATTGAGCATTGCGAAAATCAGGAAAAGTGGTCAAGCGTCATCTCATAAAGGATCTCATTCGTAAAACCTAAACAGCTCAAAACAAACAAACTCGGGCTTAGGAATACACATTTTTTATAAGTTCAAAATGCAAAATAACCATGTTGATTGCGAGATAATCAAATGAACTGTGAGGCGATTGAGAAAGAAAGAGAGAGACATTAATCAAATGCAAAATAACCATGTTGATTGTGAGATAATCGGCCTTCACACTATGTAAACTCGTTTCAGATCTGAAATCGAAAAAATCAAAGAGAAATTAAAAGAAATTTCAGTCAAGGGATAGAGGGGAAAAACAGAGAAAGGGCTTCAATTTTAAGGGTTTCGAAACCCAAAATCAAGAGAGAAAGAGACCCTAATTTCAGAAACCCTTAAAAAAAATCAAATTCAAACCAATGAATTTCAAAACAAAGATTTTTAGTTTGAACTGCTGCAAAATCGAATCAAGAGCTGTGAATCGTGGTGGTTGAGAGAGAGAAAAAGAGGCTTACCAGGGAATCTACGACATCGGGAGCGAGGACCGTGAGCGATTGGAGGAGTCGACTATCAGCGAAGTTGTGACATTAGATTCGGCCGAGAGCTAAGCCACCATCGTCGTCTGGAGAAAGGGAGAAGTCATCGCGAGGGAGATAGAAGAATCCGCGGCCGTCGCGAATGAAGGATGACGGCGTAGATGGAGAGGCAATGACATCGCGGCGAAATGGAGCGGAGGTGGCAGTGGTGGTGGCGAGGGGATGACGGAGGAGGCTGAGAGGGAGTGGATCGCGGGACACTGAGTAATAAAGGAGATAAAGGCGACGGTGATGGAGATTGTCGGAAGTGAAGAGGGAGCGCGAGGAAGGAAGAGAGAGACGAACCCTAATTTCTCTAGCAGCTGTGGTTTTGATGAGAAAGAGGCAACCCTAAATCAAACATCCAATATTTCAGCGGCGACTTCGGAGGTAGGGGAGAGAGAGAGAGAGAGAGAGAGAGAAAGGGTTGGGGGCGACGAATTCAGTGGAAAAGAAGACTCTCGGAGTCCATGAAGTAAATGCAAAGGCAGGCAAAGACACTGTTGACGATGGTAAGTGTTAAAAAGTAAGATTGATGGTAAGTGTTGAATATTGTATATTATTATAGATAGATATATTATATAGATATGTTGTATATAGATGTTGTATATATCTAGAGATATCCAACGGCTACGAATATCCAGAGACATCCAACGGTCCTGGATGTAAATGAGCTGATTTATTATATAGATATTTTGAAAAATGGTATTTGATAATTATGCTTGATCCATAAAATATTTTTATATTACGAAGACATTACACCGATAAAATATTTGGTTTCAGGTGCCGCAGCTAGGAGTAGGTCTACTACTGGTACTAGGTAGAGTTAGGAGGTGGTGTCATTTTGGAAAGGGTTGGCTGGGCAGGTATGAACCATGGAAGGTTCAGTTTTTTTTTTTGTTTTTTATTTATTTATTTATTTTTATTTTTATTTTTTGTGATTTTGTTGTGACTATTTGGGACAAGTGTATTCTCAAATTTTCAAATGAGTGACTATAATATATATATTTTTGAAAAAAAAAATGTATAGCGGTACATGCATATATATATATATATATATATATATATATATATATATATATATATATGTATATTTGTTGACTGGACAAGTGACATCAACTCGGCGTCACGCCCAGTCTCGGGCGTTGGGGGCCCGGGGCAAGGTGTGACTGGAGTTATGGCATCTTAGAACTAATACACACTAATATCTATGAACCATTCCCTACGTCATCTTGGAATGGACAAAAAAAATTATTACATTCGAAAATGGTTTCTCTCATTATGAGTACCTGTATTTGATTCATGAGAAGTTTCAGTCCTTGGAAATTTTTAAGGCTTTCAAAGTTGAAGTTGAAAACCAGCAAGGCAAGTTTAAAATGAAAGTTATGAGGTGACGTCAAGTCAGCGTCACGCCCGGCCTCTGGCGATGGGGGCCCGGGGAGAGGTGTGACAGTTTTTTGTATCAGAGCTTAGGTTATAGGTTGTTTAAATGTGACAGGTTGTCGAGTCAGTAGTGGATCATGAGATAGGGTGTCGATAAGTGGGTTCGGTACGTGAGTGATAGTTATTTCATTACAATAAATAATACATTTGCGTCATGCATTGTTGTTTGTCTATTGGTGCGGTTGCTTATGGAGCATGAAAATGAAAGTACTAAGAGTATTGGACCCCAGGGGAAGAAGGATAGTTCGCAGAGAGATAGGACACAGGAAAGTTTGGATGCAGTTGAGAGAATTTTACAAGCTGTTGTGCAACTAACAGAGCAGCAGGCAAAGATGATGGAATTCCAGAAGGGCCAAATCGAAACAGCTACTTCTCAGGCAATACTCCTGAGGAGATTCAAGGAATTGGACCCTCCGGCTTTTACGAGAACTGCGGGTCCGGCTGATGCCGAGAATTAGTTGTGGAGCGTGGGGCACGTATTTGAGGCAATGGGAATTGCCGATGATAGCCGAGTTCCTCTTTCCACTTTCCAGTTGAAAGGAGAGGCTGAACATTAGTGGGAGGAGATGAAGAGGTTAATTTCAGTTCCACATGAGGAAATTACTTGGGATCAATTTATTGTAGTGTTTAACGAAAAATATTTTCCTGAATCCTATCGGTTCCAGATAGAGGAGGATTTTATATTACTGAAATAAGAGAAGATGATCATTTTGTAGTATGAGATCAAAATTAATGCCTTATCCCGCTTTACCCGTGATTTGGTAAAAATGGAAGAAACGAAATGTAGACAATTTCAAAAAAGACTCGATTTAGAAATACGTTCCAGGCAGACAGATTAAAAGATATGCAGAATTTGTAAACACAGCAAAACTAATAGAGAGAGATGTACGGGAAGCAGTCGAAAACCGTGAGCAGTATAAGAAGAGTAGATTCGATTCATTTGGCAGATATCCAGGTGACACTTCTCGAAGAGCTGTAGTTCGACCACCACTTGCTCGGGCCTCAACAATCGACCAATCCACTAGGATTTGTGGTCCGCTGCAATCATATTCCAGGCAACAACAGAATGTATCTAGATAAAATATCGGCCAGCGAGGGTAGGGTAGGAGCCAGATGGTTAGTCGAGTCGGGACACCCGTATGCTACCAATGTGGATCACTGGATTATTTCACTAAGGACTGTCCCATGGGAGGCCCAATATGTTTTCGTTGTCACGAGTCGGGTCATATATCTCTGAATTGTCTGAAATCTGTTGTTACATCTGCACCTTCTGTGAGCAGTGTGGATAGTGCTGGCCCTAGTAGTGTTGAGGGACGTAGTAGACCTCCGACTTGAGGTCATGTATTTGCTACTACCAGGAAGGATGACCAGGCTACCTCGAATATGGTTACATGTATCATGTCTTTATATAATATAGATGCACGTATACTTATTGATCCCGGTTCAACTTATTCATTTGTTTAGACTACTTTTATGATGCATATAAACAAATTTCCTACTTCTCTATCATATAATATTATTATCTCTACTTCTATGGGCAAGTTCGTGCTAATAGATAGGGCGTATAAAGACAGTCCACTTTGTATTGGTGATAGAGAATTATTGGTGGATCCATTACCCTTGAATATTCACAATTTTGATGCGATATTGGGTATGAATTTGCTATCCGGTTATCATGCCATGGTGGATTGTTTTAAAAAGGAAGTTACTTTTCGGGTTTTAGGCGAACCAGAGTTTGTATTTTCGGGGGACAAAATCATCACCCCTGTCAGTTGGATTTCAGTTCTGGAGGCCAGGAAATTATTAAAGAAGGGATGTCAAGGATACCTCACGCATGTGATTAATACCAGTCAGAATGAGGTACAAGTGACAGATATTCAAGTGGTCGGGGATTTTTTCGATGTATTTCCAGAAGAATTGTTAGGGTTGCTAGTGGATTGGAAAATTGATTTTGCTATCGAGTTACTCCTAGGAACTTCTTCTATATCAATTCCACCCTATCGTATGATGTCTACCGAGCTAAAAGAACTAAAGATTCAGTTGCAAGATCTGTTGGACTGCGGGTTTATCAGACCTAGTGTTTATCCCTAGGGAGCCCCAGTGTTATTCGTAAAGAAAAAGAATGGCACGCTGAGGATATGTATTGATTATAGGCAGTTGAATAAGGTGACGGTTCGTAACAAATACCCGTTACCTAGAATTGATGATCTGTTCGACCAATTGCAGAATGCTAAGGTGTTTTCCAAAATAGATCTTCGATCGGGATATCATCAGCTAAAAGTCAGAGATAGTTATGTGTTGAAGACAGCGTTTTATATAAGGTATGGGCATTATAAATTTCAAGTTATGCCGTTTAGGTTGAAGAATTCCCCTGCCGCCTTTATGGATTTGATGAATCGGATCTTCCAGTCTTATATAGATCAGTTTATTATTGTGTTCATTGATGATATATTAATCTATTCCTAAAATAAAAAAAGAACATACAGAGCATCTCAAGATTGTATTGCAGATTTTGCGAGAGAAGCAGTTGTATGCAAAATTCAGTAAATGTGAGTTTTGGTTAGACAGACTTGTATTCTTCGGGCATGTTATCTCGGGGGATAGAATTCAAGTTGATCCAAAGAAATTCGAAGCTGTTGTTCAATGGGAAAGGCCGAAAAGAATGACCAAGGTTCGAAGCTTCTTGGGATTGACGGGTTATTATCGTCGGTATGTGCTAAAATTTTTTGTTATAGCTGCCCCATTAACTAGATTGACCCACAAGGAATCTAAATTCGAGTGGACTAACAAATGTGAACAAAGTTTCCAAGAGCTGAAAAGTAGACTGATATCTGCGCCAATACTCTCTCTCCCGACAGAAGGCGGTGGCTTTGTGATATATAGTGATGCTTCACATCAGGGGTTAGGGTGTGTACTAATGTAACATGGTCATGTGATTGAATATGTCTCCTGGTAATTAAAGAATCATAAGCGTAACTACCCGACACATGATTTGGAGTTGGTGGCGATTGTGTTTGCCTTGAAGCTCTAGAGACATTATCCGTATGGCGAGACTTGCGAGATATACACAAACCACTAGAGTTTGAAATATTTATTTACTCAAAAGGAACTAAATCTGAGACAGAGACATTGGATAGAATTAATCAAGGATTATGACTACACCATCCACTATCATGTTGGAAAGGTCAATGTTGTAGCAGATGTGCTGAGTCAAAAATCGACAAGTTCAATTGCACACCTTCAAGTTGTTCACACTAATCTATATGCTGAGTTGAAATATTTGCGAATCCAATTGGCGGTTGGTCAGACGGCAGCGTTGCTTGCGATTTTGACTTTGAGACCAACATTAATCGACCGTATTATAGAAGCGTAGAAGTCGGATGCCCAATTGAAAAAGGTTAGAGATGAAGTGAAAAATGGTCACAGAGCCGACAATCATGTGAGGGATAATAATGAAGCTTTGATGTTGGAGAATAGACTGTGTGTGCCTAATGATGCCAATTTGAATAAAGATATCTTGGAAGAAGCACACAACTCAGCATACGCAATGCACTTAGGTAGTACAAAAATGTATTGGAATTTGCGAAAACAATATTGGTGGAATAGAATGAAAAGGGAAATTGTTGAATTTGTTGTCAGGTGTCTCATTTGTCAGCAAGTTAAAATCGAGCACTAACGTCCAAGTGGGTTATTGCAGTCTCTACCTATTTAAGAGTGGAAATGAGAACATATCACAATGGATTTTGTTTTGGGATTACCTCGCACTCAAAAGGGACATAATTCCATTTGGGTGATTGTTGACAGGTTCACCAAGTCTGCTCATTTCTAGCTGTAAAGATGATGTACTCCCTAGACAAGTATGTGAAATTGTATATTGATGAGATTGTCCGAAAGCACGGTGTGTCAATTTCCATAGTGTCGGATAGAGATCCGAGATTTACTTCAAAATTCTGGTCGAGTCTCCAAGTCGCCATAGGTATTAAGTTAAAATTCAGCACAACCTTCCATCCTCAGACTGATAGCCAATCAGAGCGTACGATTCAGACATTGGAGGATATGTTGAGGGGTTGTGTTCTAGAATTTCCTGGTAGTTGCGATAATCATTTCACATTAATGGAATTTTCCTATAATAACAATTACCACTCAGCAATCGAGATGGAACCATATGAAGCGTTGTATGGCAGGAGATGCAGAAATCTAGTCTGTTGGATAGAAGTGGGAGAACAAAAATTATTGATGCCGGATATAGTCCAGATGATGGCGGACAAGGTGAAAGTGATTTAAAAAAGACTGAAGACTGCTTAGAGTCGGCAAAAGAGTTATACTGACAAACGTAGGTGGGAGTTGAAATTCAAAGTGGGTGATCATGTATTTTTGTGTATATCCCCGTGGAAGGGTATAATGAGATTCGGGAAGAAAGGGAAGCTAAGTCCGAGGTATATCGGGCCACATAAAATCCTAGAACGAGTTGGCATGGTGGCTTATCGACTAGCCCTACCGCCAGAATTATCCAGATTACACGACATTTTTCACGTGTCGATGCTTAGGAAATATGTGCCAAACCATTTGTATGTGTTGACTTATTAACCAATCAAATTGAAAGAGGATTTAATATACGTGGAGGAGCCAGTCCAGATTCTGAACCATAAAGATCAAGTATTGTAGACGAAAACGATTTCATTGGTAAAGGAGTTATGGCGTAGTCACTCAGTGGAGAAAGCGACGTGGGAGCGAGAGGATGAGATGAGGAATAAATACCCGCATTTATTCGTCCAAGGTAACTAAAATTTCAGGACGAAATTTCTTTTAGGGGGGAAGGGTTGTAAGACCCGAATTTTGCATATGCGTAATTCTTAGTTGTATTTTAGAACATTTAGAAAATAATTGGGGTGCGTTGTGCTATTTAATAATTACTTAAAAAAAATTAGGGGTCTAATGTGTAATTTAAAATTCTGTTTTAATAGTTTTGGGGTTCAAGTAAATAATTGTAAATTATCCTAGGGATCAATTTGTAATTACAAAAATAAAAAATAAAAAAACGTGATCATCTTTATCTTGAGGCGGTGGAGACCTCTTGAACAATTTTTTTTTTCTTTCATATAGTGGCACGTGTCCGAAGCAAAAAAAAAAAGGGTAAAGTTGGTGGTGGGTTTTGTTTGGGAATAGTGTAACATATATATATATAATGTTAAAATATATATATCACACGTTGAATTTATGAGACTAATTATATGGCAAGATATATATATATATATATGTCAAAATATATATAGTAGGTTCGAGAAATAGAACCGGTATAAAAATATCTGATTTGTGAAGAACATAGTTTAAAATAAAAATTATAAATTTTATTAAAACAATAATTTATATTATTTCGTCAACTAATAAAAATTTTAATAGTCGACTAATATTTTTTTATAAATTAAATTATTAACGTGAATTTTTTTAATTATTACTACAATAATTTTCGTACAGTTAATATTGACATAGAAAATAAGGTGTATAGTAATTTTGTATAACCAAAAATTTGGGGAATAAAAAATTTTGAATTTTAGAGCCACGTATTGCATATTAGGTTTATTTAAATAAATTATTAATTTAGGCCCTATCGCTGTTAGGTTTACAGGCAACACCGTCAGCGTAGTCTTTTGACGATAGTATTTTAGGTAGCATAAAAATCGAGGTGAATATACTGTCTTCTATGTAAATTGACAAAGTATATTTTTGTATAAATTGCGAAAAAAAATGTTTATTAAAATGGACGATGTTATAACGTTATGTGGATCAAGTATCTTTTTAAATGTGGAAAGTGGTTTTTGTTATCCGACTATGCCATAATTGTCTTCTCGTCAGGAGGGCATGTCTTGGGAGATGTGGATTACCTATCAGGCAAGACCTGCAGGGTGGATATTTGTTGTTACCTGTCAGGCAAGACCTGCATGGTGGATATGTTGTTACCTGTCAGGCAAGTCCGGCAGGGTGAATGTGCTATTACCTGTCAGACAAGTCTTGTAGGATGAATATATGTCAATCTATCAGGAGTGCAAATCATGCGGGTGGCTGCCCCTACCATTGAGGATATTAAATGGCCTTGACACTGATAGTCACTTTAAATGGCACAGTTGTACAGGTTTCGGTACCGTCGTAACTCCTGATCGTGAGGTGAAACGATCCTATCGCTAGTAGAAAATATATGTGCTGTATTTTATTATATGTCAAAATGTTTGGATTGGTTGATTTAACTATATTATCTCATTGTGATGATGACAGTGAAAATTCATTCTGACTTGGTGTGCGATTATATTATATTATATTTTGAAAAGTGGTATTTAATAATTATACTTGATCCATAAAATATTTTTATATTACGAAGACAGTACACCGATAAAATATTTGGTTTCAGGTGCCGCAGCTAGGAGTGGGTCTACTACTAGTACTAGGTAGAGTCAGAAGGTGATGTCATTTTGGAAAGGATTGGCTGGGCAGGTGTGAACCGTGGAAGGTTTAGTTTTTTTTTTTTTTTTTTTTTGTGGTTTTGTTGGGACTGTTTGGGACATATGTATTCCCAAATTTTGAAATGAGTAAATATATATATATTGGCATGAAAGATTGTGCATTAAGAGATACTCTTGTCTCTAAGGGTGACAAGTTTGGTCTTACTCAATGCCCCAAGAATAAGATGGAAAAGAAAGAGATACAAAATATTCCTTATGCGTCAACAATAGGAAGTCTTATGTACACTCAAGTATGTACGCGTCCGGATTTAACATTCATAGTTGGAATGTTAGGCAGATACTTAAGTAACCCTGGGATAAATCATTGGAAGTAGCCAACGGGTTATATGGTATTTATAGAGAACAAAAGACTATATGCTCACTTATCGAAAAATAGATCATTTGGAGATCATTGGGTATTCTGATTCCTATCTTCCGGGTTGCCAAGACACTAAGAGATCCACTTCAGGCTATGTCTACCTGTTGGCTGGAGGTGATATTTCCTGGAGGAGTGCTAAACAATCACTTATAGCTCCTTCTACCATGACAATTGAATTCATAGCTTGTTATGAAGTAACAAATCACGGGATATGGCTACAAAACTTTGTCAATAAGCTGCGAGTAGTGGATGGTATTGAAAGACCACTAAAGATATATTATGACAATAAATCTATAGTTTCATATTCTAACAACAGAAGCTTCACAAAGTCGAAGCACATTAACATTAATTTTGTAGTTGTTAAAGAAAGAATTCAGAGCAGGATAGTATCTATAGAACATATGGGAATGAACCCCATGATTGCGGATCTAATCACTAAAGGTTTACCATCTAACGTGTTTCATGAGCACACTGCTAATATGGGTGCGATTTTATTTGGTGATATGCTGGTTTAGTGGGAGTTTGTGTTTGTTTAATGTTCTTTTGTTAGATAAATATATTTGTTTTTCTACAGAATAAAGTAGATAGTTTAAATTTTGTTTACTCTGAATGTGTTCTTTCTAATTGTGATTTAAACATAAGGATAGAAAAATTAAAGATTGATCTCACTATGGAATAAAGAAGGGCTAGTTGGAAATAGATATGTTTGAGATCACATTGCATGTAATTTCTTACTACACATCCATACTTGATCTATGTCATTAAATATATTTGGTATGGTGATCATTGATGGATCTTGTCACGGATATGAATGTAATGGAAGTCTTTTTTTTTTTTTTTATCTCATGCTGATATAGTTGATTCACCAAATTGCAACTAAGGAATATTTCAAAGAATATATCACTATTGTGCACACTTAAGACAACATAATATAACTATCATCGGAATTTCATATATAACCCAAGTGGGAGATTGTTAGGAAATTAATAATTTCCTATTGTGGGTTCATATGATTAATTAAATAGTTATAATATGAGCTATCAATTTTATAGAGGCCCAAATAAGTGATCTAATTAATGAGCTCAGAAAACTTTTAATGAGTATGGGCTTTGTAATATGTAGTAACCTATATTAGGCAATTACAGTTAACAGGGCATGAGTTTATCTAATATATAAAGGATATTATATCAAGGTTATGGTTCTCAAGTCTAATCAGACGGTTATTCATCTCCTCTTTCTCATCTGTGAGAGAGAACCCATTGAGAAATATCAAGTGATTAGTCTGTGGAAAACCTATATCCCGGCGATTCATCGCCATGGATTCAGATAAGCTTATTTATGTTTTAAAGAACTTTTAATAATTTGACATGAAGCTTTGTGACTAAGAAAACTATTGAGATTTATGGATTATAACTAACACCAACCACCACCGCCACTCTGACAATATATATATTAAAAATATAAATATGGATTTAAGGGCCGAGTCCACAATATATTTTTTTTATTCAAAAAAATCCTAAATATATTTATGTTGCATAGCATAGAAAACGTCTGGATGTTCCAAAAGATTGGTAAATAACAAAAATGGGATAATATTTTAATAATAAATCCACTGTGATTAGATTGACTATAATATAATTAAATTTTGAAATGTTTTTATGTTCTTTGGCAATTTTACTGTATTAAAAATTGAATAAAAGTTTTAATAAGTAATATAATTGATATTTGCATTAAATTAAATTTTAAAATTGTGTCCTTTCAAGATTAGTTGTTGGGAAATCCAACGACTCGTGGATAGGTTGACCAATTAAACCAAAATAATTAGTTATGTGATCACCATATGTACATTCCGTTAAATCATTTATAATTTGAGCGATATAAAATTCAATTTATACAGATTAAATTTTAAAATAAAATAATTCAAAGAGGAATTAATATTAGTTTTTAAAATTTAAATGTAGATCGATAAAAAAATATATCTAATATTACTGGTTAAAAGCGGAAGAAGGGAGAATATTTTAACAAAATAAGAGGATAATGCTTTCAATTCATCTCATGAGTTTTTATATTTTTTTTATATATTTAATAATGAGGGCAACACCCAAATTTTTTTCTTCTCTCTTTTTTTAGATATATTTATTTTTTAATTAATGTACAAATATAATATAATTAATTTCCATATTTTAAATTACTTAAAAATAATTATTAATATGATTAAAATAAAAAAATTCAGAAAAAATATGATATAAATTAATTAAATTATAATTTGTTCACTTGCAAAAATTGATAAAATTAATTTTAATCTATGATTATTTTTTTATTATTTTATAATATATTAAAAGAAACAATTTGTAAATATTATTTTATATTAATATTTTAATATTATTATTTTATAATATATCCAAAACGAGCATATAAATAAGTTGGATCCTATTTTGTCACATCTTGTTTTTGTATTTTTTTTTTAATAGACGATGAAGATGATGATTGCACATCTGTAACCAAGTCTACATGACGTCTTAATGATGTAACTCTCGAAGAAAACATCTCAAACGGAAATAAGGGTTTAAATATTTAATTAATTCTTATATCACGTGGAAAGGGTAGGGTAGGTAGGAGTGCATTATTTGTGATGGAACCAATTCATTGTCTTTAAATCATCGGACATATTTCCATGTTTTATATTGATTTATAAGACATTTAATGATGCTAATTGTCAAATCCTAATGTTTGAATTTTGAAGAAGGTAAATTAAGTAAATGTTTAATTAATGATCGAATGTGTAATATTACCACATTGACGATGTTGAAAAGAAAAAGAAAAACAATATATACATATTATTTCAAATTAAAATTTTAATTTTAAAAAATTACATAGTGTCCTTAACTTTTTAAATTCAAATTTAACGTTCGATTCTTTTCCAAATTGGACAAAATTAGCAATACACGCCTTTGATTACAAATGAATTTTCAATTAGTCTTTGAAAGCTTTTCACTTTGAACAAAGTTTGGATAATGTCAAACTAATTGAGAAACAGAATATTGAGAAAGAATATAAGGTGACGTTTGGTTAGTGTTTTTGTTTTTTCTATTTCTACTTCCAATAAATTGGGATGGAATGAGATGAGAAAATTATTTCCATCTTGGCGTATTCCAGAAATAAAAACATGTTGGGTAACGACCATTATTTTGTAATTGTTTCTTTTAATTTATGAGAATGAAAACAAAAAATACATTCAGTTGCAATATTTGTTCTTTTTTTTCCTTTTGAATGTATTGTGGCATGCATGATGGTTGTGGCTGACATGGTAATAGTGGTCGACACACTGGTGGTGGCAACCAAGGAGTGGCAGTGGCCAACAGGTGGTGGTAGTGGTGATCGGTTGGGTGGGGGTGGTGGGAGCGCAATGTGTATAGTTTTTGTGGAAGTAAATAGAAATCAACATTTTTTTATTTCTCAAATTCTTAAGAAATTCAGGAAATAGTCTCTAATTACTCTTAACATTTTGAGAACGAAAACGTGTTTATCAAATGCATTTCAATGCACTAATCCTAAAATTTTGAGAGTGGGAACAAAAATTAAGGAACATATATAATAACCAAGCAAGGTCTGAGATATAATATTGATATGTGTAAAAATGTACAACGTTTCATAGATGTACAAAGACTCTATGCCTAGACAATAACTAGGATTTTCTCTAGTTGGCATAACGTTTAACTTAGTGGGTTAAAGGCTCATATACATATATTAATATGTATACGAGGACAACCTACCTCATCCCAAGCAGTAGGCACAAGATGAGGACCCTCCTCCCGAGTATGGGGTTGCTCCACTCTCTCTATAGTATCGGGCCTAATAGAGGTCCCAACCCTCTCGCTAGCTCCATAATTCGAGCTGATGGGACTAGAAAGCTCAGCATCGTCATTATAGATGTCGCCAAACAAATTGTCCAAACTGGAAAAGCAACGTCTTTTAGGACTGGCTAGAGAAGATGACTAGAGATAGTGGAAGAAAGCCTAAAGTTGCAGAAGGGCCCAAATAATGGGAATGCTCTGGTTAAATGGGTGAGATCCAAATGGAAAAGGAATGTTAGCCGCCACCTAGGAGCTAAAAACAAAAAAAAACTCTATCTAATCAGCCATGCAATAAATGCATAGCAGGTTTTAGGTACGAAAAATAGGGTGTGCAGTTTTTTCAAGTTTTTGATTGGTGACAAAATCAAGGAAATATGATTGTTTGAATTCCATTCAAGCTCGGGTCTCGAGACTTCATTCCATCCTGAACAATTATTTTTGACCCTCTTATTCTTAGGTCTTGGGGATGGGAAGTAACTGATGAGAGATATTTTGGGAAGTATCGAATAACGCCACATTTAAGAAGGAATTCATGTGGAATACGTGGATCCCGAGGATTATACCTTAAGACTCACGTGCAACTCACGTGAGCCCAAACTCAACGTAGAGACCTAAGGACTATGCCCAGGATCCAAGGAACGAACTAATAACACCTACATCTAAGCATGATTCTAACCAACTCGAGATCTTAGCTCAAGGTTACATGCCTAAGAACATCCTCGAGATATCGAAGGACTACTCAAACCCCGTCCCATGCTCGAGGACGAACCCCTACTGAGGAACGCTTACCATATACCGCTATAAATGGAAAGAAAACCAGATACTAAGTAATGGTCCATAACTCCTGAATCTTGCTAATTTAGTGGGAAAAAATGGAGAATGGCTGAGGTTTATGTAAAACGTGTAAAACAACTCTTCTCTTTCCTATAAATAACACAAAGGGTGGTTTACGTAAGATAGCAGAATTATCCTAGTTAACTCTTCTAAAATTTCCTCAAAACTCTACATATTTTTATATTGGAGGTGTAACGCTAGCAAACTCATCTGCGGTATATTATTTTCAAGAACCTAAAATGTTAGGAAGATTGTAATCCGCCACTGGAGAAGACAATATCTAATCAACCAATTTTTGACATGATTATCTATTATACAAAACAGGACGTATATAAGAGCTCTAGATATTTTTCAGTCGTCCAATGTCTTGAGAGACAGAATAGTTCAGATCAAAGTAAAATATCAATAAATAAAAATGTCTATTTATATTTAACCTTATATATCTTATACCTGATTGAGAAACTAATTTATTTTTTGTATAATCTAGGACTATTTATAGAAATATTAAATTAGAAATAATATACAAAAATTATAGACATTAAATTAACAAAAATTATAAAAATAATATATGGACATTAATTTTTGTAATAATACTAAAGTATTTAGATTATATGTAAATGTTAATAATATTTATTCTTTAATAATTTAATAATTAAAATTAATTATATGTAAATATCAAAATCATATTTTTCCTACACAGTTTGCCTCTATAGTTTGAGAAATTGTTTTAAAAAATTTAATTTAATTAATAATAGAAATATTTTGTTATTATTTAATAATTTATTAATTTAAATTAATTGTATATAATAAAACAGGAGGGTATACATTGTCTTCAAAGTTTGAGGACTATATAAGAAAATATTAAACAGAAAAAATTATATGAAAATTATCTTCACTAATTAATATACGGAAATTATAGAAATTTATAATTCTCCTTAATTAAAAATAATTTCCTGTAATTAAAAATAGTTTCCACTAATTAATATATGGGTATAGAAATTTATAACTCCCCCTAATTAAAACATTTCTCCAAAATTAGAAATAATTCTCAATTATTAATATACAAAAATTATAAAAATAATTACAAAAAAAAAAAAAAAAAAAAAATTCTCTCTAATTGGAAATAAAATTCTCCTAACTAATATAAGAAAATTATAAAAATAATTATAGGAAATTTTATTTCCCCTAATTAGAAATAATCACTCCTAATTCACATACCGAAATTATAGAAATAACGATTAAAAAAATTAATTCTCCCTAATTAACATACATAATTTTTTAAAATGATTATAGGAAATTCTATTTTCCCCTAATTAGAAATAATTTCTCATAATTGGAAATAATTCTCACTAATTACTATACATAAATAATAATAATAATAATAATAATAATAATAATAATAATAATAATAATAATAATAATAATAGTTCCCCCTAGAAAATGTACGAAAATTATAGAAATAATTATAGAAATTTCTGATCCCATCAATTAGAAATAACTTCCATTAATTAATACACAAAAATTATAGAAATTTATAATTCCCGTTCATTAGAAATAATTCTCAATTCGCATTAACTAATATACAAAAATTATAAAAATAATTACAAAATTTATGATTCCCCCTAACTGGAACTAATTCCCCCGAATTAATGAATATTATAAAAATAATTATAGATATTTTTATTTCTCCCTAATCAGAAGTAATTCCCCTAATTATGATTATGAAATCATTGAAATAATTACAGAAAATTCTAATTCGCTCTAATTAACATACATAAATTATTGAACTAATTATAGATAATTCTAATGCCCCCTAATTAGAAATAATTTCCACTAATTAAAATACGTAATATAATAGAAATAGTTTGTCTGAACTAATATACAGAAATTATATAAATAATTATAAAATAATTTAATTCTCCTTAATCAGAAATAATTCTCACTAATTAATATATAAAAATTATAGGTATAATAATTAAATTTTGTCCTCACCACCCCTCTTATCTTCTATAAGAATCGGGTAAAGTATAAATAAAACTCTAGCATTGGCTATAATCATTCTCTATCAATCTCTATTTACAACGAATATTGTTTATGCAGAAATTTTGTTGTATAGTATTAATACGATAAACAAATGGAATTATGTCTCAATTGTTTTTTAACATTTTGAATCAATATTTTTAAGTTATTATTGTTGGTTTCATTTAAAAACATGAAGTGAAAATTTTGGAATATTGTATAAATGGAGGGAATTTTATCCTCTTTTTTTTTTTTTTTTTTTTTTTTTTTTTTAATTTTAGAATTATCGTAGTGGAAATGTATTAGTCATTTGAAAATATGTGTTAATAACTAAATTGTTGCGTATTAGTTCCGATATTTGTTGTTTTGGATAGTGTATTTATATTTTTTAATGATATTTTTGTTATTGACTCCGTTAATATTCATTATTTAAATATTAAAATTATTTTTTAAGATTAATTTTTTTTTTATCCGTGACTTAATACACCGGTTATACGTTATCATATTGTCATAAATGATCACAAATTAATTCCACACCGGTGTCCCCTATTAGAACTCACAGTTCTACAGGTAAGAGAAGGAAGGTGAAGAGATTTTCAGAACGTGTGGAGCTATTACACATGTCAGAAATTTTTGGTAACATCATTTTTCAAATCGAAGAAGGAACTCATCTTGAAAGTCTAAAAAATCAATATATTTAGAATTGGAATTTTATCATTTTATAGATTATTCTCGTGACTTTATAATAAAATAATTTTGTTATTTTATCACTGTAAGACCTAATTTTTGTATGTGCATAATTTTTAGTTGCATTTTAGAACATTTAGAAAAAATAACGAGGTGCGTTGCACTATTTAATATTTATTTTAAAAATTTTAGGGGTTAATATGTTATTTAAAATATGATTTTAAAAATTTTGGGATATAATTAATATTGTTTTTTTAATTTTAAGAGAGGTAATTAGTATAAATAAAATAAAATAAATAATAATTGTGGTTGAGATCATTTCTTTCTCAACGAAGGAAATGACCTCAACCTTTATATATATATATATATATATAATACATATTAAAAAAAAAAAAATAACATGGTTGACATGTGTCAATGAAAAAAAAAAAAAAAAAAACTACTATGTGGACGTGATTATCCGGTAAAAAAAAAAACATTAGATAAGGTTGGCGGTGAAAACATTTTTACTGCCCAGTCCTATTATATATATATACTAGCGTATAGGCACGGGTATTAAAAAATTGAACATCAAATTATTTAACTTTTTCTACTACTGGATAATTTCAATTAATCACAATTAGGCATAAATTAATAATACGTGCATAAATTTAAAAAAATAAAATTATAGAACAATCGATACATCATTCTCAAGATCTTACTTTTGTTTTCAAATGAATAGAACAATACATAACAGAATCAATAACAATCAACAAAACTTAACCAACGATTCAAAAAAAATGAGAAATCACAATTTATTTCTCAAGTTCTCAAGTTCCACTTTATTTCATTTACTTTGTTTATATAACACTCTCATTTTCAACAATGGATTTTCAAACCAATACAACAATAACCAAGAATACAAAGATAAAAAAAAAAAAAAATCTTTGAAAAAATGAGATAATCAAATTTGATTATACAACAATACCCCTAACATTTCAATAATTGAACACTTATTATAAACAAAACTCATGCAAACAAAATTACACAATTTGAGCCCGATTGCAATAAAAAAAAATCTAATACAAGTATAATGAAAAAGTTAACCAACTAAACCTAATTTGAGATAAATATTTATAAAAAAAAAAAAAAAAAAAAGAAGAAGATGAAGGAGAGATTTCGAGGAGCATAATTAATAACCTATACTTTTTCGTGTTTTTTTTTTTCCTGACATTTGAAGAAATTATAAAGGAACACTCCATGTTAGAATATATTTCATTCATAAAAATTCTAAATGAACAAAAATAAAGTTTAGAAGGTGAAGTAAAAAATCCCTCTAAAATCTAGGAAATGAGAACATAAAATCTGCGAATAATTCCCAAAACATAAAATGGGGAACAAAAAAGTTGGAACAAAAAATATGGGAATATAAATCTTCTGTTTTAGCACTGATCTATAATACAAAATAAAAGTGAAACAAACTCAAGTGGTTTACCACAAATCTAGAAATAGAAACTAAAATCTGGAAAGAGAAACATAAAATCTAGGAAAATAGATCCTAGAAAATAAATTTTAAAACAGAAATATGGCAACAAAAAAAACTGGAAACATAAATAGTTGGTTTGAACTCTAATGACTAATCTATAATACAAAGTGAAATAAACTAATAAAGTTATTTATGATGAATCGGGGACTTGAAGTTGAAGATCATGAATACGCTGGAGATAGTAACGCTTTAGACTTTCTTCACGAAATTATAGATGTCCTCTTCAATCTGAATTTTCAACAAAACAATTTGAAAAAAAAAAATCAGAGAAACAGAAGCCACAAACCCTAGCAAATCGGGTGGATTTAATGGCTAGATTGTCGATCATCGGATTCAAATAAAAAAAAAATAGAGCAGTGATGGGTGCTGGCAATGTGATGGATCTAACCTGAACCGAATCGATGGTGAACCTGAATTACATAATCGATGACAGATTAAACGACGCTGATCTGAAAATGAACCGAATCAAAGATAGACATGTTAATCGTCAAATGGGAACACAAATGGGAACCATAAAGATGTTAGAAACACAAATGGGAATAAAAACACAAAACGAACATAGAAGAGACACAAATGGCGATTGCAACATTTGTTTTTCTGTTGTAGAGGAGATACACAAATCGGAATAGAAGAAAAAAAATAGAAAACAATTTATTGAATATTACCCAATTTTAATCTCGGATCTGGTGAAAAATTGGATTCAAATTTAGATTCATCCCCTAACCCTCTCAGCCGCTACCTCGATCATTCTCAGCTCCGTAACTGTCGCAATCGCAGATCCTCGACCCTCTCAACCTCGGCCAACCCCCTCTCAGTCGCAAGCCCATCACAGGTCATTCCTCGTGTATGTGCCTATTTATCTTGAGAAAGAGAGAGAGATCGTGATGGACATAGATTGGGGAAAGAAGTGGGAGGGAGAGAGGATTGATAGAGATGGAGGAGGCAGAGAGAGAGAGGCAATTGGAGATAATTTAGGGTTAGAAGGTAATATGAGAGAGAGATTGACATAATTAAGTTACAAACCTTCCTGTTCAGAAAATGTGAAAACGGGAAATTTTGATTAGTTAACTAAATTAACATTTAAATTAAGAGAAATTAAGTATCGATGCCTAAAATAAAATTAGTGTACCTTAATCAATGCTCAATTAGAAAAAATTAAGTAAATCAATACCTAAAATAAAATTAATTTGTCTCAATCTATCCTAGTCAGCAAATTTGTTTAGCTTCGTCAGCAATTTTGTTTGTCCTAGTCATATTTTTTTGTCCTAGTCATAAGTTTATCCTAGTCAGCCAAAAAGCCATCCTGTTTTATATAATATATATATATATGTATGTATATATATATATATATGTATGTATATATATATATATATGTATATATATATCAAAAATATATACGGGGATTCGAGAAATATAGTGGGTATAGATATATCAAATTTGTGACGAATACAATTTAAAAATAAAAATAGAAAATTTTACTAAAAAGATAATTTTTAGTATTTCGTCGACTAATAAAAATTTTAACAGTCGATTAATATTTTTCTACAAATTAAATTATTAACACGAAATTTTTGTAATCGTTACTATAATAATTTCCGTACAGTTAATATTGACATAGAAAATTGGGCGTGTAGTAATTTTGTACAATTAAAATTTGGGGAATAGAAAATGATGCATTTTAGGGCCACATATTGCATATTAGTCTTATTTTAAATAAATTATTAATTTAGGCCCTATCGCTGTTTGGTTCACAAGCGATGCCACCCGCGTAGTATTCGGCGACAGTATTTTTAGTAGTGCAAAAATCGAGGTGAGTATATTGTCTTCTATGTAAATTGACAAATTATATCTTTGTATAAATTTTGGAAAAAAATATTTATTAAAATGGACAGTTTTATAACGTTATGCGGATCAAGTAGATTTTTAAATGTGGAAAGTGATTTTTGTTATCCGACTACACCATCGTTGCCTTCTCGTTAGGAGAGCATGTCCTGCGAGATATGAATTACCTGTCAGGCAAGACTTGCAGGGTAGATGTTTGTTGTTACCTGTCAGGTAAGTCCTACAGGGTAAATATTTATTGTTACCTGTTAAGTAAGTCCTGCAGGGTGGATATTCGTTGTTACCTATCAGAAAAGTCCTACAGGGTGGATATTTGTTGTTACCTGTTAAGCAAGTCCTGCAGGGTGGATATATGTAGACATGTCAAGAGTGCAAATTATGCGGGTGGTTGCCCCTACCATTGGGGATATTAAATGGCCCTAACACTGATAATCACTTTAGATGGCACAGTTGTATAGGTTACGGTATCGTCGTAACTCCCGATCGTGAGGTGAAACAATCATATGGCTAGTAGGAAAATTTGAGTGTGGTATTTTATTATATGTCGAAGTGTTTGGATTAGTTGATTTAAATACATTATCTTATTGCAATGATGATAGTGGACTTTTATTCTGGCATGGTATGCGGTTATATTATATTATATTTTGAAAAGTAGCATTTGATTATTATGCTTGATCCATAAATTATTTTTATTATGAAGACAATACACCGATAAAATATTTGGTTTCAGGTGTTGCAGTTAGAGACAGGCCCACTACTGGTACTAGGTAGAGTTAGGAGGTGGTGGCATTTTGGGAGAGTTGGTCGGACAGGTGTGAACCGTGGATGGTACAATAGTTTTTTGTGATTTTGTTGTTAATATTTGGGCCAGGTTATTCCCAAATTTTGAAATGGGTAAATATAGTTTTAGAAAAAAAAATATAGCAGTGCATATATATATATATATATATATATATATATATATATATATATATATATATTGATCGGTCAGGTAACGTCAAGTCAATGTCATGCTCGACCTTGGGCAATGGGGACCTGGAGAGGGGTGTGACAATTTTTGGTATCAGAGTTTAGGCTATAGGTTCTGTAGACGTGTCAAATTGTCTAGACAGTTTGGATCATGATATAGGGTGTCGATAGGTAGGTTCGGCATGTGGGTGGTAGTTATTTTATTGGATTAAATATTATATTTTCATCATACACTGTCATTTGTCTGTTGGCCCTGTTGCTTATTAAATTTCCTTTCAGGTCTTGATTATGGAACGTGAAAATGAAAGTACTGGGAGTATTGGACCCCAAGGGAAGAGGGATAGGATGCAGCAAAGCTTGGATGCCATTGAACGAATTTTACAAGTTGTTGCGCAATTGACAGAGCAGCAGGCAAGGATGATGGAGTGCCAAAAGGCCCAAATCAAAACAACTATTTCCCAGGCAGTACTCTTGAAGAGATTCAAGGAATTGGACCCCCCGACTTTTACGGGAACTGCGAGTCCTACTAATGCCGAAAATTGGTTGAGGAGTGTAGGGCATATATTCGAGGTAATGGGAATTACCGATGACAACCAAGTTCCTCTTGCCACCTTCTAGTTGAAAGGAGAGCTCGAACATTAGTGGGAGGAAATTAAGAGGTTATTTCAGTTCCAAGAGAAGAGATTTCTTGGGATCAATTCGTTGTTGTGTTTAATAAAAATATTTTTCTGAATCCTATCGGTTCTAGATAGAGGAGGAATTCATATAACTGAAACAGGGGAAGATGATCGTTCAACAGTATGAAATTGAATTTGATGCCCTATCCTGATTTTCTCCTGATTTGGTGAAAACAGAAGAGGTAAGATGTAGACGATTCTAGAAAGGACTTGATCTAGAATACATTCCAGGTTGACGGGCAAGCGGATCAAAAGTTATGTAGAAGTGGTAAACACGGCGAAATTAATAGAAAATGATATACGGGAAGCAACCGAGAACCGTAAGCAGTATAAGAATAGTATATTCGAGTCATTTGGCAGATATGCAGGTGGCACTTTTCGAGGAACTGTAGATCGACCGCCACTTGCTCGGGCCCCAACAATTGACCAATCCACTAGGAGTCGAGGTCCGCGACAATCATACTTCGGGCGACAGTACAATGTATCCGAACAGAATGTCGGCCAGTCAGAGTAGGGAAGGAGCCAGATGGTTAGCTGAGCCAGGATACCTATATGCTATCAATGTGGATCGCCAGATCATTTCGCTAGGGATTGTCCCATGGGGGGCCCAATATATTTCCGTTGTCATTAGCTGGGTCACATATCTCTGAATTGCCCAAAATCTACTGTTACATCTATACCTCTTGCGAGCAGTGTGGGTAGTGTTGGCCCTAGTAGTGTTCAGGGACGTGGTAGAGAATCGGCTAGTAGACCTCTGACTTGAGGTCGTGCATTTCCTATTACTCGACAGGATGCCCAGGCTATCCCGGATGTGGTTACAGGTATCATGTTCTTATATAAAAGAAATACACGTGTACTTATTGATCCCGGATCTACTCATTCATTTGTTTCAGTGACCTTTATGATGCATGTAGACAAATTTCCTACTTCTCTGTAATATAGTGTTATTATTTCTACCCCTGTGGGTGAGTCCGTGTTGATAGATAGCACGTATAAAGGTAGTCCGCTTCGTATTAGCGATAGAGAATTGTTGGTAGATCTACTACCCCTGAGTATTCACGATTTTAATGCGATACTGGGTATGGATTTGCTATTTGGTTATTATGCCACAATGGATTATTTTAAAAATGAAGTTACTTTTCGAGTTGTAGGTGAGCTGGAGTTCGTATTTTCAGGGAACATAATCATTACCCCTGTTAGTTTGATTTCAGTTCTGGAGGCCAGGAAATTATTAAAAAAATGATGCTAGGGATACCTCGCGCATGTGATTGACACTAGTCAAGATGAGGTACGGGTGGCAGATATTCCAGTGGTCGGGGATTTTTTCGATGTATTTCTAGAAGAATTACTAGGGTTACCAGTAGATAGAAAAATTGAATTCACTATCGAGTTACTTCCAGGAACGTCTCCTATATCGATTCTACCACATCGTATGACGCCTACGAGCTAAAGGAGCTGAAAATTCTGTTGCAAGATCTGTTGGACCGCGGGTTTATCAGACATAGTATTTCTCCATAGGGAGCCCTAGTGTTATTTGTAAGGAAAAAAGATGGGACGTTGAGGATGTATATTGATTACAGACAGTTGAATAAGGTGACAATTTGTAATGAATACTTGTTGCCTAGGATTGATGATTTGTTCAATCAATTGCAGAAGGCTATGGTTTTTTCCAAGATAGATCTTCTATCAGGATATCATCAGTTGAAAGTCAGAGACAGTGATGTGTCAAAGACGACATTCCGTACAAGGTATGGGCATTATGAATTTCTAGTGATGCCATTTGGGTTGACGAATGCCCTTGCTGCTTTTATGGACCTTATGAATCGGATCTTCTAGCCTTACTTAGATCAGTTTATCATTGTGTTAATTGATGATATATTGGTCTATTTCCAAAATAAAGAAGAACATACAGAGCATCTCCAGATTGTGTTGTAGAATTTGAGAGATAAATAATTATATGCGAAATTCAGTAAATGTGAATTTTGGTTGGACCGAGTTGTATTCTTGAGGCATGTTATCTCAGGGAATGGTATTCAAGTTAACCCAAAGAAAGTCAAAGCCGTTGTCCAGTGGGAACGGCCAAAAAGTGTGACCGAAGTTTGAAGCTTCTTGGGATTGGCGGGGTATTATTGTCGGTTTGTTCAAGGATTTTCTATTATAGCTGCTTGGTAGCACGTAGATACGTCGCTACTTTCACCACAACTGTATGGGTTAAGTTTTAGTATAGATTCAGAAGAGTAAGGGTTGTCATATCCACATGAGTTGGTTGAGATTATCGTCGAGTACCGCAATTATCATAACCTAATTTTATTTAGGCGATAAAAATAGTTTATAATTAATTAATATTAATACTAAGTTAATTAATCTAATTATACTAATTATACTATATTACTATATTGAGATTGTTTATAGGAATGGATTATCTAGGGATTAACTTTATTTATTTAAATGTGTTTGATCTCGTTTGACTTACATTAACGGTATTCGACTTATCCGACAATATTTGTATCGTAAACTCACTCACCACCTCTCCCGAATGTAAGATGAGTGAATATGAAACTTTATGTCAGTGAAAAAGTCCCCCTCAACATCTTAACGATACTAGGTCACATGAGTTTTGCCCCAACGTCATTGATTGCACACTTTCTAACTCCCTCCCGGGTTATTAGATCGTCGCGTTGTGTTTAACCCTAGTCCAAATCTGGGGTTACCTCTCTCGAGTGTGAAACCCTGTATTTTCAGTATATCATAACAAGTATAATAATTAAGGAAAAACGGAAAACACAATCTAATAATGAAGAACAACCATTAACAAAACACCGATTTCAAATAAACCACTTATTCATAAATTATATTAATCCCTAGACAATATCCGTTTAGCTAATGGCCATAACCATATATACAATGATAAACGAGTTAAACATTCTTAAACAATAAACCGAAGTTAAGAAATAAAGAAAGAAACGAAGAGAACTAGCCATAGTCCGAAGATTTGATGCTAAAACCGTTCCGAGATCACTTCTCCTTCTTCGCAACGTGTTCTTTTACTTCGGATTTGGTTGAGCATTCCCCAAAAACCTCTCAAATTATTCTAAACCCTAAGGGGTCTCTTATGGCCGAAATGGAGGAAAGGGGGAAGGATATAGCGAACAAAATATCACAAAATATCTAAAATTACACTTTACAGCTGCAGGGGTCACCGCTGCGGTGGTGGGTATGTCGACAAGGTCACTGCTGCAGTGGTGGGCACAGTAATCAACTTCTCTGCATTTTCACCACCGCGACGGTGAATTCACACTGTGGCGGTGGGTTTTCTGCATTCCCAGTATTCTCATTGCCGCAGCAGTGGGCTGCAGCTTTGAAACAATTGTCTTTTTGCTCATTTTCCCACCGCTCTTGCTCCGATTAACCTGATATTCAATCGTTTTAGCTCTTCTTCACCCCAAACACCTGTTTAATAAAAAAACAGATAAAAACGTATTAAAACGTAATAAACATACTCGAAAACTAGTAAGTTCGGTTTGGAAATAAATAGGTAAATTACGCCTATCAAATACCACCAAATTTGGAATTTTGCTAGTCCTTGAGTAAAATACCCACAAAATACAAGAAAATATAACAGCTAATTACGAAATTAATCGCTAAAAATAAAAAACACTAAAAATAATAATTTACAAGTTTTGAATATCATCTACCGGCCAAACGATTTTTCCCTCATCGTCTCCCAATCCTATCAAGTTCAAGATTAAAACACACCATGTGATGTTCTAGAATTTTAACATTTAATAGTAGTAAACTCCATTCTAGATCCTGTTAACGTGTGTGTGATAAAACTCAATTATACGACTATCCGTCGATCGGATTGGATTATCCATCAAATAAGCTCATGACTAAAACCAAAAAGGTATAGAGAATCTATAAGCCTGACTAGGTTCTATTCTCCACTAACGTAGGCTTGGAAATACAAAAAGATCATTAGGACTTGGTTCGGTTTTAAAAAAATGGCCAAGGGTATATCAGAAATAGAAAACAGGTTAACGTCATTAACATGACGATACCCGAGGCACATGCTTGGCACTCTTACACTCGAAACCCCACAGATAAAATTGAAACAACCCTGAACAATCATTTAAGAATGTCGAACTCACTTGTCAGAAAGAAACAGAAAATAAAACCGTATATACATATCTTTCTCATTTTTTTTCCAACAAACATACCCCCAAACTTATTTGATTATTACAATTTAAGGTGTGAATGAAATATGAATGAAAAACGACAAGCGAGTACTCGAATACCGAACCAATTTAAAAGCTCACCCTAAATCCAACCGCTAACATCAAGTAGAATACATGAATGCTAACTTGATTCACTCAAATTTGTGCCTTCGGTTCTACGATATAGGTTTGGAAAAAAAAAAAATTCAATTGGCAATGGTATTAGTTAAGTGTTCAGAATTGAAACGGCTTTCCGATTTCGACAGGGTAATGAGGAATAATGATATAACAAGGTTAGCTTAAAAGGTTCAAGCGATTAAATGAATGCCTAAATTATATCTCCCGAACTACCTCGCCTAGGATTTCTCCTCGAATTTCTCCCGAATCAGGTTCTAAAATCCCTATTGTCATGAATTTGGGTGATAGATAATCGTTTTTAAATCAATTGGATAGTTATACATTGAGTTATGTGCTCATGCAAGTAAGATCTATAATAACTTATACTAAACGATATATCAAGAACATAGAACACATATGAATGAGCTTTACGCTCGACCTCAATAAACAATCAGGGGACAAACTCATCATCGGGTAATGGCACAGATGAAGTTAAAACTCAGTACATAATAATAACTAACCTAAACACACATGCATACAATAAAAACAATAAAACATAACGAACAATACTAACACATACTAAACATACTACACATCACCACCGAACTTAAAATGGGCAATGTCCATAACAACCCATCAGCAATCCCAATAAAACCCTAAAGCATGATAATAAAGACGGGGGGTTTAGAACATGTACCTGGGAGGCAAGAGAATCTCGACTCCGAATCAAGTCAGTTGTGACGGATTTAACTTATTTTGGGATTAGGTTGCCACCCAAGAAGTGCTTGATTTAAGGTCTTTAGCCTAACACGAAGAAGTGCTTGTTAAAAAGTGACTTCTGCCCGTAGTACTTGTCAAACAACACCACGTACGAGTCTTGATTTAATACTCCCTCAAGACTGGCGAAATATGGCTCTATTCAGCTCAATCTTTCAACTCAATTATTCTCCGCCTCATGTGCTTGGGGAGCATAAATGTACTGAGCTGGAAACGGGGTAGGATAAGTGAACCACATCGGATCCTCGTAGATGCAATTGTCTTGGATCGAGTGCGGTATCACCAATTAGAATTCAAACGATGAAAACTCACAATGATTAATATGTGAATCTCTATCGCCATTCCACACTTGGGTTCTCTCTTTCATAGCATGATCGTCTTCGCTTTCACCCAAGTGTCTTCCGTTCGTATCCGGTTCCTCACGGTGGCTTTCATATTTGGATGTGATTTGTTCACCCCTCAGTGCCATCGTGTCTGATTTGGCCTCAACAAAGCAGATAAGTTGACTGATTTGTATTTGCAGAGAAGTTACAATCGCATCGATGTCGGCGCAGACCGTCTCAATATAATCAAGACGATCTTCGTGCTCGTTGAGTCGATCATGCATCTCCCTCCAAAATGCTTGAGTCTTCCCAATAAAATTAGTGAATATTTCCTCCAAGGCGGGGGAAGACTCAACATATTAGTCTGGTGTGTCAATCCATGGCACCGTGATGGTGAAACTATCATCCAAGCTTTGGTGACTTGGTGAATAATTCCAATAGTGATAATCATAGGCCGCCAATTCCTCCAACGACCAAATGGCTTCGTCCATGGTTAGGTCGTAGAAAGAGGAGGTACCATTTCCTCCTTCCACCCATATTCTGGTTGCGACTGATAACCCGTCGAGAAAAGTCAAGAGTTAACATTCCCTCGGGAACTCATCATTCGGAAATCAAAATAACAACTCGTTATAACATTTCCAAGCGCAATAAAATGGCTCAGAATCTTATTGAAAGAAATGCATCAATACTCGTCGATCTAACATCTTCAAGTACCCTGCATAAGAAATAAAAACAAAACTACAAACAAAAAATTATACACAAAAGAAATGCCTATATTAAAATCAGGTCATTTACTCACAATATCAACAATAATTTAAAACACAATCCCCAGCAACGGCGCCAAAAATTTAGTGGCAGAATATTAAGTCGCCACTTTTACTGCAAGTGTACGAGTCAAGTTTTAGTATAGTTTAGGAGAGTTAGGGTTATAGTGTCCATAGAAATTGGTTGAGATTATTGTTAGTACCACAATTGTCAGAACCTAATTTTATTTAGGCGATAAAAATGGTTTATAATTAATTAATACTAATACTAAGTTAATTAATCTAATTATACTATATTACTATATTGAGATTGTTTATGGGAATGGATTATCTAGGGAATAACTTCATTTACTTAAATGTGTTTGTCTCATTTGACTTACGTTAATAGTGTTCGATTTATCTGATAATCTCTGTATCGTAAACTCAATCACCATTTCTCCCAAGTGTAAGATGAGTGAATATGCGACTTCGCATCAACGGAGAGGTCCTCCTCAACGTCTTAACGATACTAGGTCACATGAGTCTTGCCTCAACGTCATTGATTGCACACTTTCTAACTCCCTCCCAGGTTATTAGATCGTTGCATTGTGTTTAACTCTAGTCCGAATCCCGGGTTACCGCTCCCAAGTATCAAAACTCGTATTCTCAGTATATCATAACAATCATAATAAATAAGGAGAAATGACAAACACAATCAAACAACGAAGAACAATTATTAACAAAACACCGATTTCAAATAAACCACATATTCATAAATTATATTAATCTCTAGACAATATCCATTTAGTTAAAGGCCATAACCGTATATACAATGATAAACGGGCTAAACATGCTTAAATAATAAACCAAAGTTAAGAAATAAAGAAAGAAACGAAAAGAACTAGCCATAATCCGAAGATTTGATGCTAAAACCATTTCGAGATCGCTTTTCCTCTTTCGCAACGTGTTCTTCTCCTTCGGATTTGGTTGAGCATTCCCCAGAAACCTCTCAAATTATTATAAGCCCTAAGAGGTCTCTTATGGCTGAAATGGAGGAGAGGGGGAACGATAGGGAACAAAATATGACAAAATATCTAAAATTACACTTTACAGCTACAGGGGTCATTGCCATGGCGGTGGGCATGTTGGAAAGGTCACCACTGCAACAGTGGGCACAGTAGGCAGCTTCTCTGCATTTTCACCGTCGTGATGGTGAATTCATGCTGTGGTGATGGGTTTTCTGCATTTCTAGTATTCTTACCACCGCGGCGGTGGGCTGCAGCTTTGAAACAATTGCCTTTTTGCTCGTTTTCCCACAGTTCTTCCATCGACTTGCTCCGATTAGCTTGATATTCAACCGTTTTAGCTCATTTTCACCTCAAACACCTGTTTAATACAAAAACACATAAAAATGTATTAAAACATAATTAAACATAATAAACATACTTGAAAACTAACAAGTTCGATTTTGAAATAGATAAGTAAATTACACCTATCACTGCTCCGTTGACCCGATTGACCTGCAAGGAATCTAAATTTGAGTGGACTGACAAATATGAATAGTGCTTCCAGGAGCTGAAAGGAAAACTGATATCCGCGCTAATACTTTTTCTCCTGACAGAAGGCGGTGGCTTTGTGATCTACAATGGTACTTCACACCAGGGGTTAGGGTGTGTACTGATGTAACATGGTCACATGATTTCATATGCCTCTCAGCAATTAAATAATCATGAGCGTAACTACCCGATGCATGATTTGGAGTTGGCGGCAATTGTGTTTGCCTTGAAGCTCTTGAGACATTATCTGTATGGCGAGACATGCGAGATATACACTGACCACTAGAGTTTGAAATATTTGTTTACTCAGAAGGAACTAAATCTAAGACAGAGGCATTGGATAGAGTTGATCAAGGATTATGATTGTACTATCTATTACCACTCTGGAAAGGTCAATGTTGTAGTAGATGCACTGAGTCAAAAATCGACGGGTTCGATTGCACATATTTGAGTTGTTCATACTAATCTATATGCCAAGCTAAGATCTCAACTCGTCCAGTTAGCGGTTGGTCAGACGACAACGTTGCGTGCGACTTTGACTTTGAGACCGACATTAATCGACCGTATTATAAAAACTCAGAAGTCGGATACCCAATTGGGGAAGATTAGGGATAACGATAAAGCCTTGATGTTTGAGAATAGACTGTGAGCCTAATAATGCTAATTTAAAGAAAGATATCTTGGAGAAAGCACACAACTTATCATACGCAATGTACCCAGGCAGTACCAAGATGTACTGGGATTTTGTGAGAACATTATTGGTGGAATGGAATGAAACAAGAAATTATTGAATTTGTTACTAGGTGTCTCGTTTATCACTAAGTCAAGATTGAGCACCAACGTCCAGGTGGATTACTGTAGCCTCTACCTATCTCAGAGTGGAAATGGGAACATATCACGATGGATTTTGTTTCGGGATTACCTCGCACTCAAAAGGTACATAATTCTATCTAGGTGATTGTTGATAGGCTCACTAAGTCTGCTCATTTTCTGTCCGTAAAGACGACGTACTCCCTAGACAAGTATGCGAAACTATATATTGACGAGATTGCCCGATTGCACGGTGCGCCGGTTTCTATAGTGTCGGATAGAGATCCAATATTTACTTCAAAGTTTTGGTCAAGTCTTCCAGTTTCCATGGGTACCAAGTTAAAATTCAGCACAACCTTCCATCCATAAATTGATGGCCAATCAGAGCATACGATTCAAACGTTGGAAGATATGTTGAGGGGTTGTGTTCTAGAATTTCCTAGTAATTGGGATGATCATTTGACATTGATGGAGTTTTCCTATAACAATAGCTACCATTCGGCAATCGAGATGACACCCTATGAAGCCTTGTATGGCAGGAGATGCAGAACCCCAGTCTATTGGACTGAAGTGGGGGGACAAAAATTATTGATACCGGATATAGCCCAGATGACAGCGGATGAGGTAAAAGTGATTCAGGAAAGATTGAAGACTGCTCAAAGTAGGCAAAAGAGTTATGCTGACAAGCGTAGGCGGGAGTTGGAATTTGAAATGGGTGATCATGTGTTTTTGTGTATATCCCCGTGGAAGAGCATAATGAGAATTGGGAAGAAAGGAAAACGAAGTCCAAGGTATATCGGGCAATACGAGATTCTGGAACGGGTTGGCACGACGGCCTATCGACTTGCCCTACCACCAGAATTGTCCAAATTACACGACGTTTTCCACGTGTCGATACTTAGAAAATATGTGACAAATCCTTCACTTGTGTTGACTTCTCAACCAATTGAATTAAAAGATTATTTGACATACATTGAGGAGTCAGTCCAGATTTTGAACTATTAAGATCAAGTGCTGCGAACGAAAACGATTCCATTGTTGAAAGTTCTATGGTGCAGTCACTCGGTAGAGAAAGCGACGTGAGAAAAAGAAGATGACATGAAAAATAAATATCCACATTTATTCGTTCAACGTAACTAAAATTTTAGGAAAAAAATTATTTGAGAGGGAAGGATTGTAAGACCCGACTTTTGCATGTGCATAATTTTTAGTTACATTTTAGAATATTTGGAAAAACTAACGAGGTGCGTTGCGCTATTTAATATTTATTTTAAGAAATTTAGGAATTGATATGTTATTTAAAATATGATTTTAAAAATTTTGAGATATAATTAATATTTTCTTTATTTTAAGAGGGATAATTAATATAAATAAAATAAATAAAATAATAATTGTGGTTGACATCATTTCCTTCATTCTCAATAAAGGAAATGACCTCAACCTTTATATATATATATATATAATACATATTAAAAAAAAAAATGACATGGTTGACATGTGTCAATGCAAAAAAAAAAAAAAGAAAAAAAAAAAGAAGTAAAGTGTGTGGACGTGCATATGCAGTGAAAAAAGGAAAAGAAAAAACAATATAGATAAGGTTGGCGGTGAAAACATTTTCACTGCCCTGTCCTATTCAATATAGAGTTCTTAACGAAAAAAATATTATTTAAAACTTAATTTCTGCAAACAATAGGGGTGAAACTTATTTATAGGGTTGAGGTAAAACGCAATCGTGATTTGCGTTTTTGTAAAAACGCATTTGCGAAATGCGGATTCAAGGAGCGGGAAGTCGAGGTGAAAACACAAAAGGGATTTGCGTTTCTTTAAAAACGCATTTCCCTTTTGCGTTTTCCAAAACAGAAAAAAAAAATAAAAAAAAAAGTTTGAAAAACGCAGAAAGCTTCTACGGTTTTTAAAAAAAAAAAAATGAAAAGCAAAAACGCAGAAGCGTTCTGCGTTTTTGAAAAACGAGAACACTTCTGCGTTTTTGAAAAACGCAGAACACTTCTGTGTTTTTAAACCTGATTTCCCCACCACCCACCCTTCTTCTTTCTCATTTGCTGCGTCCATTTCACTAGGGTAAAAAAACAGAAGGAAAAATTACAGTGAACGTTGTCGCCGCTCCTCCGATCTGCCGCCATCGCCGTCGCTTCTTCGGTCGTCGTCCGATTGCTGCGTTCGTTTCACTGAGGGGTAAAAAAATAGAAAGGTTTTTTACAGTGAACCAACGCCGCCGCTCCGTCGATCTGCCGCCATCGCCGTCGCTTCTCCGGCCGTCCGGTCGTCGTCTGTCGGGTATGTGTGTGTATACAAGATGTATGTGTTATATGGATTTTTTTTTTTTTTTTTCATTTTTTTAATTTTTTTTTCGGAAATGTAGATATATCAGCCCTCCGTCGCCGTCACCCACTCTTCCGCTGCTGATCTAGCTCCTCTACCGTTGTTCGTCTCATTTTGGTTAGTAAACCAATTTTTATTTTTTGTTTTCGGTTTTTTCGTAATGTAGATCTAGATTTATATAATTTGGAAATAGTTTTTTCGTAATGTAAATCTAGATTTAGAAATGTAGATGTAAAACAATTTTTTTCTTTTGGGGTTTCGGTTTTTTCTTCTTTTTTTTTTTTTCCGATTTTTTCGGTTTTATTTTGTGTGTATGTGTGTGTGTGTGTGTGTATGTGTGTGTGTGTATATATATATATATAGAAGGATTTCGATTTTTATGAAGTAGATTGGACAATTTAATTTTTTTTAGTAATATAATTGATAATCATAATAATACGTTACATGTTTTATTTTGATTTGTGAAATTGTAGTTGTTTGAAATGGAGAATGTTACATTATATTTGTATTGGGGTGGAAAGATATTGGAAGAAACTGAGTTTGGAGTGTCATATAACATGTCTACGGTCAAATAGTTGGATGTTTGTCGGGGGATTACGTTAAACAAATTAATTGCGATATTACGATCATATATCTTCGAAGATGGAGTTGATAGAACTTTAAAGTTACAATGTAGGTTGCCGATAACTACTATTGGTCCTGGGAATTATAGACACATGTTGTATTCAATCGGTCACGACGCGGCATTAGACCATGTGCTTCAATTACCTCTTAGGGTGCCCTCACTACTTGGTGTTGAGGTGTATGTGGAGGTAGAACGAGATTTTAATCATGCTCCAATATTTTCTTCTCAACCTGGTCTTTTTACCCAATTTTTAAGTCAAAATTTCAATCCTCATGTTACCGCGTTATCTCCTATGTTTGACCCTCAAGTTGTTCAATCCAGTTACACTCACCGATCGCCTTACATTCCTGAAGAATATCATCCCCACACAGTGATTGATCATGATTCAGGCACCAGTTCTACCGCTCCACATTAGCATTATTCGCTAATTAGTCCACCGCACGAGAATGTGGAAGGTGGGACGAATACAGTCGATAGTTTTCACGATGTCGAACAAACAGAGTTAGATGGTGCTTTTGCGTTAGAGGAAGATGAGAATGGTGGGGATGAAGATGAAGATGAACATGAAGATGAAGATATGGATGTCGAGCCGATAATGGAAGGGAGTGAACAATTACCGTTACACAAGGTTCCTTCATTCTATAATTAGTTGGAATGGGGTAATGATGATAACATGGTAAAGTATGAGCCAAAGTTGCAAAAGAATTTTTGGACCC
This sequence comes from Eucommia ulmoides, assembly GCA_016647705.1. Taxonomy (NCBI): domain Eukaryota; kingdom Viridiplantae; phylum Streptophyta; class Magnoliopsida; order Garryales; family Eucommiaceae; genus Eucommia; species Eucommia ulmoides. Next base: position 32,060,637 of record CM028329.1, read on the forward strand.
TGGAAATGGACGAATTTAATTGTGGCATGGTCTTTAAGGACAAGAAACATATTCAGAATGCCGTGAAATATTATCATGTTATGAAAAATAAAGAGTATCGTGTGGTGGAGACGAACCATAAAATTTGGTTGATTAAATGCAAGCATGGTTGCGGGTGGTGGATGCGGGCGACTCTAAAACAGAGTCACGGAATGTTCCAGATTACACAATACAACGGGCTGCCCGTGAACGGACGACCAGTTACCGGGTCTGATGACACATTACCGACCGTACGTTGGCAGGAACTTTGCCAAATCCTCCTCGATCACACACCTCCGGAGGACAAAATCAAAGGCAGTTGTCTGAACCTGAAATGGTTGCAGTCCACTTTCGATCGTGTACCCGCCGAAGCCGATGAGGGCATTATGCAGTATTACGCTAGGGCGCACTGCCTGATATTGATCGGAATAATATTGATGCTTGATAAATCTAATAATTTGGTTAAGTTAGCGTACTTACCACTGTTACGCGATATGTCTGGGTCGCATCAGTATAGTTGGGGCAGTACCACTTTAGTAGTACTGTATCGAGAGCTGTGCAAGGGATGTCGTAAGGAGACCAAAAAAAATTTGGGACCCTTATTTTTATTATAGTGTTGGGCATGGGAACGACTCCCGAGATTACGGCACATGTCTCTCTCTACTACTGGCGATTGGATGGGTGACCTACAATAGGGGACTTGAGGTTCCCAAGCGCCCCTTGGGGGTCTCGGTATGTTATTATATAATAAATATTTACGCAATTCAAATATTTCATTTCATATAGTAATAATTAATTTTTATGGCTGCATACAGTTGGAAAGTATCTTTCAATTTGGATAGTGAGCCGATCCACGTATTGATTGTGTATTGTGATCAATTAGATCGTCTACAGAATTATGAGGTCAGTTATAGATTTACGTAAGATATTACTGATGTTTTATTTATGATTATATTTATTATTTAATTAATTTATTTGTATGTTGTTTGCAAGGTGATTTGGATGCCGTATCCAACTGACCTCTTGGAGCAATTACCATAATATTGTCGGGATGGCCAAGAAATTTGGATGGCGTCTGTGCCCCTAATATGCTACGAAATTGTAGAGTACCATTACCCTCATCGTACGCTACGACAGTTTGGATTTTGCCAAGGAATTCCATGGCTGAGCGACACATATAAGGATATGCATTTCAATAGCCGGAGGGAAAAATTTGGTACAGACTGGTCGATAGTGCACGAGGCACATATATGGGCATGGGATAGCCAGCGACCACCAGATTTGAGTAACCTTGTACCTGGTACAAATGTCTTTGATGATTACATGCCCTGGTATTGGGGAGTCACAAGGCGGTTCATAGTGAACCCATCTTACCGACGATAGAGGACACAAGCTTACTCTTTTTTTTTTTTTTTTGAAAAACGTAGAATGGTTCTGCGTTTTTCACACTGTTAATTTTTTTTTTTTTTTTTTCTGTTTTGGAAAACGCAAAAGGGAAATGCGTTTTTAAAGAAACGCAAATCCCTTTTGCGTTTTCACCTCGATTTCCCGCCCGTTGAATCCGCATTTCGCAAATGCGTTTTTAGAAAAACGCAAATCGAAAGTGTGTTTTACTTCAGCCTTGTAAATAAGTTTCACCCCTATTGTTTTCAGAAATTAAGTTTTTAAATGATATTTTTTTTGGTTAAGAACTCATTCAATATATATATATATACGGCTATACAGTGAAAAAAACAAAAAGAAGGCTTTTGGCCAGGAAGGGAAAAGAGCAGGAATAGGTACCTCACCTTTTTTTTTTTTTTTCTTATATATATATATATCACAAAAATAAAATATATACCACGTTTGAGTTATGGGGCTAACTATGTGGACATGTATATACATATAATTATATGTAAAAAATATATACGTGAATTCAAGAAATATAGTGGGTATAGATATATTAAATTTGCGACGAACACAATTTAAAAATAAAAATTGAAAATTTTACTAAAACGACAATTTTTAGTATTCTGTTGACTAATAAAAATTTTAACGGTCGATTAATATTGTTGGCCCAGTAGAATACTCAAGAGGGGGGGTGAATTAGGTAATTAAAAAATATATCAGAATAAAACTTGATAAATCAAATAATTAATTTTATTTCTAAATTAATTATTATCTTTATATCACAGCGGAATAAATCAATTAACTAGGTGCACACCCAAACAGTAAAAGTAAACAAATTAATAATACAACACACTAAGATATATCTTGGTTCACTAAGCTACTCTTGGCTAGTCCAGTCTTCTGAGCCCCACGGAGATTCGCACCTTCTAATTCTCAAGATCCTTTTAAAGGTAAGAACCAAACCTGCACACTAATTTTTTTACAGGCTCAGAATCAACCTTTACAATTTCCTTTTCCATGGCTCAGGAATAACTTTTACTTTTTACAGGCTCAAGAATAACCTATCTTTTCACAGGTTAAAGATTAACCTAATTTTTTTTATCGCTACGGCTCAAGAATCAAAATCTCACACAACACTCCAAGCATCATTTTCACAGGTAAGGATGGAACCTTTACAATACACTCACAAAACACAATTCTTATCTAGGAAGAATTACTACCTCAATCTCTTTACAGGAAGAGGATGAAATCCTTCTACCCTTGATTAAATATCCTCAATGATATTTAATCCGTCACAACTCACCAATACAGAAATTGATAAGTAAAACTCACTCGGAGCTTCTACCACCCCAGATATATAAAAACTCAATTAATATCCCAACTAGTGATAGAAAAACGTGAGATGCAGAAATCTGATTTTAACAGGATATGAGTAGCAAATTGGAGCACGTAATCAGATTTAAGAAATTGTTTGTAAAAATATTTTTTTAAAAAATCAGAAACAATTTCTAAGATCAATTCTCAAATAATAAACAAATAACGCAATAAAAGAATATAATTGAAAAGATCTCACCCAGAATTCACAGAAAGAACATATAAGACAATGTAACTTCAGATCCGATAACAGCACAAATTAATAGCAGTTGATCTTCAATATCGTCTCTCAGAAAAGCTCACAATATTTCAGATGGATAACTCTTATGAAAGCTCACAATATAATATGATATAATTTCTCGCTTGTTTACTACTTAATAACTAATGAAATTCACAGGCCTATATAAAGACACATGTAATCAGCCTCCTAACAGCTAATTTACAAGTGTCATGACAATAAAATACTCTTATAGACCTCTTATATCATAATAACTTCATTTAGGTTTAAGTTCACTTAAAAACAACTTTCAAATCTTTCAATTAAACCCTCAAAGTATTTCTTAATCTCAATTAATAAGAATAAAAACTATTTCAAGTACCAAATTGAGAAACATTAATATTTCATGTACCAAATCAATAAGATTTAATTAATATATGAACCATATCTTAAATATCACCAAATCCCTTAAATCTCTCTCAAATCTTAACCAAAAATGGCTACCTTTAGATATGATTTTGGATTCAAACATTATCCTGAAACAGGGCTCTCAGTCGACTGCCTAGTCGACTGGATGATTCAGGGAGTAGCCATGCAGTTAATCGGTCGACTGCTTGGTTGACTTGTAGATTTAGAGAGTTTGTCAAGCTTCCACCGGTCGACCGTTCAGTCGACTCTTCGATTTAGAGAGTTCAGCCACCATATGCCAGTCAACTCCTTGGTTGACTTCTCCCTTCTGGATCTTTTCTCTAATCTTGTTTTATACTCTTTCTCTTTTACATTTTTGCCCCTTTAACTAACTTTTTTTCTCAATTAGCTCTACTAACTTTCTCAAATTCCATTTTAACCATTTATAAATATTTCGTTTTAAATACACATAGGAGCAAATAAAGTCATCTTATCAAAACATACATAAATAATAAAAAAAAAATTTCCTCTGTGTGTTCCCAAATGGGATATTAAGAGTTGAAATTTACCTGGGTTGTTTTCCCTAATTTCTTCAAACTCTTAAATCTTCAACTTCAGCATCTATTTAATTTGATCATCAATATCTTCAACTTCAGCATTTATCATCCATTTAATTTGACATCTTCATCACTAGAACTTTAAATCACTGAAACACTCAATTAAAACATTAGTTCTACCAAAATATCAATACTTAATTGTTCATCAAAATCTTAGGATAAACAAATATTTTTCTACAAATTAAATTATTAACACGAAATTTTTGTAATCATTACTATAATAATTTCCGTACAATTAATATTGAAATGGAAAATTGGGCGTGTAGTAATTTTATGTAATCAAAATTTGGGGAATAGAAAATTATGCATTTTAGGGCCACACATTGCATATTAGGCTTATTTAAAATAAATTTTTAATTTAGGCCCTATCGCTGTTACGTTTACAGGCGACGACACCAACGTAGTAATCGGCGACAGTATTTCTAGTAGCGCAAAAGTCGAGGTGAGTGTACTGTCTTCTATGTAAATTGACAAATTATATTTTTGTCTAAATTGTAGAAAAACATATTTATTAAAATGGATTGTTTTATAACGTTATGCGAATCAAGTAGTTTTTTAAATGTAGAAAGTGGTTTTTGTTATCCGACTATGCCATAGTTGTCTTCTCCTTAGGAAGGCGTGTCCTACGAGATGTGAATTATCTGTCAGGCAAGACCTACAGGGTGGATATTTGTTGTTATCTATCAGAAAAGTCTTGCAGGGTGGATATTTGTTGTTACCTGTCAGGCAAGTCTAGTAGGGTAGATATTTGTTATTACTTGTCAGGCAAGTCCTACAGGGAGGATATAAGTAGACCTGTTAGGAGTGCAAATCCTGCGGGTGGCTGCCCCTACCATTGGGGATATTAAATGGCTTTGGCATTGATAGTCACTTTAGATGGCACAGTTGTATAGGTTACGGTATCATCGTAACTCCCGTTCGTAAGGTGAAATGATCCTATGGCTAGTAGAAAAATATGAGTGCGGTATTTTATTATATGTCGAAATGTTTGAATTGATTGATTTAAATACATTATCTTATTGCAATGATGATGGTGGAATTTTATTCCGGTATGGTATGCGGTTATATTATATTATATTTTGAAAAGTGACATTTGATAATTATGCTTGATCCATAAATTATTTTTATTATGAAGACAGTACACCGATAAAATATTTGGTTTTAGATGCCATAGTTAGAGACAGATCCACTACTGGCACTAGGTAGAGTTAGGAGGTGGTGGCGTTTTGGGAGAGTTAGTCAGACAGGTGTGAACCGTGGATGGTTCAATAGTTTTTTGTGGTTTTGTTGTTAATATTTGGCACAGGTGTATTCCCAAATTTTGAAATGGGTAAATATATTTTTGAAAAAACATATAGCAGTGCATGTATATAAATATATTTGTTGATCGGTCAGGTCACGTCAAGTCGACGTCATACCTGACCTTGAGCGATGGGGGCCCGGGGAGGGGGTGTGACAATTACTCTATTAAACAATAAAATGTCTTTCCCTAATCATGATTCAATCTTTTCTCATTTTTCAGAACAATTATTATTAGAAAAAGTTTAAGACAACTTTTTGAATGTAATGGATTGACACTTCCATTAGAAAGTGTAGGGTGGTCTTAGACCTCTCTCAACCCAAAAAAATAGCTTATGAAATGAGTATTTTTCTCTAACTTATAACCTGAACACCAACCCTATCTATATCTGATGTGGGATAAACTCAACAATCTTCCATTCACACATCGGACTTTTGATCGACTAACCCTCGACAAGTATCTCCCTCTGTGGCTATTGGGTGAGAGATGTTGTAACTTGGGCTCCGATACCAGTGTTGGGGTACTCTTGGGCCTCTCTTAACTTCAAAATCAAGCTTATATGGTGAGATTTTCCCTTATACTTATAACCTGACCAAAAACCCCTTCCACATCCGAATTAGGATGAATACAATAGAAAGGCACATGCATGTGGAACTTCAGGGTTGTTTATCGGATCAGGTCGACCTCTTTGAGTAGAACTTGAGATCCGGCCCGAATGTATCGGGTCAAGGTTTTCTAGACCCGTTTTCGATCGTTCAAAAGGAAAATCTGACTTTTTCAGTTGTTGATAGATCCTGTCTAATTTGGATCAAGTTAGTAGGATTGCGGAATCGAAATCTGTTGATCTGTGAACTGTGATTGAAATGATTCAACACAAACTCAAAACAGATTCAATAGAAACAACACTAGTCGAACTAGAACTTAGAACATACAAAAATGATAATCATAGAAATTAGAATAGAAACAAAAAAAACAATCAATCTATAAATTAGAGCAAAAACAGAAACACTAATGATTAAAAGTTAGAACAGAAATAGAAACCTTGGAAGAAAGTTAGAACAAAAACAGAAACTTAGAACATAAACAGGTACTTGCTATCATTATTCGTCACTAGTGTTGCTTAACGTTTTCACCGTTGTGGCATCTCCACTCACCATCGTCACAGGCATGCACATGATTTAGCTGATTTGGATTCTCATGAACAATACTACTACTACAACTAGAAGATTTAAATGAGTAGATTCAAAATTTGTAGATATTTTTGGATGGGGAAAGGGTGTAGCCGACGGATGGGAAATCAAAACCTTATTGGAAATTTGGATGAATTAAGATTTTGAGAAGAAATCAAAGAAGAATAAATGAGAGTAGAAGACGAAGTGAATGACAGAATCAAAGACTAAGATGCAAAGAATGAACTCAGGAAGGAAGACAATTGATATGTGATTGAAATGATCTAGAACTAGGGTTTTTATATAAGGCCTGCGAGCGGGTCAAGTGAACTCCTGTGGGCTTCGAAAAAATTTGAGTCCCAACCCTTACCCGAATTATTGCCCGGGTAGGTCACGTCTACTTGATAATTGAACACCCCTACTGAACATAGTCAATTTTCCATCCAAAAATATTAACAATGTTTTAAATTTTACAAAAACAAATATATATAAAACTATTGAAGGACCAAATGTGGCAAATTTAGGGTCCACATAGACAACCATCCCATATTTTAGGGAGCAAAAATATAATTTTCCCCATATTTTTTTAATATGGTATATAAAATATGGAAAAATTACACTTTACACTCGTGTAATTTTATGGGAGAATAATTTCTTTCCATACACTATCAACTCTGGAGACAAAACTAGACTACCATCAATTATGATAAAATGTGTTGCCATCACCTTTTTTCGCTAAATATGTCTCCCACGCCAAAATGAGCTTCTTCTTCCCTCTTCATCTTCTTCTTCTTTTTTTTTTTTTTTTTTTAAATTATCAAATTATCCCGAAATTATTACCTCCCAATTGTTTGATAAATGTTTGGGGGAACTACAATTTGCCCTTAAAATTTTAGAATGCAGGACAATTAATACCATTGGCTGTTCAACTTTAAGAATAAAAATGACTTTGTTTTTCTGTAAAAAAAAAAAAAAAAAACTAATAATTTTTTGGGAATAGATCTTGGGAATAAATTTTGAGAACAATTTTTTTTTGAAAATATTTTTGGGAACAAATAATTTTTTTGGGAATAGATTTTTAGGAACAGGTTTTAGGGAATAAATATTTTTTGGGAATATATTTCTTGGGAACAAATAATGTTTTGGTAATATTTTTCTTGGAACAAATAATTTTTTAAGAACAACTTTTTGGAGAAAATAATAGTTTTGGAAATATACTTTTTGGGAACAAAATTTGTCTCCCAAAAAGGAATAATTTGGAAACAAAAATTCTGTTCCCAAAACAATTATTTGTTCGGAAAAAAAATTGTTCCTAGAAATATTTTCCACCAAAAATTATTTGTTTGCAAAAAAACTGTTCACAAAATTCGGTCCCCCCCCCCCCCCCCTTTTTTTTTTTTTTGCAATTCTCCATTAATAGTTAAAAAATTAGGTGTATTATACTATTTCCCTCGCATACTAACAATATTTAAACTTAACCAAATAAAAAGATATAGTTAATATTATTTTATGTCAAGTTTATTTTTCTTATTTAACAAATATAAACAGCATCCTTTTTCTTTTTTAAATAGAACACCTGATCTCCTAAATCGAAATTAACCATTGTTGACATATTAATCTCATTCTTTCAATTCCAAATTTATTTTCATACTACAAAATTCATTGCTGAAATTACCTAATTGTCGTTACTTATTTGTTGAGTTTGAACATTTTTTCTTTTTCTTATTTTTTCCGCTCTTTCTTCATGCTCTTACCTCTGTCTTCTTCGACGCCTCTGTTTGCCGTCATCGGCCTCATTTTAGCCTCTCTCTCTCTCTCTCCTCCCAGTCCGGTTCTCACCCCCCAGTCCCCTGTCTCCTTGCTAGATTTGGCAAATTTAGGGAGGAGACCACCGGATAAGGCAAATCCGCGCAACGACTATTGAATCTATGCAAATCTAGTGGTGCCGAATCTACGGTGGTTCAGGAGAGAGAGAGAGAGAGAGAGAGAGAGAGAAGAAGACGAAGAAGGAGGAGGAGGAGGAGGAGGAGGCAACACAAGAGGTGGTGGCGGCAACGGCGACAACGACTTGATAGTTGTGGTGGTGATAGTAATGGTGGCTCAGGTTGACGGTTGGGTGAGAGAAAGGGAATAAAATAAAAAAAGAAAAAAAATAAAGAAAAAAAAAATTAATTAAATATAAGAATAAAATAATATATATATATTTTTTATTTTATTTTAATTTTTCAAAAGATAACAACAAATAAATAATTAATAATTATTATTTTTCTCCGACAATTAAGTTGATATTTGTCCAAAGACAATATTCTATAATAATAATGATTGCTCTCTTTTACCGTTTCAACTCAGGATTTGTCACCGCGGTCGTAAAAAAAAAGGCCCCGTTTGGTAATCGTTTCCATTTTAAAAATTCTCATCCCATTTTCAAACTTGTGGGAATTTTGTTTGGAAATAGCGTTTGGTAATTTTTGTTTCTGTTTCCATTTCATTCTCATTTGAGAATTGTGCCCATTTTTTTTTTAAAAAATGAGAAAAAAAAAAAGTTGTTTCTCATTATTCCCATTCCATTCCCAAAACACACGGTCACTTCATCCGCTGGTTGACCACCGCCCGCCGTCGCCCGTCGCCGTCGACCACTGTTCGGTGTCGCCGGTCGCCGTCTGGCCAGAAAAACTTTCCGGTCATTTCTGGCCACCGGCCATTGTCACCTACCCGCCACCATTGTCCGACCGTCGTCGGTGCCGGCGCTGGAGTACCGCCGGCTATCGACGACGGCGCCACTGCTGTCCGGCCAAAATAGAAAAAAAAAAGAAAAAGATTTTAAGATAAAATCGTTACCAAACACAATTCTTTTCCCAAAACAAAAAAAAAAATTATCATTACCAAATGCGATTCTACTCCGAAGAAGAAAACAAAATTCTCATCTCATCCAATCTCATTCCCATCTCACTGCTGGAATGGAAATAGAAACGGTTACTAAACGCCACCTAAGTCTCCCTCTCTCCAGAAAGGAAACAGGCGTGAAAATGAACAACCCCATGTATGCTATGGCCATGTTTGTCCATGTATATATCATGACTACATACAAAATAGGTTTAATTAGACTGTTGGCCCTTAAATTTTAAAATTAGCATCCATTGGGTCTTTCAAATTTTAAGTTTTTCTAATAAAGACATTATATTTTTTTAAAATTATTCAATTTAGTCTCGACATCAATTTATCATATTTTAATATTCAATTAGAAAGAAATAGTTAGTAATTAGGTAAATTTTACCCTTGCTGCTTCTTTTTTTCTCCTAAATAGACACAAGATTCTTTGATTATTTTCCTAAATTGGAGTGACCTCCTTTGATGCATATTTTATGAATATCTTTATATACATTTAAATAAAATTTATTTTAATTAAAACATATTTTATATTTCATACATTTTTGAAAGTTGAATCAAAATTGATTGAACAGTCTAGACAAATTTATAATATTTTTTTATTCATAACAAATATCCCCCTCAAATCTCTCACAACTTTTTATTCCTAACAAATCTTCCACAAATCTTTTAAAAGATCGAGAGCCTAGCATAGTGTAGCAAGCCGATTCTCACCTAAAAATTTTATATTTCCTAATTTTTTAATGTCTTGATTAACTGTTTGAAGGGAATAAATGGTTGTGATGAGATAATAAAATATTTAGAAGAAAAAATTCTCACCTAAAAATTTGACACTATACTTAGAAAGTACTTCACTTTTATTACATTTTATACGTACATTTGGTTGGAAGGATGGAAAAGAGCAAGAAAAAAAAGAGATGATAATTTTTTTATTCATTGTGGAACGAAAATTATTTTCTGTAATGTTGTTTGGTTAGGAAAAAAAATAAAATAAAAAATAATAATTCACTTTAATGTAATTTACAATTTCACCCTCATATATTATAAAAATAAATTAAAAATTCTATTATCAAGGGTATAATTATAATTTTACTCATTCTTCTTCATTTTTCATTATTTTCTTCCCAAACTTGTGTAAAAAAAATATTATTTTGATTTTTTTTTTCCCTTCTATTTCCATTAATATCAAACAAGGTTTTTTTTTTTTTTTAATCTCATTTTCCTTTTTATTTTTTAATCCAATCTGCTTGTTTGTTCCCACATAAGGTCGAGACATCTATGATGATGATGATGATAGTTCTCTTTTACCATTTCAACTCAGATTTGTCACCGCGATCATCAAAGAAAATAACTCTCTTTCTTTCTCAGTAGGGGTAAAAAGGCATGAAAAATGACAATCACATGTATGTCATGGTCATGCATACGAAGACAATATGAAAGATAGGGTTAGACTGTTGGCCCGTAAAGTTTAAGGTTAGAATCCATTTGGTCTTTGATATTTCATTTTTATTCATTGAAGTCATTAAAATTTTTAAATTATTTCAATTTAGTCCTTGATACTAGATTATGTTAAAGTTAACTTGTCAAAGTTGTAGATATTAATTTCAATCAAGTTCTTAAATTTTAAAAATTAGTCTAATTTAGCCTATGGTGTGATCAATGCTCAACTATGTTCAGGAATATAAACAAAAAGTTGGTATTAAAAACCTAATTAAAAAATTAAAATATTGAAGCCAGATTAATACAAACCGCAAACTTTAGGGTTGAAGGGTGTAATTAAGGCTATAAATGATGACGCAAACACATATGTTGTCAAGAGAGATGGGTTATCTGTCAACTCTTCACATTTCTTCGCGTTCAAATTGGATGGCCGATATACCTTGACATTTACTACGACTCAGAAACTTCCCCTTCAACATAAACTGCCCTTTTTTAAAGTTATTACGTAATATAATAATAAAATAAAACTATTCTAGGTTCACATTGCACCTCTTAATCGCACTATATATATAACCCCCTCCCCATGCCATACTCCATATATCCCAATTCATCTTCAAACAAAAGAAAGAAAGGAAGAAATAGAGAGAAATGGAGAACCAAACAGCCAAGAACATGTTCAATAGTTTATTGATCCTTGTTTTGCTTTCATTTGCATCCCTTGCAACATGTCAAGAAGTTGGTAAGAAAAATTATTAATATTCTTTATTTCCTTTTTCTGTTTTTTCAAGTTCAACAATTGATACGATCTTCTTCCTCTTCTTGAAAAGTTGTTCTGTTCTTAATAGTATATTTGTGTGTGTGTACTATGTGCAGAGGATGAGAGAGAGTTTAGTTACGTGGAGGATAGTGAGACGGGACCGAGTAGATGGGGAGAGATTCATCCGGAGTGGAGTGCGTGTGGGAATGGAAGAATGCAGTCGCCCATCGATCTCCTTCACCATAGGGTTCAGGTCGTCTCCGACTTGGGGAGGCTCCGGAGAAACTACCGGCCGGCTAATGCCACCCTCGTTAACAGAGGCCATGATATTATGGTAACTAGTTATACCCCTTAATTTAATAATATCATCATCTTGTATTCTATATTTCTAATACGTTTGGCTATAAGTATTCATGACGATGATTTTTTGTTTTTTTTTTTTCTGTCCCAAATTTAATGCTTTTAGTTACTCTTGTTAATTGGGCTTTTTCAATACATTAAAACGGAGTACTGGTCAATCTGTTTCAAAAGAAGACTTCGCACACGCATACAAACACATATAGTCAATATGAAGATAATCACTTGCCTTCTATATACAAAAATGATGGCTATGTAGTCAATAGAATTAGAAATTACAGTTCGAACCCCCCAAAAATTAAAATTTCAACACCCCCCATGAAATATTGAGTTTCACTTTACACCTCTGCATATTTTAACATCCCTCTTACAAGTTTACGTGTTAATTACCTCTTTTAGCATAGTGCATATTTTTCAATCTAGTAGCTTTTATTTTCTAACATGATACCATGCATGAATCAGTTCTACTATTATTTTTAGCATTTTATGTTTACGATTAATGATTCATGGATATAAATGGATGCAGATGAGATGGGAAGGTGGGGCGGGAAACATTACAATTAATGGAACAAATTATCAACTCAACCAGTGCCATTGGCATTCTCCTTCAGAACACACTATCAATGGCAAGAGGTATTTCTTTATACCCAATCATGTGTATACCTGCACACACATATATTTTCAAATATAACATACACAATAAATTCACAATCTGACATGATTTTTAAAATTGAAAAATATAGGTATGATCTGGAAGTTCACTTGGTTCATGAAAGCTTAGACGGAAGGGTTGCTGTTGTTGGAATTGTTTATGAGATTGGCCATCCTGACTTTTTCTTATCTGCAGTATGTGATCTCACTTTTTCTCAAATGAAAAAATAAATTGATTTTTTGATTTGTCACGGTATATAATAGGATGTGCTTTATATATAGATAAGAAATCAATTGAGAGCCGTTGCTGATGAAGAAGAAGAAGAGAGAAACTTGGGCATAATCAACCCCCGACTAATAGAGTATGGGAGTAGAAAGTATTACAATTACATTGGTTCTCTTACTGTCCCACCCTGTACTGAAAACGTGGTCTGGGCAATTATAACAAAGGTATGTACATATGACATATATACATAATTATCATCTAATTAGTTATGCATTTACTTTTCGAAATGATTATATTTTTCTAAATTGATCGTATCATGAATTCTTCAGGTGAGGACTGTGACAAGAGAACAAGTGCAACTATTCCGTGAAGCTGTTCATGATGTAAGCATATTTATCTGAGTTATTTTGGTTAATGTTGATCTGGTGCTTAGTTTGGAGACTCCAAACTGCGGTTTTAAACTCAAAATTCACATAATTATGAAACTGCAGTCTGAGGTCTTAAAACAACTTGCAAATAACTAACAAGTTGTTGATTTTACTAATTTGTTTTATGTGTTTGTTCTGCAGGATTCAGAAACAAATGCTAGGCCAGTACAACCACTAAATGATCGCAATGTGAAACTTTACAATCCAAATATCCATGAACATTGAAACCCTAGAGTAGAATTAGGGCATTTGTATACCTAACAGAATACACTTAATTTTTTCATGTATTATTGATACTTATATTGTACTTGAGATCTAGGGATATCCCTTGTATTCATTAAATATTATATAGATTTTTTTAATAAAAGCCAATGAGTATTGGCATATTATATTTTTTATTTCATTTTTTTTTCGCTTTTATTTTCTGAAAAAAAAAATTGTATTAATTTAATGTAAAGTGTAATTTTTCCATTAAATTATGCCAAAAAAATTAAATTAATTATGGTACGCAATCAAATGATAGCCACTTATTTGGTCGATGGGAGACAAGATTATATAAAAAAGTAAAATTTATCATCCAATTCCATTTACCTAATTAAGAGGGGAGATATTGGGAGAGAATATGAGACAATTTATTGATTTGTGTTAAGCCTATCAAATATAGAAATGTATACATAATGGTGCCTATTAGAGTTTGGAGTATTAAAGTACAGGTAAGCTAAGGCTCCATATATACATCATATTAATATTCCCCCTCAAAGGCAAGGTAGTAAGACAGACACGAACTTGAGTTTAGAAAATAAAGTGTAAGAGTGTCTGGGTGGATGGCTTTTAGTGAAAATATCTACAGTCTTATTGACAAAACTGATTGACTGTAGATAAACAATATTGTTGGCCTAGTGAGCTACCCAAGAGGGGGTGAATTGGGTAATAATAAAAATTAATCAAATAATAACACTTCAAAAGTCAAATAGTTAATTTTATCCTGAATTAATTATTATCTTTATAGCAGCGGATATATAATATCAACTAGGTGTTCACCCAAACAACAAAATATAAATAAAGTAAATAAAACAGCACACCAGAAATTATATTGGTTCACCAAACTATTATTGGCTAATCCAGTCCCCCGAGCTTAGTGGAGAGTCACACCCACTAATCACTATAATCCCTTTAACCAGGTAGGAACCAAATTCTTACAAATGATTCTTTTCGCAGGCTCAGAATTAACCTTTACAATTCCTATTCACAGGCTAATAAATAACTCTATCTTTTTCCCAAGTTAAAGATTAATCTAATTTTTTTTTATACTTAGGCTAAAATTAAACCTCAAAAAAACACTCTAAGTATCCTTTTACCTGGTAAGGATTAAACAGTTACAAATTCAATCAAAAATAATTCTAGTCAAGAAGAATTACCCATAATCTTTTTGTACTCTAGACAAAGATCAAAACCTCAATCTCTTTACCGAAAGAGATTGAAACCCAAGGCTACCTCTGATTAGACACTTCTAATAGTATCTAATCTGACATACAACTCATAAATTACAAAATTGATAAGCCTTTTTCCACTTGGAGCTTCTACCACCAGATTAATTTGAACTCAATTAATGTCCCGATACTAGTGATAGAATTAAGTAAGAATTTAAAAATATGATTTTAAATAAAAATGGGTAGCACACAATTTAACACGTAATCAGATTTTCACAAGAAATCGTTTCAGAAAAATTTTCAAGTAATTTTAAAGTTCAAGAAAACGATTTCAAAGATCAAAATTTCAAGTATTAAATAATAATATCACACAACAAATAATAGCAAAAACTTGGAACAATCTAACCAGGAATCCACCGAATATAGTATGAATAGTAATGACACTTCCAAATCGGTAGTAGCAATAATCCACAGCTAAGTTTCTTAAGAACATATCTCACAATACTCTCAGTATAAAATCAGAATAATGACTCTTAGAAAACTCAGGAATTGAATAACTCTTGAAATATGATTGATTAATATTTTAAGTCTTAAAAACGTAGGTTTATTTATAGGGAATTAGAACAAGCCCTCGAACGGCTAGTTCCCATATATCATAACAAATAATTATTCTAATAGACCCCTATATCATTATGATTTAATCCTGGTATAATTTACTTAAATATAACTTTTAAAATGTTTAATTAAGTCCCTCAAATATTTTCTCAAACTCAATTAGATATGATAGTAAGAATTACATCACCCAAATTGACAAATAATCAAAATACATGAACCATATCTATAGGGATAAAAAAATATCAACCATATATCTTAAATTCCATCAGATCTCTAAGATATCTCTCATATCCTAACCATAAAACGGCTAGTAACGACTACTTTTTGGATCAAAACCATGAAATTCTCGAATCCTAAAACCGACCATCGGTCGACCGACCAAAAGGCGTAAGTCGAACGCCCGATTCAAGAGTAGCCTCGGCCAAAAACTCTCACCCATAGGTCAACCTCCAATCCTTCGTCTAGCGACCGGATGATCCAAAGAGTTTCTCAGGTCGATCTTTCCATCTTTGTCTGTCGACCTATCGATTAGAGAGTTCATCTAATTGCCATAGGTCGACCTCTATGTCGATTGAATGATTCAAAGAGTTCATCTATTTTCCATAGGTCAACTGATCATACACCACAAGTCAACCTATTGATTCAGAGACTGCACAATTCCAGTACCTTTTCATCGGTTGACCGATCATTTTAGGCAGTTCGACCGATCCTGATGTACTTAATCCTTAATTCATTTTTAATTTAATTTCTTTGACGTTTTTGCCTCTTTAACCGATTTTTTTCTCGGTTAACTCCTTAAATCAATTTTTTAATTTCTAATATTTCTTAAATCAATATTTCTTTTCAATTTCACATTGGAACAAATATGTTTAACTAATTAGGATCCTATAAAAAACGCATATAATCATAAAAATATTTTTGTATCATGTGTGATCCTAATCGGGATATATTACGAGTAAAAATTAACCTGAGTTATTTTCCCCTAGATTCTTCAAAATCTTCGGTCTGTTAATATCCATCATCTTTGTCAGTCTCTTCATGATAATATTTTCAATGAAACTTATAAACTGAAACACTCAACAAATCCGTCAGTTCCACAAAAAATATCAACATTTAATTGTCCATCAAAATCTTAAGATCAACAATCTTTCTCTTTTTTATGACGACAATTAACTTTGATGTTATTGTCAAAATAACATATAACCATACTCCCCCTAAATTCGAGGATGGGTTTTTAACTTATTAAAGCACAATCATGAAGAATTATTTAAAAATGCATATGATATTCAACAAATCACAAAATCATCTCAATAATAAATCATTGATAAACTCCCCTAACATAAATGCAAACTAATTTATAGCACAACTATAATTCATAAACTCCCTCTGCATAAATGAATATCTCTCCCTTAAGATATTCAACAAAACATCAATAAATTTTCCTTCTTGGTCTTCTCAAAAAGTGGGGAAGGGAAACCACAAACCACAACTACTCTAGATAAATATCATTATGCCTAGCCATTCCCAAACCACGAATGATTTTCATAAACTAATCTTCTACTAATGCTTTGGTAAAAATATCAACATGTTGGTTGGAGGTATCAATATATTCAATAACAATATCCCTTTTTTGAATATGATCACGAATAAAGTGATATCTAATCTATATGTACTTAGTTCGTGAGTGTTGTGTAGGATTCTTATTTAGACAAATAGCACTTTTATTATCACAATAAATCGGGACTTCCTCCATACATATTCCAAAATCATTTAACTATTACTTAATATACAAAATTTGAGCACAACAGATGACATGACTCACTTATGCTTTTTCGCTCGACTTTGCATCCAACAAAATCAACGTCCCCTTTAAATATCAAAAAATTCGCCTAACCGCAGTCAAGTGCGATTCGTTCAGACAAGACTAAAATCTAGCACATAAACAAATGTTATACATAATGTCAGGTCTACTAGCAGTTAAGTACAACAAGCTACCAATCATACCTCGATATATTTTTTCAGTAACGCTTTTACTCGTATCATCTTTGTCTATCTTTGTAATTATTTTCATGGGAGTTTTGTATTCTTTAGTGCCATCCAAGCCATATTTATTTAACAACTCATTGGTATATTTTGCTTGGTTTATGAATATTTCTTCTTTGGTTTGCTTAATTTGCAACCCAAGAAAGAAATTCAACTCTCTCACCATGCTCATTTCAAATTCAACCTTCATTATCTTGGCAAACTCTTGGAAAAGATTCTCATTCGTAGATTCAAAAATAATGTCATCAACATAAACTTGTACTAATAGAATATAAGAATTAGTTTGCTTAACAAATAGTGTTATATCACAAATACCCCTTCGAAAACCATTTTCGATCAAATATCGGGTAAGTCTCTCATAACAAGCTCTAGGAGCTTATTTAAGCCCATACAAAGTCTTATGAAGTTTAAATACGTGATCAAAAAATTTATCACTTTTAAATCCCGGGGGTTGTTCCACATAAATTTCTTCTGCTAGGAAGCTATTTAGAAATGCACTCTTAACATCCATTTGATATAGCTATAAATTGCGTGAGCATACAAAAGCGAGTAGTATTCTAATAACTTCTAGTCTAGCCACAGGAGCATAAATTTCATCATAATCAATTTTTTCTTCTTAATTATAGTCATGTGCTACTAATCTTGCTTTGTTTCTAATTACCATACCAGATTCATCCTTTTTATTTCAAAAAACCCATTTAGCACTAATAACTAGATGAAAATCAGGTCTAGAAACTAGACACCATACTTTTTTTCGCTCAAATTGAACTAACTCATCTTGCATTGGGGAAATCCAAGATTAATTAGTTAATGCTTCATTCACACTTTTAGGCTTCATTTGAGATTAAAAAACAAGATTTATTATATCTCTAAGGGAGGATCGAGTACTTACACCTCTTTCAAAATTATCGATGATATTTTTTACCGAATGTCTCGGTACTGTCTTTATAGCTCGTGGTAATACCGAATCATTTTCTTTAGTCTTCTCCTCTTTTTGAGATTCCTTTGTCACAATATCACCTTGGTTTTGATTATTTGAAATACCTGTATCATCATCATCCAAAATCTTTCTCAACAAAAATGGGTCAACTTCCTCAAAGACAACATGCATAGACTCCTCAACTACTAACATACATTTATTATATACTCTGTAGGCCTTACTGTTAGTAGCATATCCAAGAAAAATCCCATAATCAGATTTAGCATCAAATTTACCTAAATTATCCTTATCATTCAAAATGAAGCATTTACACCCGAATACTTTAAAATACGAAATGTTAGAAGTTTTACCATTCCAGATTTCATATGGGGTTTTGTTAAACCCTCTACGAATCGATATCCGATTTACCACGTGACAAGCTGTACTTACTGCTTTGACCCAGAAGTAAGTTAGTAAACGAATCTCATTTTGTTGTGGTGATCTTTATGTAGAAAAGTTATGAGCATAACCGTGCTCATCAAAGTAACTAATAATATCATCATTTTTAAACTCTTTTTCCCTGTCACTACGAATGTTAATAATAGAGCATTGTTTCTCATTTTGAATATGTTTCCAAAATTTAGAAAATACAGAAGCAACTTCACTCTTCTTAGCAATGAAAAATACCCAGGTAAGTTTAGAATAATCATCAACTATTACGAAAGCATAAAACTTATCAACGAGACTAGCAACAGAATTTGGACCAAATAAATCAAGATGCAATAATTCAAGACATCTAGATGTGGAAGTGTGCATCTTTTTCTCAAATGATGATCTAGACTGCTTGCCTAACTGACATGCATCACATACTTTATCTTTTACAAATTTCAAATTAGGTAGGCCACGTAAGAGACTCTTTTTAGATAAATTAGAAATCAATTCCATACTAGCATGCCCAAATCTCCTATGCCATAACCAACTATTCTCAGATAAAGCATTCAAACAGGATAAATTTTGAGAAGTAAAATCATCAAATGAGCAAGTATAAACATTCTGAAAACGTGATGCAACTAACAAAATACTACTATCATGTCCATTCTTAATAATGAATTTATCATGATCAAATACAACATTATAGCCCTTGTCACATAGTAAACTTATACTAAGAAAATTATGTTTAAGACCATCAACTAATAATACATCTTTAATAACAATAGTACCATTACCGATATTACCTATACCGATAATTTTACCCTTTGCGTTGTCTCCAAATGTCACATGACTTCCATCTTTAGGTGTTAAATATGTGAATTTTGCTTTATCTCCCGTCATGTGTCGAGAACAACCGCTGTCCAAGAACCATTTGTCCTTATTTATCGATGCTTTTATAATAACCTGCAAGGAGCACCTCAAATAGTTTCTAAGTGGTACCTAATCTAAGTGGGTCCGATATTGTTAGTCGGGATAACCTTAGTACCTTTTGGAACCCAAACTTGTCTACAGTTCGATAGTTTAGCAAAACATCTACAAATAATATGCCCCATAACATTACATTTAAAATATCTAACAAAACCTCTGATTTCAGAAAAGAATTTATGAAAATATTTTTGCTTAAGATGTTTCTGAAACCTAATACCGACTTTATAAAAAATACCACGTGAACTTTCCAAAAGTATTCTCAAGTTATTCTCTTCGCCGGTGAATTTGAAAACAATTGAATATAAATCCGACATCTTGGATTTCAATTCATTATTTTCAGATTCATAGTCCATTACTTACTTATTTAAAGTGTTAATTATACTTTGAAGGGTATTTATTTTAGAACACTGATTTTTATAATCATGCATAAGTTCTTGATAAATGTTAAACGATTCATCAAAATTTAAAGGACAAAAACTTGAACATTTTATTACTTCATTAGTAGTGGCCATCAATGCAAACATGGACGTTTCTTCACTTTCTGATTTTTCCGAGCTACTCAATTCGGTATCATCCCAAGTAGCTTTCATGAACTTCTTCTTGCTCTTCTTTTCTTTCTTCTTCTCTTTTATTTTCTTCTCTTTTTCTTTATCCTTCTTCAGTTTGGGACAATCAGTTTGAAAATGACCAGCCTTTTGACAGTTGTAGCATTCCACATTGTTTATTTTCTTCAGGTTTCAGAGCCCTTACTGCCAAGGATTTCTTTTTGTTATGTCCAATGTCATACTCATATCCTCGAATCGCCGTTTCATGCGTCATCAAGTTGCCGATGAGGTCATCAATTTTGTATTTGGAAAGGTCCTTAGCTTTCTCCATTGCGATCACCTTCGTCTCCCATGTTTTGGTTAAAGATCTTAGAATCTTTTGAACTTTGTCCTCCGTGAAGTACGACTTTCCAAGTTGGCTCAAGTGATTGCAGATGTTATTGAACCGAGTGTATATCTCTAGGATCAAATTATTTTCTCCTATTCTGAACAATTGAAATTGCCTGATAAGAGAGTTGATTTTTGACTACTTCACTTGACTTGTCCCTTCGTGGGTAACCTGTAACTTGTCTCACATTTCCTTTTCCGATTTACAACATGAAACTCTCGAGTATTCATTAGCATCTAAAGAACAAAATAAGATATTAATAGCTTGAGAATTTATATAAAGTTTCTACTTATCGGAAGTAGTTAGCTGCTCTTTCTTCTTCTCGACTCCATTTTCCATAGGGACAAACTGACCATCCTCAATTGCTAGTCACACGTCATAATTCGTGACCTGAAGAAAAGAAATCATTCTATCATTCCAAAATGCATAATTTTTACCTGCAAACAAAGGTGGTCTGTGCATAGACTATCCCTCAACTAGTGTGCCTATTGTGTGTGCCAATGTATCTTTGTTAGCTTAGTGTATCGAGCAAAATCAGCTATGATGCCAATTGTTGGCCCAGTGAGCCATCCAAGAGGGGAGTAAATTGGGTAGTAATAATAATTAATCAAAATAACAACAATTCAAAAATCAAATAATTAATTTTATCATAAATTAATTATTATCTTTATAGTAACGGATATATGATATCAACTACGTGCACGTCCAAACAACAAAATATAAATAAAGTAAATAAAGAAGCACAACAGAAATTTATACTGGTTCACTAAGCTATTTTTGGTTAATCCTGTCCCCCGAGCTCCGAGGAGAGTCGCACCCACTAATCACTATGATCCCTTTAACCAAGTAAGAACCAAACCCTTACAAATGATTCTTTTCGTAGACTCAGAATCAACCTTTACAATTATTTTTCACAAGCTAAGAAATAACTCTATCTTTTTCCCAGACTAAAGATTAACCTAATTCTTTTATACTTGGGCTAAAAATTAAACCTCACAAAAACACTCAAAGTATCCTTTTACCCCAATAAGGATTGAACCATTACAAATTCACTCAAAAATAATTCTACTTAGGAAGAATTACCCCTAATCTTTTGTACTTTAGGCAAAAATCAAAACCTCAATCTCTTTACCTGAAGAGATTGAAACCCAAGGCTACCCCAGATTAGACACTCCCAATAGTATCTAATCCGACACACAATTCACCAATTACAAAATTGAGAAATCTTTTCCCACTCGGAGCTTCTACCACCCTAGATTAATTTGAACTCAATTAATGTCCTGATACTAGTGATAGAATTAAGTGAGAATTTGAAAATCTAATTAAAAAAAAAAAAATGGGTAGCACACAATTTAGCACGTAATCAGATTTCCAAGCAATTTTAAAGTTCAGGAAAATGATTTCAAAGATAAAAAATTCAAGTATTAAATAATAATATCACACAACAAATAATGACAAAAACTTAGAACGATCTCACTAAGAATTCACCGAATAAAGTATGAAAAACAATGACACTTCCAAATCAGTATTAGCAATAATCCACAACAAAGTTTCTTAAGAACAGACCTCACAATACTTTTAGTATAAAATCAGAATGACCACTCTTAGAAAGCTTAGAAACTGAATAACTCTTGAAATATGATTGATTAAGATTTTTAAGTCTTGAAAATGTAGGTTTATTGATAGGGAATTAGAACAAGCCTTCGAACAGCTAGTTCCCATATATCATGACAAATAATTGCACTAATAGACCCTTATATCATTATGACTTAATCCTGGTATAATTTACTTAAATATAAATTTTAAAATGTTTAATTAAGCCTCTCAAACATTTTCTCAAACTCAATTAGATAGGATAGAAAGAACTACATGACCCAAATTGACAAATAATCAAAAATACATGAACCATATCTATAGGGATGACAAAATATCAACCATATATCTTAAATTCCATCAGATCCCTAAAATATGTCTCATATCCTAATCGTAAAATAACTAGTAACGACTATGTTTTGGATCAAAACCGTGAAATGCTTGAATTCTAAAACAAATCGTTGGTTGACCGACTAGAAGGCGTAAGTCGCCCACTTGATTCAGGATGTAGCCTAGGCCAAAAAAAAATTCCCATAGGTTAACCTCTGATCCTTCGTTTATCGACCGGACAATCTAGAGAGTTTCTAGGTCGACCTCTCCATCTTTGTCTGTCGACCTATCGATTCAGAGAGTTCATCTAATTGCCATAGGTCGACCTCCCTTTCAATTGAATAATTTAGAGAATTCATCTATTTTTTATAGGTCGACCGATCATACACCACAAGTCCACTTATCGATTCAGAAACTGCACAATTCCAGCACCTTCTTATTAGTTGACCGATCCTTTTAGGCAGGTCGACCGATCCTGTTGTACTTAATCCTTAATTCATTTTTAATTTAATTTTTTTGACGTTTTTACCCCTTTAACCGATTTATTTTCTCGGTTAACTCCTTAAATTAATTTTTTAATTTTTAATCTTTCTTAAATCAATATTTCTTCTTCAATTTCACATAGGAGAAAATATGTTTAACTAATTAGGGTCCTATAAAAAACACATATAATCATAAAAATATTTTTGTGTAGTGAGTGATTCTAATCGGGATACATTAAGAGTAAAAATTAACCTGAGTTATTTTTCCATAGATTCTTCAAAGTCTTCGGTCTCCTAATATCCATCATCTTTGTCAATCTCTTTAGCATCCATCTCAACTTCTTCATGATAATATCTTCAATGGAACCTATAAACTGAAACACTCAACAAATCCATTAGTTCTACCAAAAACATCAACATTTAATTGTTCATCAAAATCTTAGGATCAACAAATATCATGGAGAATCTGATAATGAATGAAGTGCCAGTTACACTTGATATGTTTATTGCACTCATGGAAAATGTCATTTAGGTGATTTGAATAACACTCATGTTGGATCAAAGATCTACCCAAGAGGGGAGGTGAATTGGGTAGTTATAAAAATTTAAACAATAAATTCAAATACAAGATATCAATTTCACTAATTGATTATTATCTTATTAAGCAACAGAAATATATTTATCTAATTGCACCCACAAACAAATAGAAAAGTAACAATGCAACACACATGAATTTATCTTGGTTCGATAAACAAATCTTACCTACATCGAGTTCCTCGAGATCCACAAGAATTTCACAATTTACTACCCATTGATTACTTTCCCAAGTAGGAAATAAACTCTTACAATTCTGATTATTTTCACAAGCTTAGAATCAACCTTTACAATACTGATTCTTTCGTAGGCTTGAGAAGAACCTTTACAACACTCTAATTCTATTACAGGAAGAATTAAGACCTAATATTTTCAAAGGCTAAAGATTAACCTAATTTTTTTTGTAAGCTAGAGATCAAACCCTAATCGTTTTTCAGGCTAAAGATTAAACCCCAATACTTTTCTCAGGCTAAAGATCAAAACCTAGATAACTGATAGGTTGAAAATATTTATCTACTTCAAAGCCGAATTTGCCAATTTTTGAGTATTTTATTAACGTTTTATTGTGTTTTTGTTAGTTTTTATGTAATTAAGGTGTAAAGACGCTAATGAGCTATAAACGAGCAAAATGGTGGGAAAACGGCGAAGAAACGATGGAAAAATACAAGGTTTCAGGATAGCAAGCCACCGCTGCGGCGGTGAGAATGCCAAGAAGGGCTATTTGAGCCCAACGTCCTACCGCCGCAGTGGTAAAAGATCAGAGAGTTAAGATTTTGGCCTACCGCCGTAGCAGTGAGCTAACCGACTTACCTACTGCCGCGGCGATCAGCTCTGCCCAGAGAATAACATCTTTTTAGATATTTTTTGAAGCCTTGAGTCTATAAAAGATTCTTCCCCACTTGTAAAAAAGATTTCTGAATGTTCCTAACCTTAGCATAGTGTTCTTTAGCCATTCTTGAGGGATCATAGAGAAGGTTCATCATTTGGAAGAAGACGAAGCATTTGCGGAGTGATCCTTAGCGACAGTGGACCATTCCACTCTTAGATTTGATCGTTCTTCCCTTATTTTTATCTTTGTAATTACTTTTCCATATCTAATGATGTTGAATCACTCTTGTTTTGTATGTTTATATGGCTAAGATTATGTAGTTTAGATAAATATTATCTAGGTGTTGTTGTAAGTCATGTAAATACTAGTTTGATTCAATATACGTTACATTAATGGTTGTTTGTCTCAATCCAATTATGTTTATTGTTATTCTTGATACTATGCTAGTTAGATAATTAGAGAATACGAGGTTTGACACTTGGGAGAGGTAACCCCGGATTCGGACTAGGGTAAACACAATGCGACGTTCTAACGACCCGGGAGGGCGCTAGAAGGTGTGCCATCCATGACGTTGGTTCAAGACTCATGTGACTATGTGTTTGAAAATACATTCTAGGGGGACCTCGGCACCAACGTGAAGTCATATATTTGTTCGCTTTACACTTGAAAGAGGGAGTGAGCAAGTTATAGATACAAAGATTGTCAGATAGGATAAACAATATTGTTGTTAACTAAACGAAGTTAAATATGTATTAAGTAAAAGAAATCAATACCTAGGTAATCAATATAGTTAGAACTAACCCAATAGTTGTAATTTATCTTAGTTGTAATTAAAATACAAACAATTCTTGAAAAGTCGAAATAATATGAGACTATGTAAATTACAATATTCAACTAATTTACACTATCCCCAGTGGAACGATATCCGATCTCACAATCCATATATACTAAAACTTGACCTCATGCGCTTGCGAGTAAAGTCAGATGTGAGCGTCTTAAATGGCCGCATCCAAGTTTTTGGTACCGTTGCTGGGGATATGTGTTAGTTTGGTTGATATTGTGACCAAGTGGTTGAATATTAATCAAAATAATTCTTTTGTTTTATTTTCATTCAATTCATTTGTTTATTTGATTTATTTGTTGTGACTGAGCAGTACATGCAACGTAGTAAAAGCTTGGAGTCTTTCCCTCTCGATCTCGAGATTAAGAAAACTTTGCGACGAATAAGAAGAAAAAGAATAAACCAAGCCGAAATTATGACCGGTGGAGAAGAGTCTATTAAAAATGTGCCCCAACAACCGCCGATGCTGCAGACACTTCCTCAGCAGCCCCTGGTTCCTGAGAATCAACAACGAGTCTTAAGAGACTATTATCGGCCGATGATGCTGGATAATTATTCTAGAATTCGAAGGTGGCCTGTACAGGCTAGAAATTTCGAATTGAAGCCTACCTTAATCAACATGGTACAACAGAACCAATATGGCGGGAATATTTATGAAGACCCCAGCATTCATTTGGCGACCTTCCTTGAGATTTGCGATACAGTTAAGATCAATGGAGTTGCGGAGGACATAATTCGGTTGAGACTATTTCCATTTTCCCTTCGTGATCGAGCAAGGGGTTTGTTTCAATCAATCTAACCGAGTAGTATCAATACATGGGAGGACCTTGCTCAAAGTTTCCTTACCAAATTTTTTCCGCCGTCGAAGACCTCGCAGTTGAGAAGTGAGATTGCACAGTTTCGTCAACGAGATTTCGAGCCACTCTTTGAGGCGTAGGATAGGTTGAAGGACTTGTTGCGAAAGTGCCCCCAACATGGGTATCAAGATTGGCTTCAAACCTAACTCTTGTACAATGAGTTGGATGGCCAAACTAGAACCACAGTTGATGCTGCCTCAGGCGGATCATTGTTATCAAAGACTTCGGCTGAAGCAACCGTATTATTCGAAGAGATGGCGGCCAATAATTATCAATGGCCGAATAAGAAGAATACGGGACGAAGGGTCTCTACAATTTAAGAGGCCAATCATATCGCGACCTTATCGGCCAAAGTCACTAAACTCTCGGAACAATTGGTCGCCTTGTCTACTGAGGGTGCTTCGTCAAGTCATGGAGAGGAGAATTTTGCAAGCGGTTTTCAACCTGGTTTGGATAGTGATTTTGAAGAATGTCATTTCGTAAACAATCGAGCGTATACTTTTAGGCCCGCTACAAACATTCAAACTCACTATAATCCGGGTCTTCGCAATCATGAAAACTTTTCATATACGAACAATCAAAGCATGCTGAGGCCACCGACCAGATATGGAACTCAAGCTCAAAGATTTCCAATGCAACAAAACCGTCAAATGCAACAACCCTCGATTCATAATCCAAAACCAAACTTGGATGAAGTGTTGGGTTCTTTCATGAAGGCGACTCAAAATTTTTTGCTTGAGACGCATAGCCGGCTTAACCAACATGAGATGAGGCTTGACGCGATTGAGACCACGTGTACGAACACGAATGCAACCGTGAAATTTTTGGAAACTCAAATTGGTCAAATTGCAAGTGCTACCAAGGATCAATCCATAGGAAAGTTTCCAAGTAATACGAAAACTAACTCGAGGGAATGCAAGTTCAGCTAGGGATGTTAAATCAAGCAAATCAGGTCCAGCTAGGGACGTTAAATCAAGAAAATCTTTTTGATATGTCTCTGAGGGTATGAAACTTGCCAAATTTTTGCTATTAATTACTTTTTGGAGGCTGGAAAGGTCTCGAAACATGTTTGGTCGTGAATCTAGGAGTGTGAGTCAAATTTGACTATAGAATCTGTCGCTTGATCGACCCCCTGCGCTAGTCGATCGACCATAATGGTAAGCCAACCTAATTTGTCAGTAGATCACCCATTTTACTTCATAAAGCTACTATTTTGGTTAGTTGACCAACCCCTTTCGTCGGTTGACCGACTTGACCCAAAAACCCACCATTTTAAGTATTAAAACCATTTTTCCAATTAGACCCTTAACAAAAATATTTTTATACTTTATCACTTTATAAAAATCATTTTATGACCTTAAACTTATCATTTCTTACTATAACACAAATAGATTTATTCATTTTAAAGTATCATGCATGATCCTAATTCAGGTTGCACTATGAGTATAAAGGTAATGAGTTGTTTTTACCTAATTGTCTTAAACGTTTTTAATGCTAAAAAAATATTCATTATCTTCATCTTGCTACCGCCAAATTCCATTGATTATTCGATAATCATTGATAGGTGTGATTTACCTATCTATTTCTAGACTGAACATTGTTAGTTTTGAGTATGTTTTATTACATTTTAATACATTTTTATGTATTTTTGTATAAATCTGGTGTGTGGGGATGAAAATATGTGAAAATGGATCATAAACGATCAAATCGGATCAAGAACGATGGAAGAACGGTGGGAAAACAAGCATAAGGGAAAAATTCTGAAAAGCAGCCCACCGTTGCGGTAGTCAATATGCAGAGAAGGCCTAATTCTTGATGGACATCCACTGCCAAGGCAGTGAAACAATAGGAAGGTCCCTGATCCCATCGCCACGGTCATGACTTAATCGACATACCCACCACTGCGGCGGTCACTCAATTTAAGCCTATTTCCTATCTTATTCTCTATCGTTCGGGCCATAGGATACACCTTAGGGTTCTTAATATTTTGAGAGTGTTTTGGGGTGTTCTCAACTAATTCCAAAGAAGAAGAACACGTTGCAAAGAAGGAGAAGCGATTGTTGAACAGTTTTAGCGCCAAATCTTCGGACTACTACTAAGTTTTCTTCGTTTCTTCTTTATTTTCTTAACTTTGGTAGGTTGTTGAGCATGTTTAGCTCAGTTTTCATTGTATAAATGGTTATGACCATGAGCTCAATGGATTTTGTTTAAGGATTAATATAATTTATGAAATCGTTGTTTGTTTGAGTTTGTGTTTCGTTAATGGTTGTTCTTTGCTATTTTGATTGTGTTTACTATTATTCATTGATGTTGATCCCAAGATTTTGATGAATAATTAAGTATTGATATTTTGGTGGAACTAATGTTTGATCAAGTGTTTCAGTGAATTAAAATTCCAATAATGAAGATGTCAAAGTGAATGGATGCTAAATGAAGATATCAAAAAGAAGTATTAAGAGTTTGAAGACATTAGGAAAAATAACCCAAGTAAATATAAACTCTTAATATCCCATTTAGGAACACACACACGGCACAAAATTAATTTAATCTTTTATGTGTGTTTTGGTTGAGTATATTTACTTGCTCCTATGTGAATTAAAAAGAAATATTTTTGAATGACTAAAATAGAATATAAGAGTATTAGTGGAGTTCATTTGAATACAAATATGGATAAAGGGGCAAAATTATAAAAGAAAGTAAGTTAAAAACGAAATCAGAGAAGAGATTCAGGAGAGAGCAGTCGACTGAGGAGTCAATCGGAGAAAGAAGATGAACTATCTGAATCTGCGAGTTGAGTGAGAGGTCGACCGATGGAAGCTTGGAAAACTCTCTGAATCTGTGAGTCGACTGAGGAGTCGACCGATAAAGTGCATGGGCTACTTCCAATATCCTTCAGTCGACTGGGCAGTCGACTGAACGCGCAGTTTCTGGATATTGGTTGATATAATTTTAAATACAAAAGTAGCCATTTTTTGTTAAGATTTGAGTAGAGATTTCAGGGATATTATTAACATTTGAGATATGGTTCATATACAAATTAAATCCTTTCAATATGGTTTATTAATGATTAAAGTTTCTCAATTTGGTACATAAAATGGATTATATACTTATTTGTTTTGATTGAGAAATACTTTAGAGATTTAATTGTGAGTTTTAAAAGTTGTTATTAAGTGAAATTGAACCTAAATGAAGTCCTCATGTTATAAAGCGTCTATAAGAGTATTTTATTGTCATGACACTTGTAAACTAGCCATTAGGAGGCTGATTACATGTGCCCTTATATAGACCTACGAATTTTCTAAGAGAACTAATCATTCTATTCATTCTAAGAGATAAAATCAGTCTATATTTTGGAGAGAGCGTTTATAAGAGTTATCATTCAACTATACTGTGAGCTGTTCTAAGAGTGATTCTGATAATCAACTGCGATCAATTTGTGCTGATACCAGAATTGAAGGTACATTGTTGTCATCATTAATTCTGTGAATTCCAGGTGAGATCTTTCCATATTGATTATTACTTGTTTATTATTTTATTTTGGAAATTGATCTTAGAAATTGTTTTTGATTTTTTAAAGAAAATATTCTTTCAAACAATTTCTTGAATCTGATTACGTGCTCCAATTTGCTACCCATATATTGTTAAAATCAGATTTCTGCATCTCACATAATTCTATCACTAGTTGGGATATTAATTGAGTCTATATATATCTGGCGTGGTAGAAGCTCCGAGTGAGATTTATTTATCAATTTTTGTATTGGTGAGTTGTGACGGGTTAAATATTATTGGGGATATTTAATCAAGGGTAGCTGGATTTCAGTCTCTTCCTGTAAAGAGATTGAGGTAGTGATTGTTCCTAGATGAGAATTGCGTGTTTGTGAGTGATTTTTGTAACAGTTCAATCCTCACCGGGTAAAAGGATATTTGGAGTATTTTTGTGAGGTTTTGATTCTTGAGCCCAAGTGTTAAAAAGAATTAGGTTATTTTTTAGCCTGTAAAAAGTAGAGGTTATTCCTTAGCCTTTGAAAAGAAATTGTAAAGGTTGATTCTGAGTCTGTAAAAGAATCGGTGTGTGGGTTTGGTTCCTACCTTTAAAGAAATCTTAGTTTTAGTGGGTGCGACCTCCGTGGAGCTCGGGGGACTAGATTAGCCAAGAGTAGCTTGGTGAACCAGTATAAATCTCTGGTGTGTTGCATTCTTAATTTGTCTATTTTTGCTGTTTGTGTGTGCACCTAGTTGATTGATTAATTTCCCTGTGTTATAAAGATAATAATTAATTTAGGCTTAAAATTAATTATTTGATTTATTGATTTTTATTCTGATTATTTTTTAATTACCCAATTTACCCCTCTCTGGGGTATTCTACTGGGCCAACAATTGATATTATATTTGTTTAGATAATTAGAGAATACGGGATTTGATAATCGGGACATGTAACCTCGAATTCAGACTAGGGTAAACACAACGCGACGATCTAATAACCCGGGAGGGAGTTAAAAAGTGTGCACTCAATGACGTTGGAGCAAGACTCATGTGACGTAGTGCCGTTAAGATGTTAACGGGAACTGCTTCATTGACGTAAAGTCGCATATTTACTCGTCTTACACTAGGGAGAGGTGGCGAGTGAGTTTACGATACAGAGATTGTCGAATAGGATGAACGTCGTTATTATAAACTAAAGGAGACCAAACACGTTTTTGTAAACAAAGTTTATCCCTAGGAAATCTTTTCCCTAAACATCTCAATATAATATTAGTATTAATTAATTATAAACTCAATTTATTTCACCTAGATAAAGTTAGGTTATGACAATCGCGGTACTCGATAATAATCTCAACCAATCCCTGTGGATACGACAACCCCTACTCCTTCTCATCTATACTAAAACTTGACCCGTACACTTGCGGTGAAAGTAGCGATATAATATTCTGCCACCAAGTTTTTGGCACCGTTGCTGCGGATTGTGTTTTAGATTGTTGTTGATATTGTGAGTAAATAACATGATTTTAATTTAGGTATTTTTTAGTGTTTATAATTTTTTTTCTTTGTAGTTTTGTTTTTATTTCTTATGCACAGTACTTGAAGATGCTAGACCAATAAGTATTGATGCATTTCTTTCAACCGGATTCACGAGTCATTTTATAGTGCTTGGGATCATTACAAGGAATTGCTACTCCAGTTTCCAAACCATCGTTTCCTGAGGGAGTGTTAACTACAGAACCTCCTCGATGGGATATTAGCCGCAACCAGAAATTAGGTTGAAAGAGGAAATGGTACCATCTCTTTCGACCAATTATCCACGGATAAAGCCTATCGGTTGTTGGAAGGCATGGCCAAGATCGATTTTAAGTATTGGAATTATTCACCAATTTATCAAAGCTTGGGGGATACTTTCACCGCTACAACGCCATGGATTGACACACTGAGGAAATATGTTGACTCGTCCCCCGCCCTGGAGGAAATATTCGCCAATTTTATTAGGGAAACTTATACGGCGGAGGATTCGGATCCTCGTGTATTGACTACTCGCAAGTGTACAAGGTCAAAGTTTTAGAATAGTGTGATCGTGAAAGATCAGGTTATCGTATCCACAGAGATTGGTGTCGTTACTATCGAGTACCGCGTTTGTCATGACCTAACTTTATCTGGGCGACCAAAAATGTAAATAATTAATCAAAGTAAACTAATATAACCTAAATTATCTATACTAATATACTAATACATTTTAGGGGAAAGAATTGCCTAGGGATTAACGTGTTTACAAATATGTGTTCGATCTCGATTTACTCACGTTTACGGTGTTCGACCTATTTGACAATCTCGGTTTGTAAACTCCTCCGCCACTTCTCCCCGAGTGTAAGACAGTGGAATAGATGACTTCGAGTTAACGAAGAAGTCCCCCTTAATGTCTTAATGATCCTAGGTCACATGAGTCTCGCCCAGCGTCATTGATTGCACATAATCCAACTCCCGACCGGGTCATTGGATCGTCGCATTATGTTTAACCTATTGATAATCTCGGATCTAAAACTCCACCTCCACCTCTCCTGAGTGTAAGACGGGGGAATACATGACTTTGAGTCAATGAAGAAGTCTCCCTCAACGTCTTAACTACCCTAGGTCACGTGAGTCTTTCCCCAACATCATCGATTGTCCACAATCTTAACCCCGACCGGGTTATTGGATTGTGGCGTTTCTTTACCCTAATCCAAATCCGGGGTTTATCAAACCCCGTATTCTCTATTTATTAATCTAAGCATAATAAACAAACAATACAATAAATACAATCAAACTACAAAGAACAAACATAAACGCAACACCGAAATCATCCAAACACATATTTATAAATTTATTGTTAATCCTTATACAATCCATGTTTAACTATGGCTACCGCTGTATTTATAATGGAAGAACAAGCTAAACATGCTTACATATTCCTAAGTTAAAGAAATAAGGAAATAAATTGAAGAACTTAGCCTTGTACGAAGATTAGCCGCTAAGAACACTCAACGATCGCTTCGCCGTCTACCTCCACTTCGGGATGTGAGCTCCACCTCTAAAACTCCTAAACCTACCCTTAGATATCTTCTAAGGGGCCCTAATAGCCGAGGGGTACAAGAGGAGGGGAGAGGAGTGGGTATTTATAAGCAAAATATCTCAATAATATCTAAAAAATATTTTAGGTTGTGCAGAGGCCACCTCGCGGCCGTGGGATCACCGCCGTGGTGGTAGGTAGGTCGGTTGGTTGATTGCCTAGGTGGTAAAGTAGGTGGTGGAATAGGAAGAACATCCTGCATCTCTTGTACCACGACAGTGGATATTGCACCACGGCGGTGGAAGTTCAGCAAGATATTGGTCTTCTCAGCATTTTTCTTTTATAATTTTGCCTCCTTGCTTGTTTTTCCACCGTTCTTCGACCGTTTTTTGTTCGATCTTATCATTTTTGCTCCAGTTTCTTTTCTTTTTGCCCCACACACCTATTTTAATACAAAAAGTATAAAAACTAATTAAAACGTAATAAAATACTATATAAACGCTCGAAAACAAACTTAATTCAGTTTGGAAATAGATAGGTAGATCACACCTATCAAATACCCCCAAACTTGGAATTTGGCTAGTCCTCGAGCCAAACACACACACGAAAATGAAAAATACAACTAAAGAAAATAACAAACAACCTAAAACAATCCAAGCATAATAAGATGCGAGTTTTAAATTCTTCTAACGGCCTATTTATTTTTCCCTCAACAACCACAGTCATATCGAGTTCAGGTGGTAACACACATCAAGTAATGTTCTAGATCTTGTAAATGTGTTTGTGCAAGACTCAATAATATAACTATACAATGACCGAATTAGATTATCCCCCAACGAAATTCATGACGTAGACCGTATAGGACTAAGATTACCATATGCCTGATTGGGGTTCACTATCCACTAATGTAGGTTGAGTAGTTCATAAAGATCAGAAGGACTTGGTTCGGTTTTGGTATATTTGGCCAAGGGTAATTTGTTATAGAAACCGGGTTAACGTTATTAACTTAACGTTACCCAAGGCTCAACGTTTGACACATTCACTCTCGAACCCCTATAGATAAATTGGAAAACAATTCTAAACTAACATTTAAGAACGTAGTACTCACTTATCAAAAATAAACGTTTTTTTTTTTTTTTTTTTTTTTTTTTTTTTTTTTTTTTTAAAAAAAAAACTTATCATACCCCCAAACTTATTCGATTAGCATGATTTCACGGGTGTGGTTAAAACGAATGAAAAACAACAAGTGAGTACTCGAATACTGAACCAATTCGAAATTCGCCCTAAACTCAATCGCTCACATCAAAAAGCATTTGCAATTGCTAACTTGATTCACTCAAATGTGCTTTTAAATTCAGTTATTAAGGTTTGGAAAAAGATCAATTGGCTAGGATATTTGTTTATGTGTTCAGAATTGAATTGACATTAAGGCTTCGACAGGGTAACGAGGGATAATGATATAACAAGGTAGGCTAAAAAAGGCTCAAGCGATCAAATGAATGCCTAAATTATGTCTCCTGAACTACCTCGCCTAGGATTTCGCCTCAAGCTTCCCCTCAATCAGGTTCTAGAATCCTTAAATTTTCATGAGTTTGGCTAATCGATAATCATCCTCAAATCAATTGAATAACTATACATTGAGTCTATGTGCTCGTACAAATTAGGATCTACAATAATTTTGACCAAAACTCATTGTCAAGCATACAGAATCACACATGCATGGGTATTACCCTTGACCTTGAAAATAATCAGGAGTAATCTCATCATCGGGTAACGACCCATATGAACACAAAACTCAGCATGAAACGATAACAACAAATAAGAACAAACTAACCTAAACACACATGCACGCAAGAAAACAATAACACATAAACGAACATACTATACTACACATCACCGCTAAACTTAAAATGGGCAATGTCCTTAGCGAACCCAATCATCATTCTCAATATATGAAATTTAAGCATGCTGACGAAGGGGGTTTAGAACATGTACCTGGGAGGCGAGAGGATCTCGCCTCCGAATAAATTTGGCTATGACGGATTTAATTTATTTGACCTTGGGTTACCTCCCAAGAAGCGCGTGGTTTAATGTCCTCGGCCCGACATTTTCAGAACGCCCTCAAGCTTGGCGAGGTTTTACTTTGTTCAAGTCGATCTTTCAATTAAATGCCTCACCGACTTATGTGCGTGGCCCTGCACAATAAACGACTTGGAATCCCGTCGAAAGGGATGCATCAATACCGGTCAATCTAACATCGGCAAATACTATGTATAAGAAACAAAAACAAAACTACAAAACAAAAATTATATACAAAAGAAATGCAAAATCGGGTCATTTACTCATATCAATAATAAACGACAAAGACAATTCCCGGTAATCGTTATGCCTAAAGTAGGGGTATCGTGTTCACAGGGATTGGTTGAGAATATCGTCGAGTACCGCGATTATCATAACTCGACATTATCTAGGCGATAAAAATGGTATTTAATTAATAAATACTAATACTACAATACTAATTTATCTAATTATACTAATATATTGGTAGGACGTTTATGGGAATTATTGCCTAGGGATTAATATTGTTCACTTAAACATGTTCATTTTAATCTATTTTTATTAATGGCACTCATCCTATCCGACAATATATGTTCGTAAACTCCCTCGTCACCTCTCTCGAGTGTAAGACGGGGGAATACGTGACTTAATATCAACGATGAAGTCCCCCTCAACATCTTAACGATTCTAGCTCACGTGAATCTTGCCCCAATGTCATCGATTGCACACTTTCCATCTCCCTCCCAGGTTATTGGTGTCGCGTTGTGTTTACCCTAGTCTGAATCCGGGGTTACCTCTCCCAAGTGTCAAACCCCGTATTCTCGGTATATCGTAACAAGCATAATAAACAATACTACACAGCACACACAATCAGATATACATGAACAACCACTAACAAAATATCGATTTTATACAAATAACATTTTCATGAATTTAATCAAGCCCTAAACAATATATGCATGGCCATAGCCCTATATACAACTAGAAATAAGCTAAGCATATACAAACATTCAACTAAATCTAAGAGAGAAAGAGAGAAATGAAGAAACTAGCCTTTTATCTAAAGATTCGACGCTAAAACCATTCCGAGAACACTTTCTCCTTCTTCGTAACGTGATCTTCCCTTGGTCGAATGGCCTCAGAGCTCTCAAGACTTCCCAAAACGTATAACCCCTTGTTTGGAGGAGAAGGGAGGATATATAGGCTCAAAAATATTTCAAAATATCTTAAATATCCTAAACTGTCCACAGAGTGACTGCCTAGGTGGTGAGTATGTCGGTTTCTTGACCGCCGTGGTGGTGAATGGTCGCCGCGGTGGTGGAAATATAGCAAAGCATCCTGAACTCTCACCGCTGCAGCGGTGAGTGGTGGCCACGGCAGTGGGCTTTCTATTGCTCCCAGTACTTTCACCGCCTAGGCGGTGGATTGACTACCTAGGCAGTGGCTTTGCTGTTTTGAAACTTTATTTTTCCACCGTTTGTCCATCGCTCTGCTCTGATTTGATCGCTTAGGGACCATTTTAGTCCCTTTTCACCCCAAATACCTATTTTATGACAAAAAGAATATAAACGAATTAAAACGTAATAAAATGTACTAAACATCCTAAAAAACTAATAAGTTCGATTTAGAAATAGATAGGTAATTTACACCTATCAAATACCTCCAAAATTGGAATTTTACTAGTCCCGAGCAAAACACTCACACTAAAATAAAAAAACACAACGAAATGACTAACACAAACAACCTAAATATAAATAACCTAAATATAACACTATGCGAGTTTTACATTCTTCTATTGACCAACACATTTTCCCCTCAACAACCCCCAAATATTGCCAAGTTCAGGAGTAACATGCACCATGTGGTGTTCTAGAATTTCGACACTCAATATCAGTAAAAACCATTCTAGATCCATATTAAGTGTATGTGTAAGACATCAAATATATAACTATCCAAACACTGGATTGGATTATTCAATAACTAAGCTCATGACTTAAACCAATAAGGATTGGGAAAACCATATGCTTGATCGGGCTGACTATCCACTAATGTAGGTTCAGAAATTCATAGAGATCAATAGGGCTCGGTTCGGTTTTTGGACATTGGCCAAGGGTATCTCGGGATTAGAAAACAGGTGATCGTTATTATTCAACAATACCCGAGGCACAAACGTTTGTCACTATCTCACTCTCGTAACCCCAAGCATTTAAAACACAACCCTGAACAAGAATTTAAGAACTTTGCACTCACTTGTCAAAAGAAACACAAATAAAACTTTATTTGCATAGTTTTTTTAGTTTTTTTTTGTTAACAAACACCACACCCCAAACGTATTTGATTATTACAATTTAAGGGGTGTGAGAGATATGAACGAAGAACGAAAAGTGAGTACACTAATACCGAATCAATAGAAAATTCATCTGAACGCCAATCGCTCACTTCAAGTAGCATAAACTAATGCTACTTGATTTCACTCAATTTGCATATTTGGCTTAGAGACAATGGTTTGGAAAATGTTTAATTGGATATGGTATTTATATGTGTTCAAAATTGAAACAGTTATCGACTTCGACAGGGTAACGAGGGATAAAATTTTATAAGGTAGCTTCAAAGGAATCAAGCGTTAAAAATGAAGGCCTAAATCATGCCTCCGGAATTACCTTACCTATAATTTTGCCTCAAATTTCCCCCAATCAAGTTCTAGATTCCTTAAATTTGTTATGAACTTATTACTAAATAATCGGCGTCAAATCGTTCGAATAGCTATAGACAGAGTCTATGCGATTGTGCATTTTAGGATTAGAATGATTTTTACCTAATCGACATGTCAAGCACACAGAACACACATGAATAGGTATTACCCTTGACCACAACAAACAAATAGGGGTAATTGCATCATCGGGTAATGGCCTAGATGAATGCAAAACTCAACATGCAACAACAAATACAAATAAACACAAACTAACCTAAACAAATATGCACACGTAAAAACAATAACTTTAAACTACAACTAAAACATAATACATACTACACATCACTCCCAACTTAAAACGGGACAATGTCCATATTAACCCAGTCAGTGATCCCAATGAAAGCATAAAGCATTATAATGAAGACTGGGGTTTAAAACACGTACCTGGGAGGCGAGAAAATCTTGCCTCCGAATCAAGTTGGTTGTGACGGATTTAACCTTTTTTTTTCCCTTGGGGTGCCTCCCAAGAAGTGCCTGATTTAAGGTCGTCGGCTTGACACGGCGAAGGGCTCATCGAAGAGTGGCTTTCGCCCGTAGTACATGTCAAATAACACAACATACAGGTCTTGGTTGTGAACGCCCTCAAGCTTGGCGAGATATGGCATTGCTCGACTTGGGCTCTCAACAAGATTATTCTCCTTCTTCTGTGCTCGGTTGGCTTGAATGTACGGTGCAAATGGCGGCTGATAGGTGTAAAATACTTATCTAATTCTAAACAGAATTTTCCAGTTTTCAAGTATTTTATTAAAGTTTTAATATCTTTTTAGCTGTTTTTATAAGTCAGGAGTACGAACGTAAACAATTGGCAAACTGAGCGAAATGGTGGAAAAAATGGGTAGCCAAAAGATAAAAAATAGAGGTTTCAAATAACAGCGCAAATTCGCTTAGGCGAAGTTTCCACCGCCTAGGCAGAAATCCGTCAGAAGGATGAAATGCTGAAATGTTGAAATTCGCCTAGGCGAAGTTTCCAGCGCCTAGGCGGAATTCCGTCAGAATGTTGAAAAGCTGAAATGTTGAAATCCGCCTAGGCACAGTTTCTACCGCCTAAGCGGAAATCCATCAGAAAGTTGAAAGTGCTGAAAAGTTGAAATCCGCCTAGGCGAAGTTTCCACCACCTAGGCGAAATTCCATCAGAATGATGGACGTGCTGAATTGCTGGAAGTGCTGAATTCCTAAAATCCGCCTAGGCGAAGTATCTACCGCCTAGGCCGAAATCCATCAAAAAGAAAGAAGACGAAGAAGTTAGTCCTCCACCTAGGTGAATAAACCATTGCCTAGGTATATTTCTAACCGACTTAAACTTCTCCTAGGCGAAGATTCTACCGCCTAGGCGCATTTCGTAGAACAGGCCAAAATATCTGTTTAGATATTTTTGAAACCTTTGGCCTATTTATACCCCTTTCCTACGTCTGAAAAAGGTTGTTGATGAACCCTAACCTTAGTAGAGAGTTATTAAGATATATTTTGAAGATCAAGAAGGAGATTCATCATTCGGGCAAAGAAGAATCACTTGCAGATCGATCATTAGCAACAGTGGACTGTTTCACTTTCAGATTTGATCGTTCTTCTCTTGTTTTTATCTTTGTAATTACTTTTTCATATCTAAGAATGTTGAATCCCTCTTATTTTGTATGGCACATGGCTAAGATCTTGTAGTATTAGTTAAATGTTACTTAGGTGTAGTTGAAATCATGTAAATGTGAAGTTGAATAAATTAATGTTACGTTAATGTGTTGTTTGTCTAAATCCAATTATGTTTACTATTATTCTTGATATTATGCTTGTATTGATAAACCGAGAATACGGGGTTTGACACTCGGGAGAGGTAACCTCGGATTCGGACTAGGGTAAATACAACGTGACGTTCTAACGACTCGAGATGGCGTTAGAACGTATGCAATCCATGACGTTGGCTTAAGACTCACGTG
Source organism: Eucommia ulmoides (assembly GCA_016647705.1). NCBI lineage: Eukaryota > Viridiplantae > Streptophyta > Magnoliopsida > Garryales > Eucommiaceae > Eucommia > Eucommia ulmoides. The sequence goes on from CM028329.1 coordinate 32,100,032, forward strand.
ACTTAGGGTGGTTTAGGCATCGAGGGGGACTTCTTCATTGACATGAAGTCGTGTAATCCCCCGTCTTACACTCGGGAGAGGTAGCGGAGGAGTTATTGATACAGAGATTGTCGGAATAGATAAAAACAGTTATAGCTAACTTAATGACGTCAATTATGCATTATGTGAAAGAAATCAATACCTAAGTAATTAGTGTAATTAGAACTAACTTAATGGTTGTCATTTATCTTAATAGATTGAATAGAAAACAAACAATTTTTTATTAGTCGAGATAATATGAAACTATTTTAATCACAATACTCAACCGAAGTACACGTCTTTCCTAGTGGAACGATATCCGATCTTACAAGATCCATTATATTAAAACTAGACCTCGTATACTTGCGAGTAGTCAATACCGCGAGGACGATGCTATGAATCCTCGTGCGTACAGTGGCGAAGGATAATTGAGCCACATCGGATCCTCATAAATGTGATCTTCTTGGATCGATGGAGGCATCAATATTTGGATCTCCAATGGTTGAGAATCACCATCATCGAGCCATGCTTGGGTTCCCGTCTTATTCGATTATCGCTAGTGAAAGCTTCCAAGCTCCTTCCGCTCATCTCCGGTTCTTCCTGGTGGCTTTCACAATCGAATGTGGCTTGATCGTCTCTCAGTGCCACTACATTTGACTCGGTCTCAATGAAGCAACTTATCTGACCAATTTGCATCTGTAAAGATGTTACGATCGCATCAATGTCAGCGCAAATCGTCTCAATAAAATCAAGACGATCCTCATGCTCATTGATCCGGTCATTTGTTTCCCTCAAGACTCTCTGAGTCTCCCCTATAACGGTAGCGAGTATTTCCTCTAGATTGGGGAAAGACTCCTCATCGTGGTCCAGAGTGTTAATATTTGGCTCCGAAGTGCTGTAACTCTCCTCCAAGCTTTGGTAGCTTGAAAACGAATTGCAACTCTGATAATCAAATACCGCCATGTCTTCTAATAACTAATAGGCCTCGTCCGTGGTTAGTTGGTCGAAAAAGGTGGTACCATTTCCTCTTTCAACCCAATTTCTTATTGCAGCTTGTAACCTATCGAGGAAGTTTAGTAGTTGACACTCCCTCGGGAAATGATGATTCGGGAACCGAAGTAGCAATACCTTATATCATTCCCAGGCACAAAATAATGGTTCGAAATCTTGTTGAAAGAACCTAAAAATGACTTGTCGATGATCCATCTCCAAGTTACTCGTAAACAAAAACAAAACTAAAAATAAAAATTATAAACAAAATAAATGCCTAAATTAAAATCAAGTAATTTACTCACAATATCAACGATAATCTAAAACACAATCCCCAGCAACGGTGCCAAAAATTTGGTGGCCGCAATTTAGCGTCGCCACTTTCACCGCAAGTATACGGGTCAAGTTTTAGTATAGGTTGGGAGAGTAGGAGTATCGTGTTCATGGGGATTGGTTGAGAATATCATCGGGTACCACGATTATCATAACTCAACTTTATCTAGGAGATAAAAATGGTATTTAATTAATAAATACTAATACTACAATACTAATTTATCTAATTATACTAATATATTGGTAGGACGTTTATGCGAATTATTTCCTAGGGATTAATATCGTTCACTTAAACATGTTTGTTTCAATCTATTTTTATTAATGGCACTTATCCTATCCGACAATCTCAATTCGTAAACTCTTTCGTCACCTCTCTCGAGTGTAAAATGGGGGAATTCGTGACTTTGTGTCAATGCCGAAGTCCCCCTCAACATATTAACAACTCTAGGTCATGTGAGTCTCGCCCCAACGTCATCGATTGCACACTTTCCAAGTCTCTCCTGGGTTATTAGATTGTCGCGTTGTGTTTACCCTAATCCGAATCCGGGGTTACCTCTCCCGAGTGTCAAACCCTGTATTCTTGGTATATCATAACAAGCATAATAAACAATACAACACGGAAAACACTATCAGATAAACATGAACAACCACTAACAAAACATCGATTTTATATAAACAATGTTTTCATGAATTCAATCAAGCCCTAGACAATATATGTTTAGCTAAACATGGCCATAGCCCTATATATAACTAGAAATTATCTAAATATATACAAACATTCAACCAAATCTAAGAGAAAAAAGAGAAAAGAATAAACTAGTCGTTTATCTGAAGATCCAACGCTAAAACCGTTCCGAGAACGCTTCCTCCTTCTTCGCAATGTGATCATCCCTTGGTCAAATAGCCTCGGAGCTCTCAAGACTTCTGAAAATGTCTAACCCCTTGTTTGGAGAAGAAGGGAGGATATATATAGGCTAAAAAATATCTCAAAATATCCTAAACTGTCTACAGAGTGACCGCCTAGGTAGTGAGTATGTCGGTTGCTTGATCGCCGCGGCAGTGAATGGTCGCCGTGGAGGTAGAATAGTAGTAAAGCATCCTAAACTCTCACCACCACGGCGATGAGTAGTGGCCGCGGTGGTGGGCTTTCTGCTGCTCCCAATACTTTCACCGCCTAAGCGGTGGATTAACCGCCTAGGCGGTGGCTTTGCTATTTTGAAACTTTGTTTTTCCACTGTTTGTCCACCGATCTACTCCGATTTGACCGCTTAAGGATCGTTTTAGTTCCTTGTCACTCCAAATACCTGTTTTATGACAAAAAGAATATAAACGAATTAAAATGTAATAAAACGTACTAAATATACTTGAAAATTAACAAGTTCGATTTGGAAATAGATAGGTAATTTACACCTATCAAAACTCAAGCATTCTGGAGGGAAACGAATGACCGGATCAATAAGCATGAGGTTCAACTTGACACAATTAAGACAACCTGCGCCAAAATCGATGAGACCGAAATGTCTCTTCAGACACAAATCGGTCAGCTAATCTACTTAATTGAGGCCGAGTTAGACACGGTGGTACTGGGAAATTCACAGGCCATATTCAGTGAAAGCCACCGTGAGGAACTGGAGACAAACGAAAGGAGCTTGGGAGCATTCACTAGCGATTAATCGAGTGAGCTGGAAACCGAAGACTAGATCAGCGATTATGATTCTTCACCCTTGGAGATCCAAATTGTGATTCCACCACTGATCTCAGACGCTCATATTTATGAGGATCTGATGTGGCTCACTTATCCTTCGCCGCCTTTAGCAACATTCTTTCATGCCCACCAAGTACATACACCGATGAGGCGTGTCATTAAAAGATCAAGCCATCCAGAGTAATATCTCACCAAGCTTGGGGACGTATTAAATCAAGACCCGTATGTAGTGTTGTTTCACACTTACTACAGGCATAAGCCGCTCTTTGATGAGCACTTCGTCATGTCAGGTTGATGACCATAAACCAAGCGCTTCTTGGGAGGCAACCCAAGTCCAAAAATAAGTTAAATCCCTCACAGCTGACTTGATTCGGAGACAAGATTCTCTTGCCTCCCAGGTACGTGTTTTGAACCCTTGTCTTAGTTATCATGCTATATACTATCCTTGGGATCGCTGATGGGTCATTTTGGGCACTACTTGTTTTAAGTTCGGAAGTGATGTGTAGTGTGTTTAATATGTGTTAGTATTGTCAGTTTATGTTGTTTTGTTTTTATTGTATGTATGTTTGTTTTGTTTTGTTGTTTTATGTGTTGAGTTTTGACTTCATCTGGGTTATAACCCTATGATGAGTCTATCCCTTGATTGTTTATTGAGGTCGAGCTTAAAGCTCATTCATGTGTGTTTTGTGTGCTTGACGTATCATTTTAGTAAAAGTTATTGTAGATCCTAAATGCACGAGCACGTAAACTCAATGTATAATTGTCTATTTTATTTGAAAACGATTATTTGTTAGCCAAGTTCTTGACAATAGGGATTTTAGAACTTGATTTAGGGAAAATTCGAGGCGAAATCCTAGGTGAGGTAGTTCGGGAGATATGATTTAGGCATTCGTTTTCATTGCTTGAGCCTTTGAATCTTACCTGGTTAAATGTGTATCCCTCGTTACCCTATTTAATCTTAAAAACCGTTTCAATTCCGAACACTTAAACAAATACCCAAGCCGATTGAACTTTTTCCAAACCTGTATCACAGAGCCAAAGGCACAATTTGAGTGAATCAAGTTAGTAGTTGCAAATGCTACTTGAGGTGAGCGGATGGGTTTAAGGGAAAACTTTTAATTGGTTTGGTATTCGAGTACTCACTTGTCGTTTTTCTTTTGTTTAAACCACACCCGTGAAATTCTAATAATCAAATGAGTTTGGGGATATGGTAAGTTTGTTTGTTTGGAAAAAAAAATTACTATGTACATATAGTACAATTTTTGTTTCTTTTGATAAGTGAGTACGTCATTTTTAAATGTATGTTCAGGGTTGTTTCAATTTATCTATGGGGTTTGAGTGTGAGTGTGTCAAGCGATGTGCCTCAGGTATCGTCAAGTTAACGACGTTAACCTGTTTTCTAATTCCGATATACCCTTGGCCATTTGTCCAAAAATTGAACCAAGTCCTAATGATATTTTTGGATTTCTCCGAGCCTACATCAGTGGAGAATAGATCCCAGGTCAGGCTTACGGATTCCCTACACCTAAATGGTTTTAGTAATGAACTTTATTGAGGGATAATCTCATCTAATCAATAGATAGTTGCATATTTGAATTTTATCACACACACTTTAACAGGATCTAGAATGGCGCTTACTATCATTGAATGTTCAAATTCTACAACACCACATGGTGTGATTTATTCTTGAACTTTATAGGATTGGGGGCCGATGAGGGAGAAAATCATTTGGCCGATAGATGATAATTAAAACTTGCACATTATTGTTTTTAGTGTTTTTCATTTTTAATTTTTAAATTTTTTAATTAGTTGTTATATTTTCTGGCATTTTGTGGGTGTTTTGCTCGAAGACTAGCAAAATTCCGAGTTTAGGGGTATTTGATAGGTGTGATTTACCTATCTATTTTTGAACTTAAGATTGTTAGTTTTTTAGTATGTTTTATTACGTTTTAATACGTTTTTATTTATTTTTATATAAATCAGGTGTGTGAGGTGAAAAGGCGTGAAAACAGATCATAAACGATCAAATCGGATCAAGAACGGTGGAAAAACAAACATAAGGGCAAAATTTTGAAAAGCAGCCCATCGTCGTGGCGGTCAATATGCAGAGAAGGCCTAATTCTTGCTGGACATCCACCGCCAAGGCGGTGAAACAATAGGAAGGTCCTTGATCCCACTACCTAGTCCACCGCCGAGGCCATGACTTAATCGACATAACCACCGCCGTTGCGGTCACTCTGCGCAACTGTTAGATATTTATTTAGATATTTTTCTCCCTATTTAAGCCTCTCTCATCTCTCCTTTTCTACCCCCCCCCCGGGCCATAGGAGATCCCTTAGGGTTCCTAATATTTAGAGAGTGTTTTGGGGTGTGCTCAACCAATTCTGAAGGAGAAGAACACGTTGCGAAGAATGAGAAACGATCTTTGAACGATTTTAGCGCCAAATGTTTGGACTACGGCTAAGTTTTCTTCATTCTTCTTTATTTTCTTAACTTCGGTAGGCTATTGAGTATGTTTAGCTCGGTTTTCATTGTATAAATGGTTATGGCCATGAGCTAAATGGATTTTGTTTAGGGATTAATATAATTTATGAAATCGTTGTTTGTTTGAGTTTGTGTTTCGTTAATGGTTGTTCTTCACTATTTCGATTGTGTTTACCATTTTTCTTTGATATTATGCTTGTTTAGATAATTAGAGAATACGGGGTTTGACACTCAGGGTAACCCTGAATTCGGATTAAGGTAAGCACAATGCGACGATCTAATAACCCTGGAGGGAGTTAGAAAGTGTGCAATCAATGACGTTGGGGCAAGACTCATGTGAACTAGTATCGTTAAGACATTGAGGGGGACTTCTTCGTTGACGTGAAGTTGCATATTCACTTTCCTTACACTCAGGAGAGGTGACGAGTGAGTTTACAATATAGAGATTGTCGAATAGGATGAACGCCGTTATGATAAACTAAACGAGACCAAACACATTTTTGTAAACAAAGTTAATCCCTAGGAAATATTTTCCCTAAACATCTCAATATAATATTAGTATTAATTAATTATAAACTCAATTTATGTCACCTAGATAAAGTTAGGTTATGACAATTGCGGTACTCGATAATAATCTCAACCAATCCCTGTGGATACGACAACCTCTACTCCTTCCCATCTATACTAAAACTTGACCCATACACTTGTGGTGAAAGTGGCAATGTAATATTCTGCCACCAATCACCTCATGAATTCTTCAACGATTAATGTTTTCAACCCATTCTTTTTCTCATTTCAACCTATGAAACTTTTAATCTGAAATCACTCAACAAAACCATTAGTTCCTTAAAACATCAACATTTCATTATTGATCAAAACATTAGGTTCAATAAACTCCCCATTTTTTATGATGACAATTAACTTTGTTATTTTCTCAAAAATAATGTAACTGCACTCCCCTAAATCTAAGGACGGGGTTTTTCAACTTGTTTATGAACCTTTATAAGAAACAAAAAGATTTATCAAAAAGATTTTCAATATAAGAATACAACTTCCCTCCCTATATAATTTCACTTCTCCCCTTATATAATTGTAATCATTAATTCATACTTAGGAGATTAAATACATTCTTTTTAGACACCATACAACTTCTCCCTAATTTTCATCTCAAAAAACGGGGACAAAGGATCAAAACATTAATTGTAAACACACATCATATGCCTAACCATACCTAAATCCCGAAGAATTCAAATATAACTTCTTGATAAATATGAGAACATAGTACTCAAAACATCTCAATATTGCCTAAAATCATATATTTTCAAGTAAGTGAACAAGCTTCATTTCATTTATTCCTGATACCAATTAACAACTCCCCTTTAAATAGAATCAAAATTATTTAAACATTAAAGCACAAGGACGTAGAGAATGTCTCAATCATGATAATTTATGAAGCTAATTGATATAAATCTAATGCACGCTTAAACTTGGATAATCATATATTGTCATATTACTATAAATATCAGTTTCCTATTGTACCAGTAATTATTAAAAACTAGAGATAATAAATGTATGTTGATGATAATTCACACTAAGGATTATGCATACAACTAAGCAACTAATGTCAAAAGAGATGAATCACATGCCAAAGTATCAATAGTTTAATAATCTATAAGCACTGATTGATATACCATATATATTCTGATAATCATGTAAATGGGTATCGAAATGGATTAACATGATTTCATGCAAAATACCAACCATGCAAACTTAAATTGATATGATCATTGCCCACAAAGTAGATCATGCTAAATACTAATTTAATAAAATATTTAACATGTGATAAGAGAAATACGATGAACTTAATAACAATCACATGACTCAATAAAACAGTATTAGATAACACTAGAATTCCATATAGGAATATAATCAAAGCACGATATTCATCAAAACGTTATTGACCATATAATTATTTTTTAAATAAAAAAAATCTGAAAAGTGGTATACATGATCTTATATACCAAAGATGGTAAAACGCAGATTGAAAATGCGTTTTTCTAAAAACGCATTTTCAATCTGAGTTTCTAAAAAAAAATCCAAAAAATGCAAAAAAAGATGTGTTTATACGGCTGGTTGATTCCTAAAAAAAATGCAAATACTATTTGTGTTTCCTTGTGAGAAAAATAAATCACATATGCGTTTCTCACATCTTTCTTTTTCACCTCTCTTTGTCATAGCAGATTACTAAATAGGAGTTCGTCGACTGCTTTCCCCCCGAGGCGACGAAGCGTTGGAGCTCCTCCGCAAGCTCAAGATCAACTGTTTTTATTTAACCCATAAAGAAACATAAGGTCAGATTCCTCGTCAAATCAATTCGCAAGGCGGTGGAGGACCGCATCGTGGTCGATCTCAACGGTAGGGTGTCATCGTTGAAATTCGACATGAGTTGTTTGATAGTCACCGACATGAGTTGTTTGATGGTTGATCTTAGAAGGAGGGTTTCGACATATGAGGTCATCGGATAAGGGAGATGGTGATGATAATCGATAAGCATAGATCCCAAATGAAGGCTTGTAGATCGGTAGAGTGAGAGAGGAAGGAGGATAGAGATGTGGGAAAAATTACACTTTTGTACCCCAACGTTTTGGGTATATTTGGGAAAATTTACACTTGTTAAAATGTACATTTAGTCACTTGAATTTTAAGATAAAAAAATAAAAATAAAATATCCTCACTCTAAGTTGCTAAATTATTGGGAAAAGTTATACTTTTATCTCTAAAATATCGAGTAGGTGTCGATATGAATCCTGAAATTTATCAAATTACACAGTTGATCTCTCTTATTTTACATTTATATCAGTCCCACAAAAATAAAAATATCGTTAATAATTTTAGACAAAAAATCAGTTGTGCTCAACACGTGGCCATTAATGGAGATATTTTTATAATTTTATCACTCTACTAAATCATTATCAACATTTTTAATTTTACAAGTTTGAAAAACTAAAAATATCGTTAATGAATTTTACATTTTTAATTTTACAAGTTTTTAATTTTATTTTCAAACTTGTAAAATAAAAAATGTAAAATTAATAAGTTTAGTAGATATTTGTAGTTTTAATTTTACATCTTGTTTCAAACTTATGAATTCCCCCGAGTCATGGTAATCATGGTAAATTTATCATGATTACCTGACTGATTACAAAACATTTACCTTGATTACCTGACCGATTATGGCAAATTTACCATGATTACCATGACTCAGGGGAATAAAAGAAAGTTATAATAAGGGAAAATTAAAATAAGGGAAAAAAACATGGGTCCCATTAAAACGCACTTTTATGTCCAATTTGCCTCTTCTCCATGTGAGGGGGAAGCATTGGAGTAGAGATCTTAATTGAGAGAATACAATTACACTTTGCTCCCCTAAGTTTATAGTAAATTGTATATACATCGACAATTGCATATGAGTTGTTGATTGATCAATTTCAACCAAGCTACAAACATGTAAATTTTGAAATTTTCTATTATATTTTGTTTTTAGCAAGCTAACAGAGTCTATCGTACACAATTTTAATTAAATTATGATATAATACAATGGAATTAAAAGTTTAGGTGTAAAAGTGTAATTTAGTAGAAACAAATACTTTAAAATTTAGGTGTAAAGGTTTAATTTAGTCCACTACCATCCCCTTCCATTTTAATGTTGTACCCTTCTGTACTAGACCCACCTCTCTCTCTCTATTTCTCTTTTTAAAAAAACGCTTCTTCTGTTCGAAATGGCTCGTCGACGACTTCAATTGCCGCCATTTGATCCTCGGCTTGATCGATAACTGCCTCTTCCTCATCTTTCACCACCACCGCACCACAAAACTACCCTTGGAAGCCTATTCAAACAATAAACATGGGGTAGTATTGGAATTTTACATGGACTTCATTTTTTTTATTTGAAGTCCAAGACTCCAGAAACAAAGCAAATATTTGTAGAGAGAGAAACTTAAATGAGATTTGCATTTCTCTTTGAGAAACGCATTTCAAGGATGCGTTTTGTGTTTATCTCAAACGGTCAAAATGTTTTTTTTGGAAAACAACCATAGAAACGTCTTTCTCTTTTGCGGTTTTGCCTTCTTTTTTTTTTTGAGAAATGCAGAACTGAAATGCATTTCTCAAAAAACGCATTTCAGTTCTACATTTTATCATTGTTTCGTATATATGTTTGTTTACACTAGTTTTTAGAATTTTTTTTATTTAATTAATAATTAAATGGTAAAGAACTCTTCATAAAAATGTGAGTCAATTTCTATGAATAAGATTTTCATTAACAATTTCATATCACATAAATTTTGCATATAATTATGCAAGAATAAGTTTGTTTTACCATTGAGCTAAATAAATATTCAACTCTAATCAATTATCTCCTTGAATTAACCTCGTTCTTATCCTTGACTTAAACTCTAAATTTTGATAAATGAATATTTGTTTCTTCATGGATTATCTTATGACCTAAAACTCCTTGAATATTCTTATAAGAAAATCATTGGTAGAAATCAAGTAAATATATCACTAATCCTTAAAGCCATATATGATCACTAACCAATTCCAAGCAACTTTTGATCCTATATATCAATACGTGATACGAATTCTATGCAGGATTTGACAATAGAATATCATGATTATATATCGAATTGGCTTATTTGATATACTATTTATAGATACATCAATTTAATACAACAGATCAAATTTAAACAACACTAATATCACCACATATGAGATATACGATGCTAGCAAATACATTGATTAAATCAAGATCTTATAAAAGCATCGTGGTATTATTTTATCATTCGAAAAATCTCAAAATACATTCATTTTTTAGAAAACAAACTTAATATAAACCATTTGTATAAATGAAATATGATATAGATAAGAGTGCATTATAGAAACAGATTCCGATAAAATGAACATGCAATTAAAACATAATATAATACTAGTGAGAACACAATGATTGATTCAACTTAAATCATCTTAAATAACACAATATGTTTCATATAATCATATTATTGATTTCACAAACATTAATGAATACATGATATGAATAATATAAACAAATTTTATACAAACATGTTACTACACTTTGAATAAATGTAATTCTCTGAATCACCATGCAATGTCTCTAAGATAACAATACGTATCTTAGAAACCATTATTGACTTACCTAATCAGCTGGTCAGACACCTACTGCTTTAACAAATTTAATAAATTTAAATTGTGAAGGGTTAGGAGTACCTCTAATGTTCCTAGGGACGACTTTGCGTGTTACCTTATTTGTGCCGACAATTGATTTGGGTGCACAATTTTTCTTAACTTGTTTTTATCCTCTAAGCCTTTGATTGTTTCCATTTGATTCTATTATATTTTTATTTGCACATGTCACTTACAGCTTCTTGGAGACTTCCCAACTTGACTTTGGTACATCTTTTTTGTTTGTATGTCGCTTGTGTCTTCTAGGTGACTTTCCATCTTGGCTTTGCTACATCTTTTATATTTGTTACTTTTATTCCAATTCCAACAGTATGTAACTCTGTACAAGATATTTGCGTACCGCTCTTTGGTATCCATTTCATTTTGCATCCGTTCTAGTTAGAAACAAACTAAAGGTTCCTGAACAGACATAATACTTCAAAATGCTTATCCCAATTGCAATAATTACACATCCACTTCGATTGATTATCATGCATAGAACGAGAAGTAAATCATGAATCATTTTTGATAATAGCAAAATTACAATCAGTGGCTTGTGATGAAAAATGAGAGGATGAAACATATTCATTTCCACAAATTGTTTTGAAAGGTAGAGAAACATTCTTAGAGTCAATTAAAATAGACTTGAGGTCATATTTTGATTTTTCAAAAAATTTCTTAAGTAAATCAATAATTATTTCAAGATCTAACCTTTATCTAAAAACGACGTGAAAATTATTTTTTTAAACTCTGTATTCATTTTCAAGAAAATCTATTTTAGAGAGCAAGTTATTTATTTCCAAAACAATATGTGAAGACTTTTTTGTTCCATAATAATCATCTAGATTGTTGATCCTAAGATTTTGATGAACAATTAAATGTTGATATTTTTTGTGGAACTAACAGTTTAATTGAGTGTTTCACTTTATTAGTTCCAATGATAAAGATATGATGACAAGTAATGAATGGATGCTAAAAGCTTATGATAAAGATAATGAAGGATTAATAGGTTGAAGAATTTGAAGAACCAAGGGAAAACAACTTAGGTTAAATTTCAACTCTTAATATCCCAATTAGGATCACACACAATAAAAAAACTTTTTTTAAATGATTTTTATAAATATGTGTGTGTTTTATAAGATCCTAATTAGTTAAATTATTTGCTCCTATGTGAAATTGAAAAAGAAATATTGATAATTAATTAAAATTGAATTTAAGAATTTAGTAGAGCTAACCGAGAAAAGAAATCGATTAAAGGGGCAAAAACGTCGATGAGAATGAATTCAAAACGAGTTAAGGAGATAATTCCAGTATTGGTAAGTCGATCGATGCATAGAATATGAAGTTACCGAATCTCTCGGTCGACAGGTAGGTCGACCTGAGCTTAAAGAGTAAACTCTATGAATCGATAAGTCGATAAGGAGGTCGACTTGTGACCAGAAATAAAACTATTTGAATCTCTAGGTCAACAGATAGGTCGACAGATGGGCGTAGATTTTTTGGTTTGGCTACATCCTGAATCGAGCGGTCAATAGGTGATCCTTGGTCGATTGACTTAGGGCACTGTTTCAGGATTTTGTGGAAGTCCAAATTTTATTCTAAAAGTAGTCGTTACTAGTCGTTTTATGGTTAAGATCTGAGAGATATCTTAAGGATTTGATGTTATTTGAGATATGCAACATATGTTATGATATCCCTATAGATATGGTTCATTAAGTTTGAATATTTCTCAATTTGGTATATATAATTCTTTCTATCCTATTTAATTGTGATTGAGAAATATTTCGGGGACTTAATTGAGAAGTTTAGAAGTCATACTTAAGTGATTTGAACCAGGATAAAATCTTAATAATATAAGGGGTCTATAAGAGCAATTAAATATCATAACAAGTGGGAACTAGTCGTTGGAGAGCTTGTTTTATTCCATTTTATATAGACCAGCCTTTTTTCACATTTGAGTGACACATCAAGATAATTATACTGAGTTATTCAACTTTTGAGCTTTCTAAGAGTAATCATATTGATTGAGTTGTGAGATCTTTTCTAAGAGTTATTCTTGAGAATTATTTGTTGTGGATTATTGCTGCAACTGATCTGAAGTTTTATTGCTATCTCTAATTATTATTTTTTTCGATGAAATCCTGGTGAGATCTTTCTAAATTACTTTCTATTAATTGTTGTTTGATTATATATGTTATTTGGAATTTGATCTTTGAAGTTGTTTTCTGGATTTTTTATTGAAAAATATTTTTGAAATAATTTCTTGAAAAAATCTGATTACGTGCTACCCAATTTTTGTTTAAAATTAGATTTTGAATATCTCACTTTTCTATCACTAGTTTTGGGATATTAATTGAGTTCTAATTTTTTTGGGTTGGTAGAAATTCTGAGTAAGAAAAATTGCTTATCAATTTGTAATTGGTGAGTTGAGTGACGGATTGAATACTATTGGGAGTATTTAATCTAAGGGTAGTTGGTTTCAGTCTCTTCCTGTAAAGATATTAAGGTAGTAATTATTCCTAGATTGAATTGATTTATGAGCAATTTTGTTACGGTTCAATCCTTACCGGGTAAAAGGATATTTGGACTGTTTGTGAGGTTTTGATTCTTTAGCCTAAAGTACAAAAAGAATTAAGTTATTCTTGAGCCTGTAAAAGTAGAGGTTATTCTTAAGCCTGTGAAAAGGAATTTGTAAAGGTCGATTCTGAGCCTGTGAAAAGAATCTTTGTGAGGATTTGGTTCCTACCTTTAAAAGAATTTTGAGTTTAGTGGGTGCGACTCTCCGTGGAGCTCGGGGGACTGGATTAGTCAAGAATAGCTTGGTGAACCAGTATAAATTTCTAGTGTGCTTCTATTTTTTATTATTTATTTTTGTTATTTGGTTTGCACCTAGTTGATATTATATTTCTGCCGTGATATAAAGATAATAATTAATTTAGGATTAAAATTAATTATTTAGATTTTTTGAAAAAAATTTATCTACCTAATTCACCCCCCTCTTGGGTAACTCATTGGCCAACATAGATATATTTTAAATTTTCGAACACTTTTTTCTTCCATTTTCAAAAAATCGATTTTCCTTTTAAAACTCAAGTTTTCTTTGCAAAACGAAGTATAAAAGTAAGCAATTTTCCATGACAATATGAATATTTTCATTATCGTCATTCTATCACCACTATTAATACCACAAGAATCAAAAATAATATTATCATACGAGGATTTATCACCTTCAAGAAATGATACACATAGAATATTATACATGGTGTGTGCCACGTAATCGGTTTAGTTAGGATGTTAAGCCTATCGAGCTAAAACAAACTCTGGTACTAATTGTTGGTCCAAAGATCTACCCAAGAGGGGATGAATTAGGTAGTTATAAAAAAATTGAAAATAAATTTAAACCCAAGATATGAATTTCCCTAATTGATTATTATCTTTCTAAGTAGAGGAAATATGTTTATCTAACTGCACACCCAACATAAAAGTAGTTTTATTAATTTAATTAAAAGAATAATTAAGGGCAAATTTATTTTTAAACCCTCTAACTATTAATACATTTTTATTTGGTCCAATAAGTTTGTTTGTTTTAGTTCAAACCCTTTAAATATGTAATCGACTTTAAATGGGCTTTCTCTCAAATTTTCGATCAAAAGTAATAGAATTGATGGCATATGCAATGCACATGACTTTTTAAGGTGGTTTTTTGGTCTTTTTATAATTTTTATTTTTTCTTTATTTCTTTAATTCTTTTTCTTTTGTTCTTTTTTTCTTTTTCTTTTTCTTTTTTATTCTCTCTCTCTTCTGAGTTTCTGCATCCATGGCATCTGTCTCCGGACTGCCGAATTCTTCTTTTTTTTTTCTTTTTTTTGTTCTTTTTTTGTTTTTTTTTTAGAAAGATCAAGGTTCCAAAAGTGTTCGATCATACCAAGATCGAAAGGAATAGAACCTAGCATCGGGACCATGAACGAGGACAACAGCAGCTTGCGGTGACAGCAATTTGCAACGACGACGAATGGCAACTTGCAGCGATAGAAAATTTGAGAGAGCGTTAGAGGTGAGAGATGAGAGAGAGAGAGAGGAGCTATGAGATCTGTGGGCTGCAAATGAAATTAGGGTATTTAGTTTCAATGAATAGGAGTATTTTTGTCATTAATGTTTTTTAGTAGGAGTTTGTGCCAAATACTTTATAAAAATAGGAGTAGAAAAAGTTGTTTTAATTGTGTAGGATTGAAAAAGTTGTTTCTTTTTGAAATAGGACTTTTGGAAGAAAAATCCAAAAAACTAAAAGTTAACATTTAAAAATAGCGCTAGACACCCAAAATTTATATAGTCAAATCAAAATTAACATATTAACTCCTAAAATTCTTAAAACTAAATGTTAAATACCACGATAAACCTTAAAAAGTTTAAAGTAAAATTTAAATAATACAATGGATCCCATAATTTTCTAAATGTTAAAAAATACAAATAAAAATATGCACATGCAAAAGTTAGGCTTTACAATAAAGGTAATGAATTTTTTTCACCTAATTGTCTTCAACATCTTCAATGCTCTGAAAATCTTCCTTGTCGTCATTTTGCACCCGTCTCAAATTCTATTGATTCTTTAATAATCACCTTATGAACTCTTCAATGATTAATCTTTTTTGACCCATTCTTTTTCTCATTTCAAGCTATGAAACCTTTAATCTGAAACCACTCAATAAAACCATTAGTTAAAATATTAGCACTTAATTGGTCATCAAAATATTAGGTACAACAACTCTGATTATAACAGTTGAGAACGGTAGTTAGAGATGAGACTCTCATATTAAGGAGACGGCAGCGAACTTGTGTTGAATCAATGATAACAAGATACTCAGTTTTAATACTAAAATATGTATAGTCATCGCATTTTGTCTTGTCGGTATTATACTAATTCAATTTTTAAAAATAGATTTTTTCGTTAAGTCAATTTTAATAGATTTTTTAAAAAAATCAATTCAAAATTGAAGTTGCTTAATTTGAAATTTCCAGGCCAACTTGGAAACAATGTTTTAAAGTTGGGTCAACCGGTTGAATCGTTAACTGGCTCCGAATACTGTCCGAAAAACCCCTTAGAACCATTTTATCCTAAAATCGGCCAACAAGTCGGTGTAAACTGGTTCGATCGGTGAGTAAACTAGAATGGTTCCCTATAAACTGGCTAGTTATTCACCATTTCCCATTTATATAAATACTTCCCCCAGAAAAACCCCTAATGTCTTGACAAAATCGGTGTCTTCTCCTTCTCTATGCTTCTCTCTCTCTCTCAAACCCATCTAAGATTTTATCTATTCCCTATTTTCGCTGCCCTAAAATCCCAAATCATCTCCAATTTCAGCCATTTTCACTATCGATCTGAGCTCTTTTCCTATTTTTCTATCCGATATCAGCTGACGACAAACGGACGACGTCCTTGCTTATGAAACCTTCAACGACGACAGGCCACAACGGCAAGCGATGGACAACAGACGGCAAACGCCAGACGAATGACGATAGACGATAGTAAGTATTTTTTTTTTCCTGAAGTTTGTATTTTGTTTGTTACTTTGTTTAATGTTTATAAATTGTTAATGTGTTTAGTGTTTTGTTCTTGACTCTTGAGTTGTTGATTGTTATTTGTTTGATTTGTTTAAATTAATGTGTTTCGGGAAGATTTTGGTTCTTCTCGATCAATTGATTGTTCTTGAGGGTTTTGTTATTTAGACTTAATAGAATTTGGTAAATCGTAATTTAAGTGTGTGTATATTTGTATTTTTTAATATTTTTTATTTAACTATATATATATATATATATATATATATATATATATGTTAATGATGCAATTCTGATGTCACCGGTTTAATTGCGGTTAGGCTACCAATTCAACCAGTTACTCGTGACCCGGTAATTGTTTTGGTTCGATGTTCAGTCCGGTTTTAAAAACAATGCTTGGAAATTGGTACTTAAATTTTTCAACTTGAAAACTTTAGGGACTAATTTTTAAAAGAAATTGAGATAATTTAAATAAATAAAGCTTTAGAATAACATTTGAATAAATCAGTAAGTCCAAAAAGTGGCCAATCGAATTCTATATCTTAATTAATTAGGACACTCTACAAACCAATTGAAACAATTGATTCAAATTAGAAAGTTTAGGATTTAATTTTAAATTTTGACAATTTTAATAGACTTTTAAAATGACAATTGAAATACCTATTTATGAATAGGATCCTTCAACAGTCCAATGTACTCTTGGAACCATCCAAATTTAATCCATTAGAGATCCGATTGAGGTTTTCAAAATTAAGGAGCCAAAATTAAAATTTCAAAAAAAATCATTCAATGCCCCAATTGGTCAAATTGATCACAATTTTCATAAATTAAATTGTCTATAAAGACTCAATTTCATTTTTTTATACTCAACTCCAAAAAAAAAAAAAAAACATTTGAACCAAACATTCGAAATATTTTCAATTTCACCTGATACTTTAGTTTACTTTGGACGTCTATGATTGTTTGAAATATGTTAAACAATTTAATGAGTAACTTTTATGTTTAATCACCAATCAAATTAATGGATGAATTTATTGCATAATCTTGATTAAATAATTATTCTCCTTGAAATTCTAAGTTTTCAAGAACTTAATTGGAAAAAAAAAAAAAAAAGAAAAAAAAAAACTTTTGATTCCCACAAAAAAAAAAAAAATTGATTCTATTATTTTCACCCCAGGATAACTCAACTGAATCATTATTAGCTTAAAGATCTACCAAGAGGAGGCGTGAATTGAGTAGTTTAAAAAAATTAATTAAATTAATTTAGCCTAATCTATTTTAATCTTTATTAATTGCGGAAGAGTTTATAATAAGCACACACAAAGAGAAAGAGATAGAGAAATTTGACACCAGTTAATTTATAGTAGTTTGGCAAACTACTATTACCTACGTCTACTCCTCTGAGCTCTTGCAGTCGTCTGATTCTCCTATCAAGTGAGAATCAAATCCTTCACAATCCTAATTGAGTAAATTTCATTTATACTCAATTACACTCTCATCCCAACCAGTTATAACCTCACACAAATACAAATTTTATTTTATTTTTTTCATAAAGAGCTTCTACCAATATTTATAAATATCAAATTCAAAATTCAACTTAATTCTAAGTGTTATAGTAGTGCACACGACTACAGGATATTCAGTTTAAAACCGTGTTAAGTTTATCTTCATTTAAAACAAGTGTATCAAATAATTAGATAACCTAGATAAATTATATCAAATCATTTTAACTCATTGCAATATAAATAATTTCCAAGTTTACGATATATGTGTTTTCAAAAAACGATTTTCAAAAATAAAGTTCATTCACTTTCTCAAGATAAGATATAATCAAATGATATTTTTAAGTAATACACATAATAGTTCAACAAGACATTTAACAGATAATATAATATAAAAGAATGATCTCACTCAACTTAAAGTAGATAATAATAATCTGAGCAATGTAGTACATGAAATCACCTTCAAAAGATCAAGAGTTTTTCCTAAAAAAAAAACTATCTCTGGTTCTACCAAAAGTTCTAATAATTTTTTAAAATTTTGCCATCTCTTTTTCTCTCTTGTAACACTTGAATTTAAAAATTTCCACACTTTAGGTATGAATAGTTTAATGAAAATATAGTCAATTTAATCTCAAAATCAGATAAACTCCAATGGCTAGCTTTAGGTGAATTTCCCAAGATTAAGCTTGTCAAAGCCCTAAAATTTTTTTTTTTTTTTTTTAAAAAAGGTTTAATTTTTTTCAAAGTATTTTTAATAAAATTTAATCAATTTAGAACATTAAAAGAAAGTTTTAGACATATTTAAAGTTAAAACGGAGGCAAATTATTTTCAAAAACATTCACAAAATTTGAAAAACAAAGCATATCAGTTGATTATCCAACCATTCAGTTAACTGGTTTGTGTAATTTTTCAAACGTTCTTAGAACTTGATTCAACCAGTCAACTGTTTCATCAAATCAGCCGACCAAAACACTTAAAAACTCTAAAAAAATCACATATATGCATCATTCGATTGACTTATTATAAATCCAGTCGACTGAAATTTACAACAAACCACCATGTACTTCAAGTGTGCATAGCTCTTTTGTATGAACTCCGATTTAACTATATGGCCACTTGTTAGAAATATTATGGAATCTATTTTCAATTGAAATTTGTTTCGGTGAAAAATTCAAACTATTTAAAAAGTTATTACTAGAAGAGATCACAATGGTCTTTCATAGAGTGCCCAAAAATGACGACTGTTAACACTAGTTTAGGTAGACCACCATTTTTTCAGTTTTTTTAACATGAGTTGACTAATTTGAATCCTAAAAATTCTAAACATGGAAAGAAATAATATTAACACATTTAAACACTCGTGCATGTATACTTGTCACTTAATCAAACAAAATAGCATTTAAGATATATTTAAGTGTAGTGCGTGATCCTAATTGGGATGAAACGAATTTGACAAATATAAGTATTGTTTACCTTAGGAAATACAAAAAAATGATTTTACCAAAGGTCCTGATCTTACAATCCATTTTCTTAGCATGATCAATGCGGATTCATCATTATTAGTTCACGTACTTGGTACATATCATGTCACTAAATCTATTACATATCTCAATAAATAGATTAGTTCGGAAAACCATTAAATTATTGTTATCATCAATATCAATGTTAATGGGATTACACCATTTAGGGCTAACAATCTCTCATTTTATATCATGACCATTTATTACAAAAACAATCATGAGATCATTTACCATGAAGGATGAGGGTAACTAATAAAAAATTTATACTAGCAAGAGCCTGATAGTAGAGATGTCAATAGTCTGGTTTCGTATAAAACCAAACCCAAAACCATTAGACATATACCAAACCAAAACCACCGGTTTTTTTAAACGATTTGAAAACCAAATCACATAAATTTATACAAAACCAAAACCGCGAAACCATTTAAGATTTTTCAATTTTATAAAAATAAAAACCATGGGCCCTTTTTTTTATATATAAAAACAAAAACATAAATAAAATATAAATTCCAAAAAACAAAACTAAACCACAAAACTATTACTTGTTACAATAAATGTTTCCAACCATAATTAAGAAAAAAGTTTAATTAAAATAAAACTGTAAATATATATATATAAAAAAAAAAAAGTAAGCGTATATATGTCATAAAAAATATATAAAATATCGGTTTGTGGCTCAGTTTCGTGGTTTGGTTTCGTGGTAACTATCCCAAAACCAAACCCAAACCATTTTGATCGCTAATTTCAAAATAAAAATCGCAACCAAACCATTTAATCGATGTCAAAATCAAACCATTCGGTTCAGTTTTTGTCGGTTACCAATCGGTTCAGTTTTTTGCCATCCCTACCTAATGGGCGATTCAATATCAATCAATTTGTATAATACATAATATGTTTCACCAAAAATCCCTACAGAAGATAAGGGCTACCAATTATACAATCGAATACACAAAAATCACTGGATGCCGTATTGCATGATATAAATAACTCACATACATACATGTTAATAAAATTAAACATATGTGATTCTCAGAAACACTATGCTACATTTCTAAGACATCAAATGAAAATTTTCTAAGATGAAAAATGAACAAAAATTTTGCACAGATCTTAGAAACTATTACCGACTTAGCACAAATTAAGCACGGGCCATGTCAAGCAAGAACAAACCTATCCGTACCCCCACCATCAGGGTGGCCACTACCATCCCATCGTTGAGTTCCTCCCCTTGGTCAGACTCATGGAGAAACCCATTGATATAGGCTTTCAGTAGTTTATCTTTGCTTTTGTCTTACTAACATAAGATGCAACCGTTTTTTTTGCTCGTTGCTTACTGCTCACAAACCTGTGTGCGAAAGTAAGACTAAAAAATTCAAAGGAATCAAATCTACCTATTTTCAATGTCTTGTGTTATTTGCGTGCCACTCTAAAAATGGTGACTTGGAAGACTTGACATTTCGAGTCAAATGCTCCTTGCAGGTCCATATGCATATGGTAGGTGTCGAGGTGCTCTTCTAGGTCAATGCTTTCCTAGTATTTCTCGATCTAGGGTGACATCTTGAAGTTGGTTAGGCACCCCAAATTTTGGAAGCAGATGAAAAAGAGAACGAGAAGAAGAGGAAAACAAAGTCTCATTCTTCCCTCTCAAAATCCCCAAAAATCAGTTGATTTTTAGAAAACTAGTTTCAAGGGCTATCTAGGTGCCGGTTTTGAAAAAATTCTTTGGGCCGTGATTTAGTTTAAAAAATGGAGTCTCCACAAAGCATGAAGTTAAATGTGTGCTAGGTCACTAGAATTTTAGAAAAAAAAAATTGTTTTAAAATGACCCAAGTTTTTACTCGAAAAACAGTTGGTCTTTTACCAGAGATTTCTTTAAGGTTCGGGGGTCGGCTACACTCGGGAAAGGTGTTAGGCACCCTAAGATATCCATCCAAAGATAGTACCTAAGTGCAAATGAATTTTCATGTTTAAACATAATCCAAGTAACTTCCTTGGGTTTTGTTTAACACAATAATTCTCATTTTTCAATGCTTTTGTCTTTTTATGCATTTTTATGTAAGAAAGTAAGAAAAAATTACTATCTAATAGCAGCAACAAATAAAATAGATTAAATGAAAAACAAATATTTTTAATACCGACCGAACCTGTAAAGGTTGCCTACGTATCCCGGTTTTCATAGGGAATCAGGTCGAAATGTAGTTCATCATTTCAAGATGATTTTGTTTGGGAAAATGAACTTTTTGGTCCTTGAAAAATGTCTCGGGTGCTCAGTTGGCCCTTGGTATTTGAAAGTCAACACATTGGGTCTTTAACATTTCATTTTCGTTCCAAATTGACCCTTCTATTAAGTTTTCTATTAATTATTGTTAAATTACATTTATACCCTTTAATTTTTTAATTGGGATAATTTTATTTTTTATTTAAAACTTAAGGGTCAAATGTGTATTTTGAATACTCAAATCTCGAAACCCACTACTCTCACTCTATCTAAACCCCATCTCCTCTCTCTCACTCCCCAAACCCACAAACCCACTACTCTCTCTAAATCACAATACCCATTTCACTTCAAAAATAAATTTGAGCAAAATAATAAACAAAACATTAAGTTGAAAACAAAATTCATTAAGAACTAAGTCATCATTAACAAAGGGTAGATCGGCTGTAGGTTAGACAATGATAATTCATCCCGAATCATCATTTTCCCTCTAGCGTGGGTTGTTCTCTCTTCCATTCTCTAATTCTCCTACATTCAACACTCCCATGATCGTCGATTAGTTCTTACCACTATACACATGATTGCCGACTATACCCACTATCAAAATACTCCTATAAATCAATTATTCTTCTCTATTGGCACTCAACCGAATTAGTTGTTCTCCAATCTCCATCAGCACTCAATCGTCGGCGGCCTCAAAACACTACCAACCAAACAATTTTATCACCATTTCTCTTGCGCTCTCAATCTCCTCTTCAAGGTGATCTCCCTTCATATAGGTAATCTCTCTCTATTTGTCTTTCATATGATCGTCCATACCACATCTGGCGAAATAAATTATTAGCCCCCCCATTTGTTAATTTCTCTATGATTTTTTTTTCAATTTCAGATCCGAAACCACCCACTACTGTTACCGTTGCCATTGCCACTACCTTTACTTTTCAATTTTTTTGTTTATTATCACTCTCATGTATAGGTAATCCATATCTCTCTCTCTAAAATGATATACCAAGCCAGATCTAATGAAATCAAATCTTTAACTTTTGTATTTCTTTGCAATTTGTTTTTAATTTCTCTGTAGTTTTTTCCACGTTAAAAGTGGTATCTTCTATACTTATATACTCATTTCTTTCCTATTTTTTCTCTTAGTCTTTTAGCTGAAAGTTGATATTCTAAAGTTCAATTTTCGTTAAGTCCGGACTGTAATTTCCTAAATAGAGGGTTCTCCCTCAGCAACTAAAACGAGAACCTTCTGAGAAACCTCGCGACGCACCTATTGGTGCCCGCTACTCTAATTCTCTCTCATATCCCTAGAATTCTAGCTCTATCTATAGAAATTCTTGCATTGCTGGGTTCGAGAAGGAGGATTGTGAAGTGGGTAAAGGGGTTGGTGGGCAAAATCCTTCAAGTGTGAAAGGTGCAAGGAAGAAGGTGTTTTGAAAAATCGAAAAAATACAATTTGGCCCTTAAATTCAGAATAAATTATAAATAGATCCTATTAAATTAGTTTGAATAAAAGGACAAAATTACCATTATTTTTCAACATGAAATGACAAGAATACAATTACTTACACGTTGACCGTTAATGTTGACATTAACAGAAGGGCCAATTTAGAACGAAAATAAAATGTTCAGAACCCAATGTGTCGACTTCCAAATACCAGACCAATTGAGCACAGAGCCATTTGTCAGGGACCAAAAAGGTCATTTTCTCATTTTGTTTAAACAAATGACTGAACCCGTGTGTGGGTTGCCTACGTATCTCCGATAGCTTAGATTCAGGTCAATACGTAGTTCATATCAAGATGATTTTGTTTTGTTTGTACAACACAAGAATATAAATAGCACCAATGGTAAATGGATATGCATGTTTGATTTTGTCAAGAACACTTCAGCCGAACTTACTTGCTTAGGCAAGTTTAGTGTTAAGGTTTAGATTATTAGTTCAAAAGGAAAGAAAATATATCATATATGTGTCAGTCCTACTCATAACTAAGAAAACGGAAACATTCCTGAAGAAGGTGCAAACTTATCCCCGAAGGAATATAGGTCCTCTCTTTATTCTAAATTTTAGCTACAAGGGTCTCGACAAAGTAGCATTTATACATATATAAACTATCAGTTCACATGGGCCATTAAATTATTGATGTGATGTTATCCGGTTCAGTTTGTTTGCTAAGTACTAGTTACTCGAAGTAATATAGTTACCTTTATTGAAAATATCTATTTGCATTTAATGAATTCAATTAATGTAGTCTATACATGTCATTCATGCATTTAATAATTGATTTGATAGGCATTTAATGCCTTGATGGGATGAGAATTGATCCGATTAGTTTTTTAACCATTTAGTTACTTTTGAAGTAACTAAGTTTCCTTAAGATATTTTGATAAAAAATATCTTCATCCATTGAATGTAGTCTTTAGGGGTTGATTCAAGCATTGAATGCTTGATGTGACCTCGACTTGATAGGTCATTTAATGCATGATATGATGGAAAACTGATTCGATTAGTTTTGTAACTGTTAGTTACTTTCAAGTAACTAGGTTTTCATCCTAGATAATTTGCTAGAAAGATCTTGAAAAGATCTCCTCATTAAATGCTCGTTAATGAGGCATTTAATACTTAGTTTGGCCTTGAAATTTTTGGCCTTGAAATTTATGGCCTCGTTAAATGCTCGTTAATGAGGCATTTAATACTTAGTTTGGCCTTATTAAATGCTCGTTAATGAGGAATTTAATACTTAGTTTGGCCTTGATTTTATGGGCCTTGAATGTTTGTCACGATGACATTCGGTTTGGTTGGTTTTGAACTATGTCTTTAGCATTACTTACTTTGGATAACTAGATTGGCTATGGTTGTTTCTTTGGCTTAATCAAGGATTTTGGATTGATTTCTTGAAGATTATTATTTTAAATGAAAAATTAAAGAAGTATTTTTGGTGTTAAAAAGAAGAAACCAGTGATAGTAAAAGTTTTAGGGGTCAAAACGGAAAACAAAGGTAATTGGTGAAATATCCTTAAATTAAAGGGTAGTAACTAATTTGCGTTCATATTAAAAGTGATTTCATAAAAATCAACCTGTAATAATATCATTTTATCCCCCCTTAACTTTAAGAATTTTGAGATTGACCCGAAACTTTTATTTATACTGAATTCAATCAAATTGACAATTTTAGCCTTTTTTTTTTTTTTTTTTTTTTTTTTTGTAGTATCCAATGTAATCAAAGGAAAAAATTGGTTCCCTTTAAACCTCATTTTAAAGTTTATTCGCTCTAGCGCTTTAGATCCAATACTAAATGGGCGAGACAAAATATAGTGTCCATAGTTGTCCCTCTTTGTCATGCGGGTTTACTCGTAATGATAAAGAAGGAGACACAAATATTTTACTCCGCGAGACATGAAAAGTAAATACAAGAAATTTAAATTGACTAAGCAAAGTTAGGAACGTTCCTGAACATTGCTACATCTACACTAGGAAAACAGTAAAGTGAAGGAAAGCGAATGCTAGGAACGTACAAATACTCTCGGGTATCGCTATATCTACACTACGAAAAACAATAAAGTCCTAAGAAAGTGAATTCCAAGAAACTTACGATTGCTCTTGGGTATCACTACATCTACACTACAAAAAGCCATAAAGTCCTAGGAAAAGAAATGTCAGAAACATACGAATGTTCTTGGTTATCGCTCCATCTACACTACGAAAAGCAGTAAAGTCCTAGGAAAGCAAATGCCAGGAACATACGAATGTTTTGAGGTATCATTGCATCATCCATAGGCAGAATGGTAACCTCGTAGGAAAGCAAATGCCAAGAAGTTACAAATAGTTATTGGGTATTATTGCATCATCACTAGGGTTACAATAACCTCCTAAGAAAGAAAATGCCAAGAACATACTAATGGTTCTTGGGTGTTGTTCCAGCATCCTTTAGGAAAACTACATTCTACTCTCTTTAAGTAAGGAATCTTCTTAAAGAAAGGTGATAGGTGTGAAAAATCTATCTATTTCTAAACCGGATTTGTTAGTTCTCAAGTATTTTAGTTATATTTAATTGTGTTTTAGTGTGTTTTAGTGTAGAATAGGTAAAAGGACGTCAAAGGGCGAGAAACAAGTGAAAACGGTGGAGAAACGGTGAACAAAATGTGCAAAACAGGATTTCGGTGAATGAAGACCACCGCCTAAGCGGAAGTTCCACCGCTTAGGAGGAAAAGAGGCAGAATGTTGGAGTGCTGAAGGGATGAACTACCGCCTAGGCGAGAAAATAACAGAATATCTTGCCAGCAGCCACCGCCTAAGCTGAAAAACCACCGCTTAGGCGAAGTTACCTACAGAACTTAACCGACTTAAGTCCACCGCCTAAGCGGTGAACCACCGCTTAGGCGGTGACACTCTGCACAGAAATATCTGTTTTCAGATATTTTGAAGATATTTCCAACCCTTGCCTATAAAACCCCTTTCTCTCCCAATTGCTCAAGAGGTTAGGACCCCTTAGATATGAAAGGAGGCTCCGATTGTTCTTGGGAGCTCTCTTCCACCTTAGTTAGATTATATTAGTTTAGGAAGTAGATTAGATTAGTTGTAAAGAGTGTTCTTGGCCAATCCTTGAAGAGCTAGAAGCGGAAGTTCATCAAGCGAGAAGAGGAAGCTCGGGAGGACTGTTCTTTGGCGAAAGTGGACTACTCCACTTTGAGATTTGGCTTTTCTTCCCTTGTTTCCATCTTTGTATTTAATGTTTATAGTTGATAATGATGATCTCATCTTGATTTATGTTGTATTGGCTAAGAACATGTTAGTGTAATTTAGAGATTAGTTAGGGAAAGGTGTAGTTGTGTAAATACTCGTTTGGTTTAATATACGTTTCTTTAACGGTTGTTGTTTTAATTTTGATTGTGTTTATCATTTGATGAAGATCTTAATATGCTTGTAACGGTATTAGGGTTGGATTTGAGAATCTAGGGTTTGACACTCGGGAGAGGTAACCCTGAATTCGGACTAGGGTAAACATATCGTTACGACCTAACGACCCGGGAGGGCGTTAGTTAGTATGCAATCGATGAAGTTGGGTCAAGACTCACAAGGCCTAGATTCGTTAAGACATTGAGGAGGACCTCTTCGTCGACACGAAAGTCGCGTATTCCCTCGTCTTACACTCGGAAGAGGTAGCGGAGAAGTTTACGAACTGAGATTGTCGGATACCTAAACTTCGTTATTGTTAACCGAACGAAATCAAACGTGTATTAAGTGAATGAAATCAATCCCTAATTAATAAACCTAGTTAGAATTAACCCACTAATTGTAGTTTAGCTTAGTTTAATTTCAATTCACGTTTTTCGTCGTCAGGATAACACGAGACTACGTCAATTGCGGTATTCAATTCAATTATTCACACTTTTCTCTATGGGAATGATATCCGATCTTCAAAGATCCACTATATTAAAACTTTAGACCTCGTATACTTGTGAGCGTAAGTAGGCGTGCGCAAAACGCCCCCTACCAAAAGGTCAAAAAACCAGTCCTAGAGGATTATGCTGCAATGTATGGAAAATGACGACTCATCAATTCATCGCCATCTTCTGGTTATGATCATAACTTATTCAAAGGCTTTTCTACATATCTCAAGATAGTTGAGAATCAGGTCAAATATAATTCTAACACTAGTGTTCCAGGGTTAGCTCAGTAATCACCGAAAAACAATTGATCTATATATTGATGGATACATAACAATGTTCTAGGACAGCCTAAAATGTTGTACGAGGGCGTAAAGAATATTGATCATCAATATCTTCTATTTTAGCCGAACCCACCCGGGAGTTTCCTAAATATCTCACGATACCTAAGAATTAGGCCAAATGTAGTTCGATGGTTTTGACCAAACCCAACCGGGGCTTTCCTACATATATCAGGAAAGCTGAGAATCAGGTCAAATGAAGTTCTAATAGGTAAAGTATATCAAGATTGTATGAAAAGGTTTTGGGCTAGAGAAACCAATTCCGGGATGTCCTGTTAGTTTGAGACTGAGGTCGACATTGAAGAAGCAAATTAGGTATTGATTTATATATTTATTGATTTTGAGCTAACTTGACCAAACCCCATTAGTGCATCTACATATGTCAAATAGCTAAGAATTAGGTCCAATGTAGTTTGGGATTTGATTTTATTAAGCTGGCTTGACTTTATTAAGCTGGCTTGACTAACCCCCATTAGGGAACCAATCTGAGAATCAGGTCAAATGTAATTCAAGTTTTGACTTTATGTAAATTAGTATTTGGTGGAAAGGGTTCTTGGTTAGAGAAACTGATTCCTGGGCTATCATATCAATACATGATTGAAAATGACTGAAAGAATTTTCACTTGAGAAATCCATCGGGAAAACTTGATACTTGGTGGATTTTCATGGCCACATACCACATGAGACTACCGACGAGGACTAGAAAACTTCTCGTGAGAAGTTTACCTCAGATAAAATGTACCACAGTCATAGACTGCGGTTTGGTGATGCTTGTTTCTTTTTTAGGGATTATAGACTTTATTTCTTAAATTTTGAATTTTGTCTCATCCTAGCAGAGGAAATTTTTTATCAAAGAATCTCGAAGGAGAAACCTAATATAATGTGC
Organism: Eucommia ulmoides; assembly: GCA_016647705.1. Classification (NCBI taxonomy): domain Eukaryota; kingdom Viridiplantae; phylum Streptophyta; class Magnoliopsida; order Garryales; family Eucommiaceae; genus Eucommia; species Eucommia ulmoides. The sequence continues at coordinate 32,128,212 of CM028329.1, forward strand.
CCCAGCTCTAGCTGGGGCGTAGGAATAAATCCTAAGCATTCAAGAGAATATGACAGAACCCACACAGGTTGCCTATGTATCCTGAACTAAGTGTGTGACATATAATATCCGATTGAGACTTGAAACCACGTTGGTTGCTTATGTATTTTGATTTTGAAATCATATCAAGTCGTTGTTTTGGAAAATGACCATCAGATGGATAAAACCCACCTGGGTATCTACATACCCTAATTTCCTAGGTCAAGAATCAAGTAGGAATATAGTTCAGCCCTCGCTGTGCTGATTTATCAGATCGACCAAACTGAAAAGGGTTGCTACATATCTTGGTATTTACTAAGAATTAGGTCAAAGTATAGTTCGTTCACAGGTATACCTTGTTGTTTATCTAACAAAAGGAGTGAAATCGACTTCTTAGGGAAGTCGAGGGATTTCTCCTGATTTACACCTTGATAAAGGGCTGAGAAAATGTCGTAAAGTTGACAATTCTATTATTTTGACCGAACCCGCTTGGGTTTCCTACATACCTTGGTTAATTACCAAGGATTAGGTCATAATGTAGTTCTGAACTTTTTAAATTTCTCTTTCTTAAGTTAACGACCAAACCTGTAAAGGTTGCCTATATATCCTGGTATTTACCAAGAATAAGATCGACACGTAGTTCATCCTTGTGATGATTGATTTTTTTATTTTTTTTTATTATTTTTCAAGGCATTCCATGTAATGTCTCGGGACGGAAATAAACGTTGTTTCCATAGGGAAATCCTGAATAGGGTGAAATGTGCCCCAGTTTATGACGGGGCCAATGCTTGGATAAGTTCCATTGGGGAATCTAATTCGACACTTCTTATTGTGTGATTATGATCATTATCAGTATAAAATATACCCTAGCCTATGAGTTGGGGAGGAGACTGAATAGCCACTGGATGAGAAGTTAAGTCGATTCTTCTCGCTATTTGCCGGAGGTGATGAAAAATAAATCCAGGATAATTGATGTGAATCCCTGAAAACGCTAGACAACGTGTTTATTAATGATAAAGGAAAAGGATTTCCGAAATGGGAAGTCAATTTCTAAGATTCACTCGTTAGTGTAACACCTGGGCTATTTAATTTATGATTTAGTTTAAACAGAATCAGTAGAATAATTTTACCTGTAGTGTCAAGGATTATAAATAAATTGTTGGAATTGGTATGGTGAATATCATCCTTTATATTTGGTTATTTATTCAAGTATTTTGCGCTTTGAATGTCAGTATTTAAACGACCTATGTTTATTTTCTGTATTGTGAGGGGAAAATTGTTGTTAGAAGAAAAGAAACCCCCATCTTCATTCCATAGTCTTGTCACTTGAATAATGTATACTAGTATCTCTCCTTGGAAGTTGGCAAATCCTCATCTATCAATAGTCTTTTCCTTTTGTCAATAGCTCCGTCCTGGAGGTAATCTCCATAGTGTACCAAACTTGTATCAAAATCCAAGTCTTCTATAGTGCATGGTGGTTTTTTGGGTCTGTGGTTTCTTAACGAAGTTGGATTGCAGGATAGGATTTAATGGGATTTTGGGCTTTGATGTTTTGTTGTTTTAATGGTAGTATGGTACGGTATAATCTCCAACTACTTAAGGTAGGACAGTATCATAGGGCTTTGTTGTTTTGTTTGCCACTAATTTAGTGGTGATATCGGACGTCCTTGGAGCAAAATGCTCTAAGAGTGACGTTCTATATTTTTTTCTTACTTCATCCTTTTGCTCACGTGTTATTCATCCACTCAACTATCTAGATGATATGTTAGTTGTAGACACGGTATTTTGTCCCGCCTAGTTAGTGTCAAATCAAGTACAACTTCAGATAAATTTTAAATTTAGGTTTAAAGGGAATGAATTTATACCTGGGATCACACTACATAATACAGAAAAATACCAAAAAAATATAAGAAAACACAAAAACAATTTGACTAAATTCAGTTAAGTAAAAATTTCTGGTCAACCTTGAAAATTCTATAATTTAAGGAGGTCTAAAATAACATTATTAAAAGTTGATTTTCATTAAATCACCATCAGTATGAATGAAAATTAGCCACTACCCGTTACCGAAACCAAACCAATCTGATTTTCCACCTATCCAATGAAATAAATGCACGTACCATCAAGAATTTATTGCTTGGGATGACATTGAAGGGGTAGGTTCAAGGTATCAAGATATTTTCATCAAAATATCTTCGGGTTAACTATAAACCTTGAAATCCAACTATCAATTATAAGGAATTTAACCCGATTCAATCCAAAACCAACCGGATGTGTGCTCTCCAAGTCATGACTCATCTTATAGAATTAACTTCAACATGACATATCAAGACCAAATACAATGCACCTTGGAAGCATTTATGGAAACCAAACCAAAATAGTGAAACTAACAAGTACTTAGCCCCTAAACCAAACCGGAAGTATCACATCATGTCATAATGAACCCATGTGCAACCAATAGGATTCAAGGGAATGTAATGATTGGTAATGATTGCCAATCATTACCAGATCTAGCAAATGATTTGGTAATCATTACCAAATCTTTAAGAATCTTCCATTCCACTCCAAATTTGTCTAAAGCCGAACAAGAAAAATCAAGAGAGTAAGTCCCCTAGGCCAAACAGATCCTAAGGAAGAGTCTAGGAATACTTGTGCATTCATCCATTAGAATGATTCTTTCCCTATAAATAGAGGTGTTTGGTTTCATAAATTTCAAGTCTTGAAAGCCTAGCTTCTCTCTCTAAGCTCGAGAAACTCTCTCTGGTGCTAGGATTCTCAAGCAATTATATTGAGTAACACACCTTCATTCGGCTGAAATTTAGTCCCGGATGATGTTCTTGAGGTTCTTGGAGAAAGAACTCAAGAAGTTGATGGTGATTGATCGAGTTGAAGCCAAGACAATCGAAGAAGGATAAGAAAGTATAAGTTTAGGGAAATACCACTCCCCTAAACTAGATATGTGTCTTGAACATCCATTCATCTTGTCTTTATTTCATGTATTATGCTTGTACAAGGTAGAATCATGTAGTATCTATGCTTTACTTTCATGTATATAACACACATAATCCATAATCAAACAAATAACACTTCAATTTTTGTTATAATTATCAAACCATGTCAATTTCATTCAAAATCATCTCAAGAATGTTCAAGAACATGTTAAGAACATGTGAGGATTCAAACCAAACAACTATCACACCATGAGTTGTGCATAGTCTCGACGATTCTCTCCAGAACACTTCAAACCGACACTTTACCAAATGTAATACTAACTATATAACTATTAATAATCAATTTATTTTCTGCTAAACGTTAAGATCACAGCCTGGCACTAAGTCTTTAGGCTAGTGGACTAATGATAGGTGTGAACTACCTATATATTTTCAAACCGAATTAAGTTAGTTTTCGAGCGTTTATATAGTATTTTATTACGTTTTAATTAGTTTTATTACTTTTTGTATAAATCAGGTGTGTGGGGCAAAAAGATAAGAAACTGGAGCAAAAACAATGAGATTGAACCAAAAACGGTCGACGAACGGTGGAAAAATAAGCTCAGAGGCAAAACTGTGAAATAAGCCCACCGCCGTGGTGGTGAAAATACTGAGAAGACACAAATGCTACTAACAGACCACCGCCTAGGCGGTGAACCAACAAAATGTTTTCCAAATCCACCGATGTCCTCACCATCACGGCGATCAACTAACCGACCTACTCCACTACCGCAGCACTGAATCCCACAGCCGCGGCGGTGACCCTCTAAACAGCCTAGATATTTTTATAAGATATTTTGAGATATTTTGTCTATAAATACCCTCTCCTCTCCCCCTCCTCTTATCCCCCTAGCCATTTGGGCACCTTAGGCCATACTTAGGCTTAGGTTTAGGAGTTTTAGATATGGAGCTCACATCCCGAGGTAGAGAAGACGGCGAAGCAATCGTTAAGCGTTCTTAGCGACTAATTTTCTGACAAGGCTAAGTTCTTCGATTCTTTTCCTTATTTCTTTAACTTAGGATCATATGAGAATGTTTATCTTGTTCCTTCATTGTAAATGCGGTTATGGCCATAGTTAAACATGGATTGTATAGGGATTAACAATAAATTTATGAATATATGTTTGGATGATTTCGGTGTTGCGTTTATGTTTGTTCTTTATAGTTTGATTGTGTTTATCGTATTGTTTGTTTATCATAATTAGTTAGATACATGGAAAATACGAAGTTTGACAAATCCTGGATTCGGATTAGGGTAAGCAAACGCCACGATTCTATAACTCGGTCGGGGTTTGGATTGTGGACAATCGATGACGTTAGGGCAAGACTCACGCAACCTAGGGTCGTTAAGACATTCAGGGGGACTTATAAGTTAACACAAAGTTTCATTATATCCCTCGTCTTATACTCGAGAGAGGTGGCGAGCGAGTTTTAGAACGAAGATTGTCGATAGGGTAAATACAACGCACGATCCAATGACCCAGTTGGGAGTTGGATTGTGTGCAATTAATGACACTGGGCGAGACTCAAGTGACCTAGGATCGTTAAGACGTTGAGGGGGACTTCTTCGTTCACTCGAAGTCATGTATTTTCATGTCTTACACTCGGGAGAGGTGGCGGTAGAGTTTACGTACTGAGATTGTTAAATAGGTCAAACACCGTAAACGTGAGTAAATCGAGATCGAACACATATTTGTAAACACGTTAATCCCTAGGCAATTCTTTTCCCTAAAACATATTACTATATTAGTATAGTTAATTTAGGTTATATTAGTATTAGTTTAATTAATTAATTACATTTTTTTTTAGCCTAGATAAAGTTAGGTCATGACAAACGCGATACATGATAGTAACGACACCAATCCCTGTGGATACGATAGCCCGATCTTTCACGATCACAATATACTAAAACTTTAACCTCATACACTTGCGAGTAGTCAATACAGCGAGGATGAGAAATCCTCACCATACAACTAGCACCTATATATACATACACTACAAGGACAGACTGTTGTGGCTAAAAAACTGGAATAAAGCGAGGGCCTCTATTCCTTCGAGGATATGTATGATTCTTCTTCAGAAACCTTCTTGTTTTTCTTAGTTACGAGTAGGATTAGCATAAATATATGGTATTTGTTTTCGTTTTCAACTAATAACTCACAAACTAACACTAACTTGTCAAAACAAAAGAGTTCTGTTAAGGTGTTCTTGACAAAATCAAAAAGGTTATGCACATATCATTTTGTGATACATGCAGTGTTTAATAACTAAAAATCAACTAAAACCCAACCCAATTTTCAACATAACATAAACGAACTACGTAAAGACCTGATTCCCATTGATATGAGATACGTAGGCAACCCGCATGCAAGTCCGGTCACATATCCTAATAATTTAGTCTTAATTTGCATGTTGGAACTACAATTTGACCTGATTTCTTGTGAAAGCAAGGATATGTAGGCAACCTATATAATGTTCGGTCTCTTAAAAATACAACAAACATTTTCATTTAGTATAGCTTGCATGTTGAAATTACATGTCGACCTGATTTCTTGTGAAAATAAGAATATATAGGAAGCCTATATAAGGTTCAATCGATTATATTTCTATTTTCTTATAACCTATTATTGGGTTTTCTCTACCTAAAATGGTGTAGTATAGTGTAGTTTACTGATAGGTGTAATTTATCTATTTATTCCCAAGCCGATTTTGTTAGTTTTTGAGTATGTTTATTAGGTTTTAATACGTTTTTATTATTTTTGTATTAAAACAGGTGTGGGGGTGAAAAGGGATGAAAACATATCATAAACGATCAAATCGGATCAAAAACAATAGAAGAATGATGAGAAAACAAACATAAAGGCAAAATTCTGAAATACAGCCCACCACCGCGATGTCTAGACCACCGCCACGGCGGTCAATATGTAGAGAAGGCCAATATGTTTTTGAAAGCCCAACATAGGTCTCTACTCCCACCGTTGAGTCCACCGCCAAGGCCGTGGCTTAACCGATATACTCACCGCCGCTACGGTCACTCTATACACACTTTAGATATTTATTTAGATATTTTTGAGCCCTATATCTTCCTCTTCTCCTCTATTTCATCCATTACAGAGTTCCTAGGGTTAGAATCGGGTTGAGAGGTTTTTGGGGAATGCTCCACCAAATCCGAAGTAGAAGAACACGTTGTGAAAAAGGAAAAGCAATCTCGGAACGGTTTTAGCACCAAATCTTTAGACTACGGCTAGTTTCTCTCATTTATTTTTTTATTTCTTAACTTCGAAGTATGGTTTGAGCATGTTTAGCTCATTTATCATTGTATATACAGTTATGGCCGTTAGCTAAACGGATATTGTCTAGGGTTTACTATATTTATGAATATGTGGTTTTGAAATTGGTGTTTCGTTAATAGTTATTCTTCGTTATTTGATTGTGTTTGTTGTGTCTCCTTGTTTATTATGTTTGTTATTATATACCAAGAATACAGGGTTTGACACTCGAGAGAGGTAACCCCAGATTCAAACTGGGGTTTAAACACAACGCGATGATCTAATAACTCGAGAGGGAGTTAGAGAGTGTGCAATCAATGACGTTGGGGTAAGACTCATGTGACTATGTGTTCTAAAAAACACTAGAGGGGGACTTCGGCGTTAACGCGAAATAACATATTCATTCACTTATCACTCGGGAGAGGGAGTGAATGAGTTTATGATACAGAGATTGTGATATAAGTCGAACATCGTTAACGTAAGTCAAACGAGATCATATGCGTATTTGTAAACGAAGTTAATCCCTAGATAATCCATTCCCTTAAACATATCATATTCATAATATAGTATAGTTAGATAAATTAATATTTAGTATTAGTATATTATTAATTATAAACTTTATTTTTTTATCACCTAAATAAAATTAGGTTATGATAATTACGGTACTCGACAATATTCTCAACCAATCCCTGGTGGAAACGATAACCCTTACTCTTCCCACTCTACTAAAACTTGACCCGTACACTTGCAGTGATAGTGGCAACATAATATTCCGCCACCAAAGTTTTGGTGCCGTTACCGCGGATTGGTTTTTAGATTATTGTTGATATTGTGAGTAAATAGCTTGATTTTAATTTAGGCTTTTTTTAGTGTTTATAATTTTTGTTTGTAGTTTTGTTTTTATTTCTTATGCAGGGTACTTGGAGATGTTAGATCAAGAAGGATTGATGCATTTCTTTTAACTAGATTCCAAGCTATTTTATTACGCTTGGAATTGTTACAACGAGCTGCTATTTCAGTTTTCGAACCATGGTTTCCCGAGGGAATGTCAACTCCTGAATTTTCCCTCGATGGGTTATCAGCCGTAACCAGAACATGGGTGGAAGGATGAAACAATACCTCCTCTTTCTATGACCTAACCACAGACGAAGCCCTTTGGTTGTTGAAGGAAATAGCAGCCCTTGATTTTCAAAGTTGGAATTATTCACCAAGTCACCAAAGTTTGGTGGATTGTTCCAACACTTTGACGACATGGATTGACACCACGGACCAATATGTTAAGTCTTCCCCTACCCTGGAGAAAATATTCACTAATTTTATTAGGGAGACTCAGGCGTATTGGTGGGAGACGAATGACCGGATCAATGAGCATGAGGATCGTCTTAACAACATTGAGACGGTCTGTGCCGAAATCGATGCAACCATAATATCTTTTCAGATGCAAATCGGTCAACTTCTTTGCTTCATTGAGTTAGAGTCCGAAGCGGTGGCACTGAGAGGCAAACAAATCACATCTGAATATGAAAGCCACCATGAGGAACCGAATGCAAACGGAAGGTACTTGGGTGGGATTGAAGATGATCAAGCTGAGAGAACCTAAGTACAGAATGGTGATGGAGATTCACATATTGATCATTGTGAGTTTCCACCGTTTGAATTCCAGTTGTTGATGTCGCCATCGATCCAAGAGGATCGCATCTACGAGGATCCGATGTGGCTCACCTATCTTACCCCATTTCCAACTCAGTACGTTCAAGCTCCCCAAGCATAAAATTTGGAGCTAAGTCGAGTTGAAAGATCGAGTTGATCAGAGCCAAATATTTTCAGTCTTGAGGGCATATTAAATCAAGACTCGTATATGGTGTTGTACGACACGTACTACAAGCGGAAGCTGCTCTTTAACGAGTCGTTCTCCGTGTCGAGCCGAGGACAATAAACCACGCACTTCTTGGTTGGTAACCCAAGGTTAAAAAAATAAGTTATATCCATCTCTGCCGACTTGATTCGGAGGCAAAATTATCTCACCTCCCAGGTACGTGTTCTAAACCCCCTTCGTCAGCATGCTATATTTCATATGTTGAAAATGATGATTGGGTCGCTAACGACACTGACTGTTCTAAGTTTGGCGATGATGTGTAGGATGTTAGTATGTTTTACTGTTTAACCGTATTGCATGTTTGTTTAGTGTAAAAAAATTTTGTATTATTGTTGTTACATGTTGAGTTTTGCGTTCGTATGGGCCATTACCCAATGATGATATTACCCCTTGGTTATTTTTCGAGGTCAAGGATAATACCTATGCATGTGTGTTCTATGTGCTTGACAATACATTTTGGTAAAAGTTATTGCGGATCCTAATTTGCACGAGCACATAGACTTAATGTATTTTGATTCAATTAATTTGAGGTCGATTATCGATTAGCAAAACTCATGACAATTTAAGGATTCTAGAACCTGATTAAGGGGAAGCTTGAGTCAAAATCCTAGGCAAGGTAGTTCAGGAGATATGATTTAGGCATTCATTCTATCGCTTGAGCTTTTTAAGCCTACCATGTTATATGTTTATCCCTCATTACCCTGTCGAAGCCTAAATGTCATTTCAATTCTGAACACATAAATAAATACCCTAGCCAATTAATCTTTTTCCAAACCTATATCACTAAATTAAAGGCACAATTTGAGTGAATCAAGTTAGCATTCATTATGCTACTTGAAGTGAGCAGTTGGGTTTACAGCGAACTTTTGATTGGTTCGGTATTCGAGTACTCATTTGTCGTTTTTTCGTTCGTTTTAATCACACCCGTAAAATTCTAAAAAATCGAATAAGTTTGGGGGTGTGGTGAATAAAATAAATAAATAAATAAAATAAAATAAATGTAAATATAGTTAAATTTTGTTTCTTTTGACAAGTGAGTATGTCGATCTTAAATGATTGTTTGAGATTGTTTCCAATTTATCTATGGAGGTTCGAGAATGAGTGTGTCAAGCGTTAAGCCTTGGGTAATGTTAAGTTAATGACGTTAACCCGTTTTCTATTCTGATATACCCTTGGCCAAATGTTCTATAACTAAACCAAGTCATTTGGATCTTTATGAACTACTCAGCCTACATTAGTGGAGTTTCGTTGGTGGATAATCTAATCCGATCTTGGATAGCTATATTATTGAGTCTCGTACACACATGTTGAAAGGATCTAGAATGGCGTTTACCATTATTGAATGTCAAATTATAGAACACCACATGGTGCATTTTACCGCCTGAACTCGATATGACTGGGGGTTGTTGAGGGGAAAATGTTTTGGTCGATAGAAGAATTCAAAACTCGCATATCGTTATGTTTAGATTGTTTGTGTTTAGTTTGTTCATGTTATTTCATTTAGTTATGTTTTTCATTTTAGTGTAAGTGTTTTGCTCAAGAACTAGGAAAATTCCAAATTTTGGGGTATTTGATAAGTGTAATTTATCTATTTATTCCCAAGCTGATTTTGTTAGTTTTCGAGTATGTTTATTATATTTTATTACATTTTAATATGTTTTTTTTTTTGTATTAACACAGGTGTGTGGGGTAAAAAGGGATGAAAATGGATCATAAACGATCAAATCGGATCAAGAATGGTGGAAGAACGATGGAAAAACATGCATAAAGGCAAAATTCTAAAATATAGCCCACCGTCGCGGCGTCCAAACCATCGTCGTGGTGGTCAATATGCAGAGAAGGCCAATATGTTACTGAAAGCCCATCATCGAGGTGGTGAAACAACAGAAAGGTCTCTGCTCCCACCACTAAGTCCACCGCCGAGGCCGTGGCTTAACAGACATACTCACTACTGCGGTGGTCACTCTGCACACACTTTAGATATTTATTTAGATATTTTTTAGCCATATATATTTTTTCTCTCCTCATTTTGGCAATGAGAGAGCTCCTAGGGTTAGAATAGGGTGGAGAGGTTTTTGGTAAATGCTCTACCAAATCTGAAGGAGAAGAACACATTGTGAAGAAGGAGAAGCAATCTCGGAACAGTTTTAGTTCCAAATCTTCGAACTACAGCTAGTTTCTCTCGTTTCTTTCTTTATTTCTTAACTTTGGATTATGATTTGAGCATGTTTAGCTCGTTTATCATTGTATATACGGTTATGGCCATTAGCTAAATGGATATTGTCTAGGGATTACTATATTTATGAATATGTGGTTGTGAAATCGGTGTTTCGTTAATGGTTGTTCTTCGTTATTTGATTATGTTTGTTGTGTCTTCTTGTTTATTAAGCTTGTTATGATAAACTGAGAATACGGGGTTTTAGACTCGGGAGAGGTAACCACAGAATCGGACTAGGGTTTAAACACAAGGCAACGATTTAATAACCCAGGAGGCAGTTACAAAGTGTACAATCAATAACATTGGGGCAAGACTCATGTGACTATATGTTCTCAAAAACGCAAGAGGGGGACTTCAGCGTTAACTCGAAGTCATATATTCATTCACTTGCCACTCGGGAGAGAGAATGAATGAGTTTACGATACAGAGATTGTCAGATAAGTCGAACACTGTTAACGTAAGTTGTAAAACCTAAGTTGTAGAACATACGTCATAAATAACCGCATTATAGAACGTTTGAGAATTTTAGGGTAAAAATTTTATTGATAAAAACCCAAATCAAAAGTTGGGGGTCAAATTGGGAATTTAGAAACGCAAAAATTTAAACTTGAGACTTAAATTGGCAATTAGAAATCAAAACTAAAAATGTTAGGGGCAAAATTATAATTTTGGAACTTTTTAAAATAGAAATACACTGAAATGAAGATCCTAAAGGAACCGGAGGGAGGAAAGTGTAATTTAACCTTTTTTTTCATATATACATACATATAATCATCCGACCGTCGGACGATCCACCGGCCAAGGAGGGACGATCGAGGGGCGACGTGGTGAGCTCAGAAGCGATTTAACCACTAACATCATGCAATAAAAACCTTCCTACATGCAAAGAAGGAGGAAATCGGAGGAAAGAAACTCAAAAAATCTATAGAGAGAGAGAGAGAACTGGAGCGGAAGGGGGTCGTCGGTTTTTCTTGAATCAACGTTCCTCCGGCAGCGGGGTCATGTGGACAACGTAGGCAGTTCCAAGAGAGGGTGGTCCGGCCGATGGCGTGGCTTGTCAACGGAGGGACAGTGCGTTTCTAGAGTCGCCAGTGAGCAGGAGTTGCGAATCGCCGTCCAACCATCGCCGATCGTCGGGCTGGTGAGTATTTATGTGGATTTTCTCTAATTAATTGATAGATGTGCGCATGCATGAGCGTGACGAGTTGGGTCGGTGAGTTTCCGGCGGTGTGGGGGTGTGCTCGGTTTCCGTCTTCCGACACCATGTGGGTTTCTGTGTGTGTGTTCTGATTTTCTAGCTACTGTGTGCGAGTGTACGTGTATGTGAAATGTGTATTGCAAAAGGAAAAAAGAAAATAGAGACGGAGAGGGAGAGAGAGAGAGGACGATCACGGCGGTGATGGTGGCATAAGTGGTTGCGGCTGCGGTGTGCCGCTGTGCGTGTGGGTCTCCGACGGCAGGGGTCGTTGGTCCCGTGGCGTGCCGTCAGCAATGGCATGCAAACGTAGTCGCATGCATGGAGGTGTGTGTGTGTGTCGCAGGGTGCGACGGTGTATGAATAGTAGTTGTGGGTGTGTGGTGGAGCTGGCGAGACGACCGGAGGTGGTGTCGGAAGGATGTCGTAGGCAATGCAAGGGCGACAGGAGGACCGGCGAGGGGGGAGAGGCCACCAGCAGTCGGCATCCGTAGAGAGAGAAAACGACCGGCCGACGGTCTGGAAAAGAACCAAAAACAGAAAAGAAAAGAAAAAAAAAAAAAAGAAAGAAAAAGGGAGGAAATTACACAATTAACCCCAAGAAAAGGAAAAAAATTCAAATTCGAATTCAAATTTTTTTCGCGACCCGTGAACGATTCGGGATGGATATCGTTTTCCGTTAAATTTATTCTAGTTTGGTTAAATTCAATATTAATGTGAGACCCCAATTGTAGCACGTGCGTCATTTCAGGGGTATTTTAGAGTAATTGTAAAAATTCGGGGTGGAATTGGGACAATTAAATTCAAATAAAAAGTCTAGGGGTCAAATTGGAAATATGAAAATAGTAAATCCCAATTTGGAAAGGTAAATTGACAATTAACTTAAAATTAAAACTTTTAGGGATGCAACTGCAATTTAAGAAAAAATCTTAAAAAATGACCTAAACTAAAATGAAGCCTTTAGGAAGTTGAGGGGAGGAAAGGGTAATTTCATAAAATAAAATAAAATGTATATTTAGGTGATCGGGAGTCACCGGCCGGAGCAGAACGTAGACGACGACGTGGCAGGAGGAGGTAACTGCTTAATCCACTAGTTACATGCAGATAAATACCAACCTTACGCATGTAATGATCACGAAGCAACAAATCTCGAAACAGGAACCGCAAACCGGTGGAGGAGAAGAGAGGAAATTTAGAGAGAGAGAGATGATCGGAGGGTTCTCCGGCGAAGGCAGGGTGTTCCGGTTTCAGGGTTGCGGGTGTGCGTGGGTATTCCATGGTCGACGGGGAGCTTCGTGGTGTGTCGTTGTCAAATTTCAGGAGGGACGGAGAGGGTGGTTCGGCATAGGTGGTGGGTGTTCGCCGCCGGTCGTCTGGTAAGTGTTCGGTAATAGGTTCGGCCGTGCGTGTGTGCTCTGCTTTGGGTTATTGTCTGTGTGTGAGTGTTTTTAGACTTGTTTGTGTGTATGTGGGTGTGTATATTTAGTGGGATGGCCGGAGTTGGTAAAAGAGAGAGAGATCGGCGGAGGGGCGTTCGTCGGTTCGGATGGACGGTGGAGGTACGGGCGGACGGCCGTCGGCCGCCGACTGGCTGTGACGATGTGCGTCGGTGGGTACCGCCTTGCCGACGGATAGTGCGTGGCCGGCCAGTGGACACCTCAAAACAACAAACCGTAAACATTGCCGGGAAGCAAAAACAGGAAACGGGGAAGAAGAAGAGGGAAAAAAAGAAAAAAAGAAAAAAAAAAGGGGGGGAAATTGCAGAAACCACCCCAGGAGAATCCAAAACTCATCTAGGGGTCGCCAAACGTTTTGGAAACAGGTGAAACTCCAATCGATTATTAATTCTCATTAATTTAAATTTTAGTTAGTGTTACAAATCCTAAAATCATAATAATTTCGTGACGATTAATTAATTTTAAATGTGTAGTACATAAAATTAGTAACGATTCGGAATATAGGGTCCGCGTTGCATGATTAGGATGTTGTCGATAAGATATTAATTTAGAATCTGCCACTATTAGGTTCGCAGGCACTGGCGTCCAGATAAAGTGCGGTCAGTGTCAGTTTTGCAAACGGATATAGAGGTGAGTGTACTGTCTTCTTGCCAGACTATTTTTCTATAAATATATGTGATGAGATATGTGATTATTTAAATTGTATGCATTTATAAATAATATGGATCAAACAGGATTTGAATAAATTTGGTAAATTGGATTTCGATGGTTTTTTAAAGAAAAAAAGAAGGTGAAAATGAATTTCGGTTGGATTTGGTGAAATTAGACGGTGTTTTAAAAAGAGGATAGGAAACAACTATTTTTCTAAAAAGCCTGGTTTCCTAAAAATAAATGGTGGAAAGTGGTATTGATAAAAATCGGACGTTTTCTTTAAAAGAAGATATAAAATATGATTTTTGAATTTAAAAGCTGGTTTGAGAAAAGTGGTAGACGTGATGGTTTGACGATTTTGAGTAAGTGATATTTATTGAGTTGCGATTCGATGATAGTGTATCTGATTTTGACGATGTCATGGCTGTTCTCCCCGAAAGGGGTATGGATTATATTTCTCCCCGAAAGGGGTGTGGATTATATTTCTCCCCGTAAGGGGTGTGGATTGTATTTCTCCCCAAAAAGGGGTATGGATATTTCGTAGGAAGGCATTCCTATGAATGTTACGGTACCGTTGCAACTCCCGGTCGTGAGGTTAAAACGATCACTAGAGCTGGCCAGTGTGTGTGTGTTGGTGGTGTGTGCTTGAGATGTGGCGTTTTACGTATATTAGTTGGCGTGATATTATTCATTATGATGTTTGGTGGGATTTTGTACTAGATGGATTTGGATGAGACTTATCTATATCGTTTTATTTTCATTGCTTATATTCCCATGCTTGATCCATACTAAATTGTGGAAATATTTTGAACGTATTAATATTTTGAAAAATGTTTTACTAAGAAGGTAGTACACTCGCAGGTACAATGGCTAGGAGTCGGTCCCCTACTGGCACTAGGTAGAGCTACACGATGAAGTCATATAGGAGCTTGGGAGAAGCTGTCAGAAGCGAACCTATAAAAGGCTCATGAATCAATACTTTTAGTTAGAGAGAAACTTCGGGTCCGGTGCGCCCCCATAATAAGTGTATGTACTATACAGTGGGTATATATTGTCATATTTATCAAGTTGTTGGGTTCTTTGGTGACGTCATGCTGTAGTCACGCCAACCTCGGGATTATGGGAGTCCGGGACGGGTCGTGACAATTAACCTAAAAATATTTGTAACCGGAGTAATAAATTTAGGGTTGTTCAGATTATAAGATTTCCGATGTAATAAATAACAGAACGAAATTATTAATATGATAACAAATCCCAGGGATAAAATATGGGAAATGGAAAAAAATGTGGAACTTAGGGCCGGCATTACATGACTAGGTGACCTTGCATAAAGTATTAACTTAAGCCCTATCATTTCTAGGTTCACAGACACCAACACCTCGGTAAGCTACGGACGGTGGGATTTTTGCAGCACCAGAAACGAGGTGAGTGTACTGCCTTCTCACCAAATTATTTGTATATATACATACATGATGAAAAATGGTTGTACTTAAATTAGATGCTTTTAAACCATTATGTGATGATTAGACGATATTATTGTGTGATGTTTATCTGCTTCGGCGGAGTGATGTTTATCCGCTTTAGTGGAGTGATATTTATCTGCTTCGGCAGAGTGATGTTAGACGTTTGTACTTCGCAGTAATGATCTGCTTCGGCGGAGTGATGGGTGTTCGTAGAAAGGCATATCTTACGGATGGTACGGTACCATTGCAAACTCCCGATCGTGAGGTTAAAACGATCACTATGGCCAGCCAGTGTGTGTTGTGGTGGAGTGGTGGTTTGGGGCGTGATATTTTGTTTATATTGGGTAATTTATTATTTAATTCAGGTGATTGGTATGATATTTATACGGCATGGTTTTGAAAAATGGAGCTTATATTTATTATTTCATGTTTACTGCATATATGGTGCTTATGCTGAATCCATGTGTAAATGTTGTGTTGTCTAGAAGATATTATTTTTATTAAATAAGAATGATTTTATTGAGAAGGCAGTACACTCGCAGGTGAAATGGCTAGGAGTCGGTGCCCTACTGGTAGAGGGTAGAGTCCATCGATGGTATAGCAAGAAAATACAAATTTTCGGGAAGCGCTGCCTGAGGCGAACCTAGGAAAGGTTCATCATTTGTCTTTTTTTTTTTCCCTTTTGTTGTTCTAGAAGGGAATTCAGGGACGGGTGTGTCTCTGGCTTGGAAAGATGTTTATGACCTGTATTTTAATGTTTGTATAATTATGAATGCATACCATCGCTTTCTAGTTGGTTTGTCGCTTAGGAAATGTCGTATCGACGTCACACCGGCCCCACAGGTGATGGGTGTCCGAGGTGGGGTGTGACAATTTTGGTATCAGAGCCTAGGTTATAGGTTCTGTAGACTTTTCAGGTGTCGTGCCCGTAGAGGATCATAGGATGGGAAATGTGCCAGTCGTCTAGTCAGTAGGGGACCCTAAGATAAGGTGTTAATGGGTGCTTTTAATACTCGCGAAATAGTTAATTAATGTATGTTAATTATTGGCATTTTTCTAGTTGAAACCTCTGAGAGTGTGGGACCCCAGAGGCAGGCGAAACCCCTGAGGCAAGTGGAGCCTCAGGAACAGAGAGATAGGGAGCAGGAAAGTTTGCGGATTGTAGGATCCCACACGCAAGGTAACAGGTTGCAAGGAAGTTTAGATGCGGTCGAGAGAATTTTGCAGGCCGCTGCCCAGCTAACGGAGCAGCAAGCGAGGATTATGGAAAGTTAGAGGGCCCAAGGTGATACCGCCACATCTCAGGCGGTACGATTGAAGAGGTTCAAGGAGTTAGACCCTCCGGCTTTCACCAAGACAACGGGTCCAGCTGATGCGGAGAATTGGATCAGAGGTGTGGGGCACGTATTCGAGGCGATGGGGATTGTCGACGATAGCCGAGTTCCCCTTGCCACTTTTCAGTTGAGGGAGGAAGCCGACCATTGGTGGGAAGAAATGAAAAGGCTGATTACCGGTTCTGGTGAGGAGATCAAATGGGACCGTTTCGTCGCCGCGTTTAATGAGAAGTACTTTCCCGAGTCTTATCGATTCTTTATGGATGAGGAATTTATAGTCTTGAAGCAGGGATAGATGACGGTTCAGCAGTATAAAGTTAAATTTGATGCTTTATCACGTTTTGCCCCTGATCTGGTAAAAACAGAGAAGGGGAAATACAGACATTTCCAGAAGGGACTTCAGTTAGAGATCCGCTCCAGGCTGATAAACAAGAAAATTAAGAACTATGCAGAGTTGTTGAATACGGAAAAGTTAGTGGAGAGGGATGTACAGGAAGCCGCCGAAAGTAAAGAGCAGTACAAGAAAAGCATATTTGAGTCGCCTAGCAAATTTTCGGGTGGCACTTCGCGGGGACGATTGTTCGATCGCCAATTGCTCGGGCCTCATCATTTGGCCAATCCGCCAGGAACCGTGGTTCCTAGTAATCCTACCCTAGGCAACAACAAAGTGCATTGAAAGTTAGTGCTGGCCCGCAGAGGCAAGAACGGAATCAGCCCTCGAGTCAGGCTAGGGGGGATAAATGTTATCACTGTGGCGCTACGGGTCACTTTGCCAGAGACTGTCCTGTGGGAGTCCTGATATGTTTCCACTGTCATGTGCCAGGTCATAAATCTACAAATTCTCCGAAACTTGCTTCTATATTCTTACCTCCAGTAAGCAGTATGGGTAGTACGGGTCCTAGTACCGCCCAGGGACTTGGTAGAGGATCGCCGGGTAGACCTCCAACGCGAGGCCGTGTTTTTGCTACTACTCGACAGGATGCCTAGGCTACTCCCGAGGTGGTCACAGGTATCATATCTTTATATGCTAAAGATTCTCGTGTGCTTATTGATCCCGGTTCTATGCATTCTTTTGTTTCGGTAACCTTTATGATGCAAGTAGGTATATTTCCCATTTCTTTATCCTACCGTATTGTTATTTCTATTCCAGTGGGTGAGTCGGTATGGATCGATAGGGTGTATAAGGAGAGTCTACTCCGGTTTGGTGATAGAGAGTTATTGGCAGATCTATTACCCCTGAGTATTCACGATTTCGATATAATACTGGGTATGGATTTGTTATCTGGATATCATGCCACGGTGGACTGTTTCAAGAAAGAAGTGATATTTCAAATTTCAGGCGAGCTAGAGTTTGTGTTTGCTAAAGATAGAATTATCACTCCTGTCAGTTTAATTTCAGTGTTAGAAGCCAGGAAATTATTAAAGAAAGGCTGTCAGGGATATCTTGCGCACATAATTGACACCAGTCAAAGAGAAACTTCGGTGGCAGATATTCCCGTAGTCCGAGATTTTCCTGACATATTCCCCGGAAGAATTGCCAGGGTTGCCCGTCGATAGGAAAATGGAATTCACGATTGAGTTAATTCCAGGCACTACCTCTATATCGATTCCACCTTATCGTATGGCACCTACTGAGTTGAAAGAGTTGAAGGTGCAGTTGCAAGATTTATTAGACCGGGGGTTCATCAGGCCCAGTGTCTCCCCATGGGGTGCCGCAGTACTGTTCGTAAAAAAGAAGGATGGCACGTTAAGAATGTGTATTGATTATCAGCAACTAAATAGGGTGACGGATCGCAATAAATATCCATTGCCAAGGATTGATGACTTGTTTGACCAACTTCAGAAAGCTAAAGTATTCTCCAAGATAGATCTCCGATCGGGATATCACCAACTGAAGGTCAGGGGGTATGACGTGGCAAAAACAGCATTCCATACGAGATATGGACACTATGAATTCTTGGTTATGCCTTTTGGATTGACAAATGCCCCTGCGGCTTTCATGGATTTGATGAAACTTATCTTTCAACCCTATCTGGACCAATTTATTATAGTGTTCATAGATGACATTTTGGTCTATTCCCAAAGTAGAGAAGAGCATACGAAGCATCTTCGGATTGTATTGCAGACGTTGCGGGAGAAGCGGTTGTATGCGAAACTTAGTAAATGTGAATTTTGGTTAGATCATGTGGTATTCTTGGGTCATGTCATTTCAGGAGATGGTATTCAGGTAGACCCGAAGAAAGTTGAAGCTGTCGTTCAGTGGGAAAGACCGAAAAATGTGACTGAAGTTCGAAGCTTTTTAGGATTGGCGGGTTACTATCGACGATTTGTGCAAGGATTTTCCCTTATAGCTACCCCGTTGACCCAATTGACTCGCAAAGAATCCAAATTTAAGTAGACCGATAAATGTGAGCAGAGTTTCCAAGAGTTAAAGAGTAGGTTGATATCGGCGCCAATATTGTCCCTTCCGTTCGAAGGGGGTGGTTTCGTAATTTATTCCGACGCGTCACACCAAGGGCTGGGATGTGTTCTGATGCAGCATGGTCACGTGATCGCATATGCATCTCGACAATTAAATAACCAAGAGCGAAATTACCCGACGCACGATTTGGAGTTGGCTACAATTGTGTTCGCCCTGAAGATTTGGAGGCACTACCTGTATGGCAAGACATGTGAAATATACACTGACCATCAGAGTTTGAAATATTTGTTTACTTAGAAAGAATTAAATCTGAGGTAGAGGCGTTGGATGGAGTTGATCAAGGACTATGATTGCACCATCCTTTACAATCCAGGAAAGGCTAATGTTGTAGCAGATGCTTTAAGTCAGAAATCAGTAGGCTCGGTCTCCCACCTTCACGTTGCCCATGCTAACCTGTATGCAGAATTGAGGTCGTTGCGAGTTCAGTTAGCGGTTGGTCAGACGGCAGCACTGCTTGCAACTTTGACTTTGAGACCGACGTTGATTGACCGCATTACCAAAGCTCAAAAGTCAGACATTCAATTGGAGAGGATTCGAGATGAAGTAAAAAACGGTCACAGAACTGATCATCATATCAGGGAAAGAGACGAAGCTTTGATGTGTGGATATAGGCTATGTGTGCCTAATGATGTCAATTTAAAAAAAGATATCTTGGGAGAGACACATAGCTCCGCGTACGCAATGCATCCGGGGAGCACTAAAATGTATCGAGACTTGTGTGAGCATTATTGGTGGATTGGAATAAAACAGGAGATCGCTGAATTTGTTGCCAGGTGCCTTGTATGTCAACAAGTAAAGATTGAGCATCAGCGTCCAAGTGGGTTGCTGCAACCCCTACCTATTCCAGAGTGGAAGTGGGAGTATATCACGATGGATTTTGTTTCGGGATTACCCCGTACTCAAAAGGGGTATAATTCCATCTGGGTGATTGTTGATAGGCTTACCAAGTCCGCTCATTTCCTAGCCGTAAAGACGACATTCTCTCTTGAAAGGTATGCCCAGCTATATATCGATGAGATTGTTAGATTGTATGGCGCACCAGTTTCTATAGTGTCGGATAGAGATCCGAGATTTACTTCGAGGTTCTGGCCGAGTCTCCAAACTGCTTTAGGTACCAACCTGAAATTTAGCACTGCTTTCCATCTTCAGACGGACGGCCAGTCAGAGCGTACGATTCAGATGTTGGAAGATATGTTGAGGGGATGTGTTCTGGAATTTCCTGGAAGCTGGGACGATCACTTTCCGTTGATGGAATTCGCTTACAACAACAGCTACCACTCGGTAATTGAGATGGCTCCGTATGAGGCATTGTACGGTAGGAGATGCAGAACCCCTATTTGTTGGACTGAGCTGGGTGAACATAAGTTGTTGATGTCGGACATAGCCCAACTAACAGCAGACAAAGTAGAGGTGATTTAAGAAAAGATAAAAATCGCTCAGAGTCGGTAGAAGAGTTATGCAGACAAGCGCCGGCAGGAGTTAGAATTTGAGGTAGGGGATCAAGTGTTCTTGTGTATCTCTCCGTGGAAAGGCATAATGAGGTTTGGAAAGAAAGGAAAGTTGAGTCCAAGATATATCGGACCATATGAAATTCTAGAGCGGCTTGGCACAACAGCGTATAGACTCGCGTTACCGCCAGAGTTATCTCGACTGCACGATGTTTTCCATGTATCGATGCTCCGAAAATATGTGCCAGACCCTTCTCATGTGTTGACCTCGCAGCCGATCGAATTGGAAGCTGATTTGTCCTACGTTGAGGAGCCGGTCCAAATCCTTAGCCGTAAAGATCAAGTATTGCGAACGAGGATGATCACGTTAGTCAAAGTGTTGTGGCGCAGTCATGCGGTGGAAGAGGCGACATAGGAGCGAGAGGAAGAAATGAGGAGCAAATACCCGCATTTGTTTGACTAAGGTATATATATATAAATAATAATAATAATAATAATAATAATAATAATAATAATAATAATAATAATAATAATAATAATAATAATAATAATAATAATAATAAATAAATAAATAAATAAATAAAATTTCGGAACGAAATTTCTTTTAGGAGGGAAGAGTTGTAAAACCTAAGTTGTAGAACGTACGTCATAAATAACCGCATTATAGAACGTTAGAGAATTTTAGGGTAACAATTTTATTAATAAAAACCCAAATCAAAAGTTGGGGGTCAAATTGGGAATTTAGAAACGCAAAAATTTTAACTTGACATTTAAATTGGAAATTAGAAATCAAAAGTAAAAATTTTAGGGGCAAAATTATAATTTTGGAACTTTTTAAAATAGAAATACACTGAAATGAAGATCCTAAAGGAACTGGAGGGAGGAAAGTGTAATTTAACCTTTTTTTTTTATATATATACATACATATAATCATCCGACCGACGGATGATCCACCGGCCAAGGAGGGACGATAAAGGGGCGACGTGGCGAGCTCAGAAGCGATTTAACCACTAACATCATGTAATAAAAACCTTCCTACATGCATAGAAGGAGGAAATCTGAGGAAAAAAACTCAAAAATTCTAGAGAGAGAGAGAGAGAACCGGAGCGGAAGGGGGTCGTCGGTTTTTCTTGAATCGACATTCCTCCAGCAGCGGGGTCGTGTGGACAACATAGGCAGTTCCAGGAGAGGGTGGTCCAGCCGGTGGCGTGGCTCGTCAACGAAGGGACAGTGCGTTTCTAGCGTCGCCAGTGAGCGGGAGTTGCGAATCGCCGTCCAACCATCGCCGATTGTCGAGCTGGTGAGTATTTATGTGGATTTTCTCTAATTAATTGATAGATGTGCGCATGCATGAGCGTGACGAGTTGGGTCGGTGAGTTTCCGGCGGTGTGGGGGTGTGCTCGGTTTCCGTCTTCCGACACCATGTGGGTTTCTGTGTGTGTGTTCTGATTTTCTGGCTACTGTGTGCGAGTGTACGTGTGTGTGAAATGTGTATTGCAAAAGGAAAAAAAAACCGAGACGGAGAGGGAGAGAGAGAGAGAGGACGATCACGGCGGTGGCGGTGGCGTGAGTGGTTGCGACTGCGGTGTGCCGCTGTGCGTGTGGGTCTCCGACGACAGGGGTCGTTGGTCCCGTGGCGTGCCGTCGACAGTGGCATGCAAACGTAGTCACATACATGGGTGTATGTGTGTGTGTGTGTCGCAGGGTGCGACGGTGTGTGAATAGTAGTTGTGGGTGTGCGGTGGAGCTGGCGAGACGGTCGGAGATGGTGTCGGAAGGATGTCGTAGGCGGTGCAGGGGCGACAGGAGGACCGGCGAGGGGGGAGAGGCCATCGGCGGTCGGCATCCGTAGAGAGAGAAAACGGCCGGCCGACGGTCTGGAAAAGAACCAGATACGAAAAAAAAAAAAAAACAAAAAAAAAAAAAAAAAAAAAAAAAAAAAAGAAAGAAAGAAAAAGGAGGAAATTGCACAATTAACCCCACAAAAGGAAAAAAAATCAAATTCAAATTCAAATTTTTTTCGCAACCCGTGAACAATTCGGGATGGATATCGTTTACCGTTAAATTTATTCTAGTTTGGTTAAATTCAATCTTAACCTAAAAATCTTTGTAACCGGAATAATAAATTTAGGGTCGTTCAGATTATAAGATTTCCGATGTAATAAATAACAGAACGAAATTATTAATATGATAACAAATTCCAGGGATAAAATATAGGAAATGGAAAAAAATGTGGAACTTAGGGCCGGCATTACATGACTAGGTGACCTTGCATAAAGTATTAACTTAAGCCCTATCATTTTTAGGTTCATAGACACGAACACTTCGGTAAGCTACGGACGGTGGGATTTTTGCAACACCAGAAACGAGGTGAGTGTATTGCCTTCTCGCTAAATTATTTGTATATGTACATACATGATAAAAAATGGTTGTACTTAAATTAGATGCTTTTAAACCATTATGTGATGATTAGACGATATTATTGTGTGATGTTTATTTGCTTCGGCGGAGTGATGTTTATCTGCTTTAGCGGAGTGATGTTTATCTGCTTCGGCAGAGTGATGTTAGACGTTTGTACTGCGCAGTAATGATCCGCTTTGGTGGAGTGATGGGTGTTCGTAAAAAGGCATATCCTACGGATGGTACGGTACCATTGCAAACTCCCGATCGTGAGGTTAAAACGATCACTATGGCTAGCCAGTGTGTGTTGGGGTGGAGTGGTGGTTTGGGGCGTGATATTTTGTTTATATTGGGTAATTTATTATTTAATTTAGGCGATTGGTATGATATTTATACTGCATGGTTTTAAAAAATAGAGCTTATATATATTATTTCATGTTTACTGCATATATGGTGCTTATGCTGAATTCATGTGTAAATGTTGTGTTGTCTAGAAGATATTATTATTATTAAATAAGAATGATTTTATTGAGAAGGTAGTACACTCGCAGGTGAAATGGCTAGGAGTCGGTCCCCTACTGGCACAGGGTAGAGTCCGTCGATGGTATAGTAAGGAAATACAAATTTTCGGGAAGCGCTGCCTGAGGCGAACCTAGGAAAGGTTCATCATTTGTCTTTTTTTTTCCCCTTTTGTTGTTCTAGAAGGGAATTCAGGGACGGATGTGTCTCTGGCTTGGAAAGATGTTTATGACCTGTATTTTGATGTTTGTATAATTATGAATGCATACTGTCGCTTTCTAGTTGGTTTGTCATTTAGGAAATGTCGTGTCGACGTCACGCCGGCCCCACAGGTGACGGGTGTCCGGGGTGGGGTGTGACAGTAAGTCGAATGAGATCAAACACGTATTTGTAAACAAAGTTAATCCCTAGATAATTCATTCCCTTAAACATCTCATATTAGTAATATAGTATAATTAGATAAATTAGTATTTAGTATTAGTATATTGTTAATTATAAACTTCATTGTTTTTATCACCTAAATAAAATTAGGTTATAATAATTACGTTACTCGACAATATTCTCAACCAATTCATGTGGAAATGATAACCTTTACTCTTCCCACTCTACTAAAACTTGACCCGTACACTTATGGTGAAAGTGGCGACGTAATATTCCGCCACTATTTACTGCTTTCATTATGTCAAAAAATACAAAAATATTTTCATCTACTTTAGTTGTAGTTGCATATAGATAGTTAAACCATTTACCAGCTTTAAATATGTCAAAACTACATAAAAAGGAAAAAAAACTTTAAAAAAGGGAATTGTTTTGTTAAAACAAATTGAAGAAAATTACTTAGGTATTGTTTAAAAGTGAATATTTATTTAGACCAAGGTACCATTTACGGACGGGTGTCCTGGGGTGCGTAAAACATTCATCAAGCATAACCGACCCCGAACATTAAGAATATCTCTGGTACGTAGACCTTTATGAAGTCAAAACACGGCCATTTTAAAGCAAAAAATGAATTTCTAAAACCCCCAGTAACCTAGTAAGCCATTTAACCCTATGTTAGGTGGCGACTCCGTTTTCAACATAAAATCGTAGCCCAAGAAGTTTTTCAAAATTGACACCTAGAAAAGCCCTTAAAACCCCATTTTCAAAATGAATGGATTTTGACGACTAAGAGATGGAAGAATGAAACTTGTTTCCTATTCTTCCCGATTTTTTACTTACGCTATCAAAATCCCAAGTACGTCATTAGTTATGAAATAATAATAGTGTATATACAATCGAAATCATAATTTACTACACAAGTTTGGTAGATTTTTAGCAATTTTAAAACCTTCATTCTAAACCCAAAGCATTCAAATTTCTCAAGCCAATTTCGAAATGGTTGTCTTTAGATAAACCTAAGAACTTCCATAGGTAACGATAAAGAAACCGAAGTTAAATGCCTTTTTTTTGTTTTGTTTTGTTCTTTTCTTTATTTTAATTTTTTTTATTTGTTTGTCATTTTTACCCATCGCATCGTTTAATAGGGCATAAGGCTGTGAATTTAGGCCCTAACCACTTGGTGGAGAGCGTTCAATGGATTTTATCAATTCAAATCCATGTATGATGATGGAAACTGTGAGAATGCGCTCCAACCCATGGTTGGGGTTCCTACAAATGGAGAACCTTAATAGGTTTCCTACGTACCTTGGCAACTTTCCAAAGATCAGATCAAGCGTAGTTTTGGCAATACGCATCCCCTGTTGTTTGGTTAACAAGGAGAGCGAAAATGGTTTTCCTAGGAAAGTCAAAGGATTTCTCTAGAGATACGCTCTCATTTAGGGCTGAGATAATAGCTTGAAGTCAACACCATTATGATTTGACTGGACCCTTTTGGGTTTCATATTTTACTTGGCAAGTTACCAAGGATCAGGTCATAACATAGTTTGGAACAATAAGATGATTTTAAGAGATCAACCTATCGTAGGTAAAGATGGCTATGTTCATTGACAGTAATCTATTCCAGCTAATTGGTAAGATTGACTAGGTTTTAGCTATTGGTGTGCAAGAGTCTTTAAATGGAATCGTTTTGATTTATTTTATTAGAGGCCTAGAGCTTAACTAGACTAGTACTTAAAATTCATCACTTAGGAGGATTCTAGTTGAGAGTGGCAAAGGTCACTTTTCTAGTGGAATTTTGATACACCTAGATACATTGCAGGAGTAGGTAAAGTCTACTGTCGAGACACAATTTATGTTCTCTCAACTTATTGTCTAACTTATGTCATGAGTTCAAGACACTATTAGAGGCGGACAAAGGCACAATGACTGGCTAGGTAATTGACCAGGTTACATGTCGAAGGCTTGCCTGTTAACCTACTAGAGCTTTCAAATAAGGTGTATAGGTGCAAGTATTATATAGATGATGGCCTATTGATGCAAAATGATATGAAAGATGCCACAGGTTCTCGTGGAAGTATGATGACTACTTTTTTTCTCATGTATATAAAGGTTCTGCATGCCTAAGTAAAACGCGATTAATAATGCTTGTGTAGTATTTTGATACTGGCATATGTATTCTGAATGATTTTTACGAAATGCAAATTCAACATGATAACATTGCATGATAACACTTGTGTTAATGCATTTTTTTTATTTTCCTTTCATTTTTAGTTATATGAGCCTAAGCATAATGATGTATCACTTCTACCTAGAATGTTTTCTTAGGGAATGTACAACCTACCGAAAAAAAAACTTTATGGTATTTTTTGCCTTAGGTATCTTTTGCTACCAACCATTTCTCCTGGGTGCTTCCATATTGTTTCTGATACAGAGGGTTGACTGGTGCTTCTAAGAGGCTTTTGGTTCATTTTCTCCTTCTTGCATTGCAACTGAAATTCTGATTGGGATTTTCCTTCGAACATTTTATAAGTTTTGGTTATAAGATAGAAAGGTTTGGACATGAATGATAGAAGATTATTTCATGTTTGAATGGTTGAGCTCGGGATATCCCAAAATGGAAACATCTGGATCGGAATAGAGATCACTATTGATTTGGATCGCGCTTTGAATAACTTTTGGATGAGTTTTGGAGAGGGTTTTAAGTGAATGGCTTACTCATCAAGGATTCTTCTTTCCTTTCCTCTACTTTACCAGGTTCATTTCCAACATCTTAGGTATTATACCCATACGTTCTATCTATATTTGCTTTTTCACTTTTATGAAAGACTATTTTTGATAGAGTATACTCAGATAATCATATTTAAACATTCAATCACCTCAGTGATTGCCGTGATTTTTACATCAGATTAATCTAGATTATGATAGATATAATTTCAACAGTAATTTAATCCAAATATCCGTAGTTATTAGTTTAAAGATGTTGTCTAGTTCAATTCCATCAAGTTCTGATAATTAATCTTTTTCTGAGATTGTTATTAAGATTACCTACGCCCTATATGTCACACGAAGTTTCTTCGACAGCTCCGATTCATTTCTTCTGTCTTGAACTGAAGGCAACCGAAATGGACCTTCCCGAGATAACTCAAATGAGGAAGAATAGAACTTATAGAGAAACAAGTGTTACTTAATGATGACTAACAAATGTAGGTTTATCCTAGCAGTGTCAAGAGAATCATTTTTTTTATATATATTTTCTTTCACTCTGGAAACTAAGGACTCATACTTCCTATATAATCCATGTATCAAGCTTTAGGTGGTGATTTTGGTCTAGTTGGCCTAAGTCACTAGATGTTGAAATACCCATTTGACTTAATACCCAAATTATATAGACAATGTGATTCACCTGATTGTCTTTGTGTGACCACTCAGTGTTTAAAAACTTTCTGAGACCAATCTTTATTATTATTCTTTTTATTTTTTTTCCCCTTAACAAGTACTTTCAGGATTTTTACATTTTGGAGATTTAAGGTAGTTTGAGTTAATCCCAAGGCCTTCATCGATTTCACCCCTATTCCGGATAATTTTCATTTATCGGCTCTTATCCAATATAGTCTCATTGTCTTCTTCCAACTTGATCATTTTCTTCTTTGGACAAAAGATTCTCCAGTTACCTTCCTTACTTCTTTTGAGAATTTTGGGTAAGGCTAGATCTCGCAGATTTCTAAGATTGTTTTTATCAAATCTTTTAATTTTCCCAAAACACAACCTTGGCTACTAGATTTGTCCTTGAGAAGAGTTTATGGTTACCTGCCCCCTTCTTAAGAATTTTCTTTGGGCAAGGCTAGGTTCTAAGGTTACTTTCCTTTTCTCAGGGTTCCTTAAGAATAATATCAACCAAAGGCCTCTCTTCCAATATCCCAAAATCTTTTTGATAGGTATGTTGTCTATAATTCTCCTTGGTTTTCTTCACAACTCCCGGGTTGGATTATATGTAATGATTCCACGTCAGGGTTTTTAGGCTTTCTTTCTAACTTTCTCATATTTTTATGTCAATATCTCACCATCTTCTAGTTGAAACAATACATTTTTTTTAACATTTTCCTTTGGATGATAGTCTAATTTAGTATCGAAATTATATTTTCATAAATTTTGATTATTTGCGCTATGTGAATTATGACAAACAAATTAATTTATGAAAGCTGGAGTATAAAGACTTTAGTTGACCTTAGATAAAATAAGCCCCCATTTAGTGATACGTAGATCTAGTACATAGGCGTACAAGATAATACCTGATTCATTAGAAAGGCCTTAAGAAGTTAAGGGAAACGCAGAGATAAATGTTATTCCCCTACCCCTTTGATGGTCAAATTGACTCCCGAGATATTTATGATCCCTATTTGGATAAGATCCTCAACATGGTTTTTGAGGTCGTGACATTGGTTAGTGTGATGACCAACCTCTTCATAATAGTATTGACAGAAAGTGCAAGGGTTAAATCTTGGATCCTAATGGTTTCCATGTTGAGGGGGAACAAGTGCTAACAACTTATTTTTTAAGCAGTAGTAGTATATTTGAGAGAGTGGAATAAGGAGTGGGGTGAACCATCTATTTTCTTTTTAAGTACTTGGGTGGGCTTGAAGATTTGATGAGGTAATTGAATTGGAGTCAGTAATTGGTTCTGGGTTTGAGGAGAACTACTTGGATATGGAGAAGAGATGAAAGGTTGGTGCTCTAGGTGGATAGGAGTCTCGATAACCTACTTGATCTCTTTAATAGATTGGTCCATGTAGTCCATCTATTTCTGTATTTTGAAAATTTCTCCTTGGACTGAGTTTTCCTTAGGTTCAAGGTTTTTCTCCCAACTAGGCAGTTCTTGGTTTGTGACTGTGGCCAAAATGTCATTATTTTGTCTAGCAAAACTATTGTAATTTTCTGTGGCAATCAATTTTTCATAAGGAAGCTTCTTGATTCTTATTTCGTTCTAATGTTTTATCATTCTAAGGGTATCTCCTGATGACGGTAATTGGTCCTCTATTCTCTTTTATTGGAATAGAGAGGCTGAGTTCATCTATCTCAGTGCTTGTTTTAGGGAGATAATGCTTCATTACATTATAGTATTCTTGGAGTTGTTTTGAGTTCTTTCAACAAAGGGAGGGATTGGGTCCATTTTATTGATCTTGCATGAAAATCTTGGATGGATTTTAGCAAAGAGTTACTTAAAGAAAATTTTCTAGGATTATTAAATGATTAAAAACCTAGATCCTGATTAATAAACAATAAAGGTCTTCTTCTACAAAGTATTCTTATCCATGATTATTTTTTGCCTATGTATGAATATGTCTATATGAATGGATGATTATGTTCATGTTATATGTGTGCAATCCTAGGAAGAGGTTAAACTCTAGTAGGCAACTTCTACACAAACCTCCAAATTGGACTTGGTTTCATCGGACCAAGGGTAACTTGATTGTTTTTTTTTGGGAGGGGGGGGGGGGGGATTGTTCTTGACTTGGAAGTTATTGTTATATAGAATATGGCACAATTGACCTTTTATCCTCAAGATATAGATCATTGCCCTTAAGAATTAATGGTAGAATTTTATTCCTAAAAAATGGATCAATGTTCCTAGAACTTAATAACGAACTTGTAATTTTCTTCCTCAGAAATGGATTATTATTCTTAGGACCAAATGAAATAATTATCCTATTTTTCCCTCAAAACATAAATCATTTCTCCTAGGACTTAAATAACAAATTGTCTCTTTTTTTCTCCAAACATAGATAATTGCTCGTAGGACTTAATATATGGATCATTGTTGTCACACCCCACCCCGGACACCCATCACCTTGGGGGCCGACATGGCGTCGACATGACATCCCGCGACTAACTAACCAACCATAATACGACAATATAAAAATATACAGCATTTAAATCTACCCAACATATACATAATTTCATATGATAGAAGTACACCGTCCCAAATAAGAACAACCAAACGAACCCCATAAACCTTTCTTAGATTCACCTCTAACACCCCCGCCTCATTATATTTCCTCTCAATTGACTTCAACGTACGACCCGCATAACTCTATCTAGCGCCAGTAGGGGACAGACCAACTCCTAGCTATTTCACTTGCGAGTGTACTACCTTATTAGTAAACACATTTTATAATAATAGTAATTCATTCTACAACATCTAAATGGATCAAGCGTAAATATATAAACATCACATAGCTAGTAAAAATCCTTATCATATAAGCAGTGAAAATAAAACAACAAGTATAAATTTCCATTCAAACCCATCCAGTATATAATATCAATCACCGTATAAAATAAATCTCCAAATATAATAAATTTAAACACCATATCTCAAAGCACCACACCACCACACCACTCACTGCCTAGCCATAGTGATCGTTTAACCTTACGATCGAGAGTTGCAACAGTACCATAACCATCCGTAGGATATGCCTTCCTAGAGGACCTAACTACGCAAATAATCACCTACCAGACGTCTCCAGAGGACATAATATAAATCACCACATAATATCAATCACCACCTGCCGGACCACCCTCCGGACAGGACATAATATGAAACACCACCTGTCGGACCACCCTCCAGACAGGACATACTATAGCATAGTCTAACCAACAACACCAATCAAAGCAATAACACCTATCTACTGAAGAAAATAATCACCATCGTCAAATCAATAACATAGTCAAATTACCAACATCCTCTCATTTTCAAAACCGATTTAATCCAAAAATCATATTTTTACCAACACTATTCTTCTACCCTTTATTTTTAGAAAACCACGCATTTTTAGAAAAACAGATATTTTTCACTCTTTTTTAAAATCACCCAAATCCAACTAATCATTTTTTTAATCTTTCTTTCTTTTTAAAACAACATAATTCAACGAAAATCTATTTTTACCAACTCACCCAAAATCGTCTTGATCCATATCATTTATAAAATCGTACAGTCTGAAATAAACACATTTTTCATCATATATCTAAAAATAGTTTTGGCAAGAAGCTAGTACAATCACATGAAAGCCCGTTCTCAAAATTTTTACCGATTCTCTGCTACTGCTCTTCCAAAATTTGTGAACCTATTCGTGACAAGACCTAAATTAATATTATAGAGACAATAACCTAATCGTGCAATGTAAACCTTACGTTCATTAATTTCTCAATCCCCATGTTTTGATATATGAAGATACTATTCGACTAGTTCAGCATCGTTAAAATTTAGAATTTAAACCTAATTCATATAAACGATCTCATCATTTATTATCTTCATTTTGGTATTTTAAGGCTAGAAGACTAAATTTAGAATTTAGAAAATAAGTTAGAAAGGTTACCTATTCCGAGCTGATCATGGATTTCCCTAAAATTTTATATATTTTTTGATTCTGCTCCCCATCGCCTAAGCGACATCCCATCGCCTAGGCAAACGAGTGACTGCTTCTCCACCGCCGCGGCGCAGACTTCACCGTCTCGGCAAACCAACCTTCTCTTTCAATCTGTTCTGCTTACTGCCCAGTCACCGCTGTGGCGAAGGTCTCACCGCCGGGGCGAAATGATCCTCATCCTTTCTGCTATGCGTATTGATCCTCCTTCGCCTAGGCGAAGGAACCACCGCCTAGGCGAACTCCTTTATTTTCCGTTTTGAGTTTTTGGTTCAGCCTCTCTCTCTCTCTCTCTCTTCGCATCACTAACTCCGGCAATTACCACCACCAACAGCCCTCACATGCACACACAACCACGGATAGGATACACCCATGCACGAACACGCAGCACACACATACTAATCACAGTAGCACTACCAACGATGGAATAGAGACAAACACACACCACAGACAGTTTTCTCTCTCTAACTTATCGCCGGTGACAGAACAACGACATACACACACACACAAACACACAACAATACCTATACACTCTCACCGGACGAACAGACGGCAACAAATGCCTGAGATCCACTCACACACCCGCTGGAACCGTGACAAACCACCATTGGCCGAACCTCTCTCTCAACTTATTACCGGCAACTCCGGCGACTCACCGAAGACCGAAACGAAAACTCACACCACAGTTACTAAACAGACGACCGAAACCCACGCCGACGGACTCCTCTCTCTCTTCTTTTTCTTCATCTCATCTTCTCGATTATTCTTCGTTATCTCCCCGAGGGTGTGTGGATCTGAATTATATGTGTAGGTATGTATTATATATGTGGGTATATGTGATCAATAAGCCGGCCAAGTGGCCCTTCTCTCCACCGTGTGATTTCACCAACTCTCTCTCTCTATATATATATATATATTATATAGAAATTACACCAAGCCCCCCTTTATTTTAGGTTAAGTATTAAAACTAACTCAATTCCACATTTTTAATGTTTAAAAATTACAATTTGCCCCCTAAAATTTTAATTCACCTAATTAATATTGTCAACCGCCTCGATAATTTCGAAATATTTTCAAATGCAACTAAAATTGTTTGCATCTATAAATCAGGGTCTTACAATTGCTCCTAAGACTCAATGAAGGGTCTAAAATACTTTTGAATTCACGATGTCTTTCTGAGGGTTAAGCTATTTTGACAATCTGACTGGTAAACCTCAACTAGTTTCTTTGCAGAATAGGTTTTTTATTTGCATAAGGAGTTTTAGCCCTAAACCCTTAAAACAAAATATCTTCCTTATGGTGCACGATTCCTTTCATATAGGCTTACGTGAAAGGACACTACACATAGGACGTGACATGTAAATCCTAGGAGAATGTGACCCAAGGTGTGTTTATTATTAGATTACATAGTCTTGATTTGACTAGGTGACGATACGTTTTTTCATCTTAGCATACTCAGCATGGTATTGCGGTATTGATCCCGTCTTAGCGTACTAGCGTACGGAACTTTTGGATGGCTATTTTGGCAAAGGTTGTTTGTAGATGTACATTTGAGGTGGGCTTTCGTGCATTATTTAAACGTGAATGTATTTGCAATTTTATTAAAGCAAATTTTATGTGCATTATCATGGATGAAATGAGCATTAATGATTTAATGTTTGTATTAAGAGCTTATCGTATCAAGTAAAATAAGGCCCCGTTTGGTTAGTGTTTCCAACCCAATCCAACCTAACCCAACCCAAAAATTATGAGATTGATTTTTTGGAACACGTTTGGCAACACAAAACTCAACCCAACCCAACCCAAAAAATGAGAATTGATTCTCAAAATCTTAAGAAAATAAGAAACAAAATTTGTTTTTTTTTTTTTTTGCCCAAGAAACTCAACCTAACTTTAGGGACACGCTCGGAATTATGTGAAATGTTAATGAGACCCATTGTTCGAATTATAGCACACTCATTTTTGAAGCTTTATTTTTTTGACATTTATAATTGTTCCTTCTCCTCTCGTACCAGTTGTCGCAATCGTTCCTCTTCCTCCTCTCCTATCCGCCGTTGTCTTCGCCGTCCACCTCATCCTCGCAATCGTCTTCACCATCCTCTCCATCGTCTTCTCCGAACTTGTCCCCGTCATCTTCCTTGTACTTTGCATTGCCATCGCATCTCGCCGAACTTCTCGCCATCGTCTTCGTCGAACAAAGTTTCAAACAGATTTCAATTTCGATTGCTCAAATCGAACAGGTTTCGATTTCATTCAGAATTTTTTATTTCAATTTTGTTCTAAATTTAGGGTTTCGATTTCATTTTGAATTTTGGTTTCGATTTCGTTCTGAATTTTTTATTTAGATTTCGTTCTAAATTTAGGATTTCGATTTCGTGCTGAATTTTTTATTTCGATTTCGTTTTGAATTTAGGGTTTTGATTTTGTTCTGAATTTTTATTTCGATTTCGTTCTGAATTTAGGATTTCGATTTAGTCCTGAATTTTGGTTTCGATTTCATTCTGAATTTTTATTTCGATTTTTTTGTGAAGTTCAAGATCAGCTAGAAAACAAATTCAAGTTGATCGATGGAACCGATATTTGCCCCAAAAGCTTTTCTACTACTGCAAGTGTTTCCACCTTGAAGGAAACCATTCTTACTCAATGGCGTAAAGGCTTGTCTCTCTATGCATGATCTTGTTTTGACTTTAGGTTTGTTCTGAATTGGAGTTTTTGGAATTGGAATTATAAGTAAATTCTCTGTTCGGATTCTCTGATTTGATAATTTTTGGTTAAGTTGTTTAGAATTGTGAAGTTTGGTTAGAGGTTGTTTAGAATTGTTTTCATAAATTCTCTGATTTTATAATTTTTGTTTAGATGATTTTGTTTGGATGATTTGATAAATTCTACGTTCGGATGATTTGATGATTTTATAAATTCTCTATTTGGATGATTTGATAATTTTTGTTTAGATGATTTTTGTCTTGTTTTCATGATTTTTGTTTGGATGAGAAAATAATTTCGGAATAATGTGGTTACCAAACGCGATTTTGTTCCCAGCACAAAAAAAAATTGTCGTTACTAAACGCAATTCTGTTCCCAGAAGGAAACAAAATTCTCAACTCAACCCATCTCAGTTGGGTTGAGAAAAGTAGGAACACTAACCAAACGCCACCTAAGGATTCTCATTCTTTTCCTATAGCTTGCTTCCTCTTTCGATTTTTTAAAATGCTTTTGATGTTGAGTAAGCTAGCAATGCGTGGGATAAAATGAGAATTTTTACATTATTTATTATGCCCTTATTTGTCCTAGAAACTTTATTCTACCTATCTATCATAACAATTGTATAAATAACTGTACACAAGACAAAAATAAAATTTCTCTCCAAGATAGTGTCCTAAGTAGAACAGGGTTTTGGGTATCATTCTATCTTAGGCTCTATATATGTTGTTCATGTATTTTCTACTAGCCATCCTAGAAAGTTTTAGTTCCCAGATCTTCAAACCTCTAGTATCCTCCTAGAGGGAACATCCATCTTTGGTTGGTGATCCGAGCAAGGTAAGTTTCAAAGCTAGATTCCAGGGGATAAATCGTCTGGTCTTGCTTCTACTGACTCCTTTTTCTAATCCTACAAGTTTTTGAAGCTTAGGTTGGTGTGATGAAACCGCACAACTTCAGCCCCTAATGTCGTCCTCTCTATCCTTATGATGTTTGCGACTTTGGGGTTTTTCCATGATATGCAATGCAAACTGGTGCTCGTGTGTTGGAAAATGATTACAGAAAGTAAAATGCAATAAAGTAAAGATAGTAGATAAATGCATTATTAGTAAATGATAGTGAATAAATGCATGCAAATATAAACAAAGCATGTAAAAAAATTGTTTACTTTTTTTTTTTTGGAATCATTTATATGTTTAAAACCAAAGACATATTTCTTGAATTATATTTAATCATGAACATAAATTTAGACTCTAACTAGGCTTGACCCTCAAAATCCCCAGCAGAATTACCAGCTGAAGCACCACGGATTTTGGAAGCAG
Organism: Eucommia ulmoides; assembly: GCA_016647705.1. Classification (NCBI taxonomy): domain Eukaryota; kingdom Viridiplantae; phylum Streptophyta; class Magnoliopsida; order Garryales; family Eucommiaceae; genus Eucommia; species Eucommia ulmoides. The sequence continues at coordinate 32,163,347 of CM028329.1, forward strand.
GGGAAGAATAGAATGACAAGAAGAGAAAAACAAGGTTTCTTTCCTCCTTCTTAAAATTCTCAAAAAGATGTTCATTTTTAGAAAACTAGTTTCAGGGGATTTTATAGGCACCGGTTTTGAAAATGTTCTTTGGGGCAGAATTTAGTTTAGAAAATGGAGTCGCCACCTAGCATGAATTTATTAGTTCAAAAGGAAACAAAATATATCATATATGTTCCAGTCATACTCGTAACTAAGAAAACAGAAACGTTTCTGAAGAAGGTGCAAACTTATCCCCGAAGGAATAGAAATCCTCCCTTTATTCCAAATTTTAGCCACAAGGGTCTCGACAGAGTAGTCTATATATATATATAAAGTGTCAGTTTACAAGCCCGTGACTTAGTACCAGGCTGTGATTTAGACTATTGCAGTAAAGTAAATGTCAATTGTTAGTAGTCAGTAGTTAGTAGTCTTTTGTCTGAAGTTTGTTTTGGGTTGATTGAAGTTCAATTTCATTTGTTCTTGATAGAATCAAAGTTTCCATGCACAACTTATGATGTTCTTGACATGTTTTTGACGTTCTTGATATGAACTTGAGGTTTGTGACATGTTCTTTGATATCTAAACTATGTACATGATCTATTCATCCAAGAACTAACCAAATATACTATGTACAAGAAATATAACGATATTTAAATGAAATCAAAGAGAGATTTAATAGGAATTAACTAACTTAGGGGAGTGGTCTATCCCTAAATGTTTTTCTTTTTTCTTCTTCTCTGGTCTTCCTGGTTGTTCTTGATTATTGCTCAACAAATTCTTCAGATATTATTCTAAGAATCTCAAGCGCACATTTTTCAAACCTTTTTGACAAGATTTGAGAATTTTTTTTTTTAAGAAAAAAGCTTAAGAATTCCCTAGACTCTAGAGAGAATTTCAAGACTAGAGAGAGAAGATGTGTGTTCAAGCCTTGTTCCAAATGAAAAACAAGCTGCTATTTTTAGTCTCGGGAAGCCTGCGCATTGGGGAATGTTGTACGATGAGCGTTTGTTTCACGCTCGTGTATTGACTACTCGCAAGTGTACGAGGTCAAAGTTTTAGTATAATGTGATCTTTTAAGATCGAGTATCTATCCACAGGGATTGCTTATCGTTATTATCGAGTATCGTGTTTATCATAACCTAATTTTATCTAGGCGAAAAAGAATGATTTTAATTAATTAATATTAATACTAATATAACTTAATTTAATCCATACTAATACGAGATAGTTAGGGGATGGATTATCTAGGGATTAACTTTATTTACTTAAATGCATTTGATTTCGTTTAGTTTACAATAATGGTGTTCGACCGATTCGATAATCTCAGTTCGTAAACTCTCCCGCCACCTCTCTCGAGTGTAAGATGAGGGAATACGTGAATTCATGTCAACGAAAAAGTCCCCATCAATGTATTAATGACCCTAGGTCACATGAGTCTCGTCCCAACGTCATTGATTGCACACAATCCAACTCCCTCCCGGGTTATTGGACCGTCGCATTGTGTTTACCCTATCAACAATCTCAATTCGTAAACTCCCCCGCCACCTCTCTCGAGTGTAAGATGAGGGAATACACGACTTCATGTCAATGAAGAAGTCCCCCTCAATGTCTTAATGATCCTAGGTCATGTAAGTCTTTCCCCAACGTCATCGATTGCCTAGAATCCAACTCCATCTTGGGTTATTGGATTATCGTTTTGTTTATCCTAGTCCAAATCCGGGGTTACCTTTTCCGAGTGTCAAATCCCGAATTCTTGATATATCTATCTAAGCATAATAAACAAACAATATAGCAAACACAATCAAAATAGCGAAGAACAATCATTAAAGAAACACAACTCAAACGAAACTACGTTTTTATAAATAATATTAATTCCAAATATAATCCACGTTTAACTCATGGTCATAACCATTTATACATTGAAATCAAGCTAAACATGTTCAAACAAACATAGAAGTTAAGAAATAAAAGGAAAAACGGATGAACTTAGCCGATATCCGAAGATTAGCCGCTAAAATCGTTCACCGATTGCTTCTCCTTCTCCGCGTGGTAATCTTCTCCTTTGGATTTGTTTAAGCACTCCCCATACTCTCTCTCAATTCTAAACTAAGCCCTAGGGGCTCTAATGGCCGGACAGAGGAAGAGGAAAGAAGATGAGAGGGGTTTAAATAGGCAAAATATCTCAAAAAATATCTAAATTTGTGTAGAGGTGACCGCCGCAGTGGTGGGATTCACCGCCGCGGTGGTGGAGTATGTCGGTTAAGTGATCGCCGTAGCGGTGGAGACAACGGTAGATTCAGGGACCATCCTGCAGTTTCACCACCGTAACAATGGATGTCCAGCAAAATAAGGCCCACTCTGTATTTTCACCGCCGCGGCAGAGATCTGACGCCGCAGCAGTGGGCTGCTGATCTGATTATTGCCTCCGTGTTTATTTTTCCACTGTTCTCCGACCGTTCTTGGTTCGATCTGATCATTTACACTCTGTTTTCCTACCTTTTCACCCCATACACCTGATTTATACAAAAAGAATAAAAACTAATTAAAACGTAATAAAATACTCTAAAAAATACTCTAAAACTAACAAAACTAATTTGGAAATATATAGATAGATCACACCTATCAAATATGCAGGCCTATCCAGTCTCTGCCTCATGGTGTGTTTTTTCTAGATATGACCCTTTGATGTCTCTCACTTTTATGGTTAGAGCCAAATATTTAAGATTTACTTAGATTCTCTAAGTAATCATTAAATTTCGTAATGACTACACAATCTCCAAAATATCTAGGCAATTATTGCTCATCATTGGTTGGCACATGTGTCCTTAAATGCTTGATGTGATGTTATCCAATTCGGTTTGTTTACTAAGTACTAGTTACTTGAAGTAATCTAGTTACCTTTCTTGAAAATATCTATTTGCATTTAATGAATTCGATGAATGTAGTCTCTACATATTATTCATGCTTTTAATGATTGATTTTATGTTGATTTGATGGGCATTTAATGCCTTGATGGGATGGAAATAGATCCGGTTAGTTTTGTAACCGTTTAGTTACTTTTAAAGTAACTAAATTTTCTTAAAATATTTTGATGAAAATATCTTCATCCATTGAAGGTAATCTTTAGGGGTTAATTCAAGAATTGAATGCTTGATCTGACCTTGACTTGATGGGTCATTTAATGCATGATGTGATGGGAAATCGGTTCTTTTAGTTTTATAATCGTTAGTTACTTTTAAGTAACTAAGTTTCCATCCAAGATATGTGGCTGGAAAGATATTGAAAATATATCCTTATTAAATGCTCATTAATGATCCATTTAATTTTTTATTAGACCTTGATGTGATGGGCCTTGAATGCTTGTCTTGATGGTATTCGGTTTAGTCGGTTTTGAACCATATCTTTAGCATTATTTACTTTAGGTAACTAGATTGGTCATGGTAGTTTATTTGGCTTAATTAATACTTTTGACTTGATTTCTTGAAATTATTACTTTAAACGAAAAATTAAAGAAGTATTTTATATGTCAAAAACAATGAAACCGGTGATAATAAAAGTATCAGGGATCAAAACGGGAAATAATGGTAATTTGTGAAATTTCCTTAACTTAAAGGGTAGTAACTAATTTTTATTCATATTAAAAGTGATTTCATGAAAATTAATCTTTAATAATGTTATTTTAGTCCCTTCTTAACGTCTGAAATTTTAAGGTTGACCCAAAACTTTTACTTATACCGAATTCAATCAAATTATCAAAAAAAAAAAAAAAAATTAGTGGTATCCAATGTAATCTACGGTAGAAATTTATTCCCTTTAAACCTTAGTTTAAAGTTTATACGAACTTGCTTTTTAGATTCAATACTAAATGGGCGGGACAAAATGCGGTGTCTATAGTTGGTAAGAATCTTCTCCAACAATACTAGGGTAGTAAAGGGAGAGGCATTTATCTTTACTATCTCATAAACATTGGGCTCATTCTTTCCAATCTTTCTAAGCTTTTTATTTATGGCCTTAACTTGCACACACATGTACTTGTTGGTTTGCGACCTGACCCACTTCGTCTCTCCCTTGGTTGAGACATGGAGGAGGCATCCACTAACGGTGGTAGGGCATTTCGAGATACATCATGGGTTTTTCCCACAACACTAGTATGTCATACCTAGTTCTTTCGTGTAGGTGCTTCGTTCGGTCTATCTCTTGACTGGGCAGGAGATATTCTAGGTCCTAATCGCGAATGCACGTAGGGGGTCTTTTCCATTTGCAAAGCTTCAGGACCTCGCCGGTTGGTTTGGCTTCCCCGATATAGCTCATCCCTTTTCTTTCCATATCTTCTCCAATTCCTTACGGAGGTCGCATTGTATAGGGCAATACGTCTTCTCTTAGCGTTGTTCTTTGTCCCACATCCGCAATAAGTTGCGCCTCACTAACAAGCAGCACATACCCCTAGGGGACAGGCTATGGCAGAGGTAGCTGACTCTGATCAGCTTGTCTAGTCAAATATTCAATGATTTGAGAGAGGTCTCATATTTCTCTCATTAGTTTCATCAGAAGTGTAGGTGACTCTCTTGAGAGACCAGCTTCATGAGCAGCCATCTAAATTGGTAGTCTCTTAATCTCATTTTTGTTGGTCATGATTTCAAATCTCAAAGTAACCATTACATGGTTGATGAAATTTTGCGAGAACAACTGTTTGTCGTTCCCACAAAAGGCGCCAATTTGATGATGCCCAAAAATAAATCACCGGACACATCACCCTGAGATTTAGATCACTGGAATATTCTTTGGTTTAGATCACTTTCTCTCAGCTAGGGTTCCTGCATAACAATGCACTGCTGGTGGGCATGCTGGCGTTGCACCTCGAGAACTTCTCAGTAGAATCACTACAAGAAAAATAGGATTTAGCTACGAATATTTTTTGGCAACGCAATAATCGTCGCCAAATGTGTCTATTGGCTACAAAATGAACAATCGTAGCCAAATGTGATCTCATTTGGAGACGAAGTGTAATTTTGTAGCCATAGTTTGTTAAGAGGTGACGAAATTTTAGAATTCGTCACTATTGGTCCGATCAATTCTTGGCCCCAAACAAAAAAAAAGGAAATTTTTTCTGCTAGCGTTTTGGCGATAGAAATATTTCGTCGCCAATGTAGCACGAGATATGTTTTTATTTGGCGACGAACCACTTTCATCGCGATTAATTACCCCTACTATATCTGCGACGAAAGTGGTTTGTCGCCCAATTGGTTGCCTATATTTGACATTGGGCTACGAATGAGTTTCGTCGCCAATTGTTTTCCCTCACCACCATGGTTTTGGCGCCCACTTTTCCTTTATTACATTAGCTTGAAAAAAATCTTTTTTTGTCTAGATTTTCCCCATACTCTCCTCATACCCACCCCTAAATCCTTTAGTTCTCTCATCTCTCTCTCTCGATCTCATCCTTGTCTCTCGATCTCAGCCTCCACTACCTAGCCAACCCTCTAATCAATAACCTGGAACTAAATTTCCACTGTCCAAACAACCTAGAAATTGAATCGACGGTAGAGAAAGCCCTAATCGCAACGACGACGAAGGCAACGGCTAGGAAATCTCAGAGTTTCTCTCTCTCTCTCTCTCTCTCTCTCTCTCTCTCCGTTATGGTAATCTTTGGTGACCTGGAACCAAATATCCACTGCCTAAACAACCTAGAAATTGAATCGGCGGATGAGGAAGCCCTAATCGCAATGACGACGAAGGCAACGGCTGGGAAATCTCAGAGTTTCTCTCTCTCTCTCTCTCTCTCCGTTGCAGTAACTTTCGGCTTCATTTATGATTATTTGTTGTTTTGATTTCTAATTTTATCCATGAACATCAAGAATCTGTGGATATGCCAGTAGATGAGTTGGCTTTCAATTACAGTTGTCTAATTTGTATTTTGGTTTCCAAACATCTAGACGTTGCTCTGCTTGCCCAAGTTACCAAGTGAATTGCTCTACAGTGACATAATCTGGTATGTAGATTTCTTTCTCCTTCCCTCACAACGTTTCTATTCCATTTCTATTTCTGTTCTATTTTTATTATGTTTAGGTTTCTGTTCTGTTCTATTTCTGTTTTGTTTAGGTTTCTGTTCAACGTTTCTGTTCTATTTTTGTTCTATTATGTTCCTGTTTTTGTTCTATTTCTATTTTGTTTATGTTCCATTTCTGTTCTGTTTCACGTTTCTGTTATGTTTCTGTAATAGCCGTTTCGTAACATGTTTCTATTATGTGATGTTCCGTTTCTGTTTCTGTAATGGCCATTTCTGTTGCTATTGTTAGATTGATTTAAATCCTTTCAACTATGGTTATTAGTATCTATGTTTGGATTTGCTGCCTTTGTGCAGTGTTCTTGATTCTTTTGTGCATGCAGTGTTCTCCCTAGTGAAGTCTGTGCTCTGCTATGTTATCGTTCTTGAGCTAGATCGCTCACAGTTTAGTTCATTTTGAATCTTGGCTGTTGAATGCAGTTAGTGTTATTTTATTTGCCTAGTGTTATTTTTCTTTTACTGTAGTGCTTTTGTTCTCAAGATAGATAGCATTCGACCACTGATATGTAGGCAATGGTCCTTGTCCTCTTTTTTTCTCCTGGATTGCTGAATCAGCAAGCTGATTTACAGTTCTTTATGGTTGCGCTTAGAAGGCAGGTATGTTATGCTTTTTATGCATTTTGTTGTATTTGATTGCTATATTCCCTCTTTCTTTGAGGATGTTGTTTCCTTAAAAAAAAAAATTAAATAACATCTTCATTTTCTGGAATTTATTAGCCCTAATAAACATTTTCTGTACCTATTATATGTTTATTTGAAAATTTTCACTTGCGCGTTCTTTTTGTTTCTTCTAGCTTTTACATCTTGATTCTCTCCCTGCCCAAGAGGACTGAAGGTTGGGGCCCGTTTGGTTGTTTTTAATTTTCTAATTGTGTTATTTCTGTTGTTGTTGATGTTTCGACAGTATTGAGTCGTTGGTGATGATGATTCACGCTCCCTTGAGTAGATCTGAGCCATTGTTTACCCTCACAGGTAACATTTTCTCTCAATTTTCTTGTGGTCTGTTGTTGCTGCTGTTTCGACGGTATTGAGTCGTTGGTGATGATGATTCACACTCCCTTCAGTAGATCTGAGTCATTGTTTGCCCTCACAGGTAAATTTGGTTTCTATTTCTGTTTCTATTTTGGTTTCTGTTTTTGTTGCTGCTGCTGTTTCGACGGTATTGAGTCGTTGGTGATGATGATTCACGCTCTCTTGAGCAGATCTGAGCCATTGTTTGCCTCACAGGTAACATTGTTCACCCCAGTTCCTTTTGTGTTTGCTACCTGAGCGAAAAAACTCAGAACTCTATGGTTTGTTTCAAATTGATATTTTTTATTTCATTTTTGAGTTTATATTACTATATCTTGTCAGTCTCTCTCTGTCATTCACTTTGTGTGGATTCATTGTGTGTCCTCCCTTCAGTATATTAATTTTTTTGCTATGATATTTATCTAACCACTGAACCATATTTAAGGCCCATGGAAGCAAAACAAATTGACAGAGTATGGAATTGTCACTCAATGCATTACCCCTCAAAGGGTTAATGATCAATATCTGACAAATGTGCTTTTTTAAATCAATGCTAAGGTATGATCCTGATAGTGTAATGTGGTTTGTTGTGATTATGAATAATTTAATACCGTCCATTCTGCTGCTGTTGCTATTGTTGTTTCCGTTTCTGTTGCTGCTTCTGTTTTAGTTTTGGTTTCTGTTTCTGTTTCTATTTTGGTTTTTGTTTCTGTTGCTGCTGCTGTTTTGATAGTATTGAGTCGTTGGTGATAATGATTCACGTTCCCTTGAGCATATCTGAGCCATTGTTTGCCCTCACAAATAACATTTTCTCTCAATTTTCTTGTGCTTGTGGAAACAAGTAACATCTTCATCTTCACAGATTTTGTTGTGTATAAATTCAGTTGCCAACCGTAGAGCTCCGCCTACTCGGGGCTAGATGCTGTTAGAACGATTGCGTCCTTTGTTGTGTATAAATTCTTAAATATCAATTTTTGAATTAATTGGCTATTAGTTTTTTATGCTTGAGTTTTTCTGTCTGATATTAGGTGATTTCACGATCTGTGAATCATTTTGTGGATTTGGGAGATGGAATCAGCGGGTAGCAGATGAGGCATTGTTGGATAAGACAACGTTACAAAGAGATACCCTGAACCAAGTATCTCTTCAATTACGATACATTTTGTTTATGCTCCCAAATTTCAAAACAGATTTCTTAAAACAGTTTTTGTTCATGTGTTGTTCATTGTTTTTAATCGTTGCTTTCTATTTATTACTTACGTTTCTCTTCGCAATAGAAACAGAAATTTGGGAAAAAAAAACCTTGTTTTACTTTTAGAAATTTATCATTAAAAAAATTAGGATTATAAAAACATTAAAACACTAAATAAACAGTTTGTTTACTAGGTTATTTTACAATGAAGCTAACTGTTTTCATGTTGGTTGCCTATTGACTACTAATGCATATATGTACCTAATGCATAGTCATATATGTTTGTTTCTGTTTCTGTTTCTATTTTTCTATTTCTCTTTATATTTTTGCTCCCATAATAATTAGTAATGCAGGTTTCAGTTTTGGTTTCTGTTTCTGTTTTTCTTTCTATTTCTATTTCTGTTGCTGTTTTTGCGCCCTTTTTGCATGTGTTTATTTTCAAACATTAGGGGAAAAAATATAATGAATGAAAGGAGGTTGGGAGGAGAAAACATATCTACCCATAGTATTTATTTGTATAGTTTTGTATTAATTACAATACCATCTTCTGTTTTGAATGAAAGGAGGTTAGGATTCACCCCATTTTCTTTTTTATGTTTATCTTATTTTGTTTCTCTGTTTCTGTTTGTGTTCACAGATAAGTCATTAGCGTCAAAAAATGTGGATCTATCGTCGTCGTCGGCTCCTTATCTCCGTCTCGTGTTGATCTGTCTTCGTCGACAGCTCACCGCTCGTCCCTAGCTTCGATTTGCCTTCGTCGCCAGCTCACCGCTTAACTTCGTCAATATTCTACCTTCGCCGACGCCGTCTTATACTTTCTCTCTCTCTCTCTCTCGACTACTGCCTTCAAAGACTAAATTAATCTTCAATGTCCACTTCGATTTGTATAGATACTTAATTTCTCATTCATGATTATACTTGTTCAATGTCCAAACGGTTATACTTGTTCAATGTCCAAACAATTGGATGTATTTTTGGGTTTTGTAATTTATATTGATTTGTTTGTATTTATTGTGTCATTTGTAATGTATGTGGATTTATAATTAACAGAAAAATGAGTTTTAATTAGCAGAAAAAAGTAATTTATATTGATTTGTTTCCCGCCTTCACATATTTTTCGGCGACAAAAATAATTTCGTCGCCAAAAAATTTCCCTCCATTTAAGTCCTTTTTTGGCGACGAAAATTTTTCATTGCCAATATGTTATTCCCGCCATTTTTAATCATTTTTTGGCTACAAAATAATTCATCGCTAAATAGTAGTCTTGCGCGACGGAACTAAAATTCGTCGCCAAAAACCTTCTGTTACGGCACCTAGGCAACAAAATTGGAAAAGTAATTTTTTCGTCACTAAAACGTTTTCGCTACAAAATTAGGGCTTTGGCTACAAATTTTTTTTGTAGCCAAATCCCATTTTTCTTGTAGTGAATTTTGGTAGTGGTGTCTAGGAAAAGGTGTGTATACCTGGTTAGCTCATCGTTCTAATATTTATAAGAGGAAAAGTACTTATTTGGAAAGTTTTCCCTAATTCTCAGCCCATCGTTATTAAGGCGGCGGCGATTTTGACCCATCATAGGTGGCGTAGATCATGGGCACAAATCATGGAGTCGTTATTTAAGAGAGGTAACAGCTTTTTCCTTGTTAAGCGGAGGCCATTTTATTCGCTCCTGAGTAAGACTGGCGATAGCTACCATGCCTGGGGCCCTGACCGAAGACTGGATATAGCTACCATGCCTGGGGCCCTGACCGAGGTTAGAGGAGAAAGCCTTAGTCGGGTTGACGCCCATAGTCAATTTACTCAAGGATGAATGTGTCGTCTAACTAGGTACCCATTTTAGCTTATGGTGTTTGTCACGTGGTTTTGACACATGTCGCCTTTCTGGGTTTTGTCTAATTTTTCTTTATCAAAAAATAATCTGGGAAATTATCAATGACACCCCTTGTATTTAAAAACCCGTTATCTTTTTTAAATAGGAAATTAAATTTAAATGGCAGGAGTGTGCCTGATAACATAAAAAATAAAAAATAAAAATATTGAAGACCAGATTAACACAAACCCCAAACTTTATCGAGGAAGGGTGTAATTAAGGCCATAAATGATGACGCATATACATATCACGTATGTGGTCAAGAGAGATGGGTTAGCTGTCAACTCTTCACAATTTCTCGTGTTCAAATTCGATAGCCGATATACTTCGACATTTACTACGACTCAGAAATTTCCCCTTCAACTTCAACTGGCCCTTTTTCTATTTATTACGTAATATAATAATAAAATAAAACTATTCTAGGTTCACATTGCTCCTGTTGATCGTACTATACATATAAGCCCCTCCCAATGCCATAGTCCATATATCCCAATTCATCTTCAGACAACAAAGACACGAAAGAAAGAAATAGAGAGAAATGGAAAGCCAAACAGCCAAGAACATGTTCAATGCCTTCTTCATCTTTGTTTTGCTTTCATTTGTATCCCTTGCAACATGTCAAGAAGTTGGTAAGAAAAATTATTAATATTCTTTATTTCCTTTTTCTGTTTTTTCAGGTTCAACAATTGATACGATCTTCTTCCTCTTCTTGAAAAGTTGTTTTGTTCTTAATAGTATATATATATATATATATATATTTATATTTGTGTGTGTACTGTGTGCAGAGGATGAGAGAGAGTTTAGTTACGTGGAGGATTGTGAGACGGGACCAAGTACATGGGGAGAGATTCATCCGGAGTGGAGTGCGTGTGGGAACGGAAGTATGCAGTCGCCCATCGATCTCCTTCACCACAGGGTTCAGGTCGTCTCCGACTTGGAGAGACTCCGGAGGAACTACCGGCCGGCTAAAGCCACCCTCATTAACAGAGGTCATGATATTATGGTAACTATATATACCCCTTATCTTTAATTACATCATCATCTTAAATTCTATATTTCTAATACGTTTGGCTATAAGTATTCAAGACGGTGTCAATTGGGCAGTACAACCAAACCTAGTACTGGTTAATCTGTAGCAAAAAGAAGACTTCACACACGCATACAGACATGTATAGACAATATGTAGAGAAACACATGCCTTAATACGTACGAAAATGATGGCTATATAGTCAAAAGAATTAAAAATTACAGTTTGAACCCCCCAAAATTAAAATTTCAACACCCCCATCAAACTATGAAATATTGAGTTTCACTTTACACCTTTGCATATTTTAACATCCCTCGTACAAGTTTACGTGTCAATTACCTCTTTTCAATTCAAATTGACAAATTTTATGTTGGATATTAACACGTCCTAAAGGGAAAAAAAAAAATTTAATTTGGTGGGGGAGTTGCCCAAAATTCTGATAAGAAGGAATCATGAAGCACAAATGAAAAATCTCATGACACAATATGATGATATTAAAACTTTAAGGTATAAATTGAAAGTCGATGTACATATAATACTAAAAGTGTAATTTAGTGTAGTCAATTTAATTTTGTGTAGTCAATGTAAATTATGTAGAAGATTAAATGCAGTTAGCTAGTCAACAACCTCCTAAATAATTCTAGCCTTATTTTTCAATGCATTCTAGTAACTTTTATTTTCTAACATGATCCATGCATGAATCAGTTCTAACATGATCTTTCTTTATGTTTTATTTATCTATTGATGATTAGTTTACTATTATTTTTAACTTTTATTTTGTTGCTTTTTAATTTAATTTATTGATGATTAACGATACATGGATATGAATGGATGCAGATGAGATGGGAAGGTGGGGCTGGAAACATTACGATTAATGGAACAGATTATCAACTCAACCAGTGCCATTGGCATTCTCCTTCAGAACACACCATCAATGGCAAGAGGTACTTCTTTATACCTAGTCATGTATACCTACCTGTACACATAAATATTTTCAAATATAATATACACAATAAATTCACAATCTGACATGATTTTTAAAATTGGAAAATATAGGTATGATCTAGAAGTTCACTAGGTTCATGAAAGCTCAGACGGAAGGGTTGTTGTTGTTGGAATTGTTTCTGAGATTGGACATCCTGATTTTTTCTTATCCGCAGTATGTGATCTTAATATTTCTCGAATGAAAAAATAAATTGATGTTTTTGATATGTCACAGTATATAATAGGATGTGTTTTATATATAGATAAGAAATCAACTGAGAGTCGTTGATGATGACGAAGAAGAAGAGAGAAACGTGGGCATAATCAACCCCCGGCTAATGGAGTATGGGAGTAGAATGTATTACAATTACATTGGTTCTCTTACTATCCCACCCTACACTGAAAATGTGGTATGGGCCATTATAACAAAGGTATTTACATATGATATATACACACACACTATCTAATTAGTTATACATTTATTTTTTGAAATGATTGTTCTTTTTCTAAATTGGATTGCATCATGAATTCATCAAGTGAGGACTGTGACAAGAGAACAAGTGCAACTATTCTGTGAGGCTGTTCACGATGTAAGAATATTTACTTAGAGTTATTTTGGTTAATGTTGATCAGGCATTTAGTTTAGAGACTCCAAACTACGGTTTCTAAACTCCAAATTTACATAATTTTGAAACTGCAGTTTGAGGTCTTAAAACAGGTCGCAAATAATTAACAAGTCATTGATTTTATTAATTTATTTTATATATGTGTTTATTCTGCAGAATACACAAACAAATGCAAGACCAGTACAACCAATAAATTATCGTAATGTGAAACTTTACAATCCAAATATCCATGAACATTGAAACCCTAAAGTAGAATGAGGGCATTTGTATACTTAACACAATACACTTAATTTTTCATGTATTATTAATACTTATGTTGTACTTGAGATTCAGGGATTCCCCTGTATTCATTAGATATTATATAGTTTTTCAATAAAAGTCATTGAGTATTGGCTGATTATACATATTTTTTCGCTTCTATTTTCTAGAGAAAAAAAATTGTAATGATTTATCATAAAGTATAATTTTACTTTAAATTAATTATGCCAAAAAAAATTGAAATAATTATGGTACGCAATCAAATGATAGCCACTTATTTTGTCCATGACAGCCAATATTATATAAAAAGTCAAATTCATCCTCCAATTTTATTTAAATAATTGAGAGAGGTGGTTTATTGCGAGAGAATATAAGACAATGTATTGATATGTGCTAAGCCTACCAAATACATTGATGAATAATGGTGCCAATTAGGATTTGGAGTATTAGACTACAGGTAAGCCAAGGCCCCATATATACATTATATTAACGCCTTCCCTCCCTCAAACCCTCAAATGCAAGGTAGTAAAACATCCGTGAACTTGAGTTTGGAAAGAAAAGTGTGAAAACTTCTGGGTGGATGGACTTTGGTGAAAATATCTACAGGCTTATCGATAGAACTAATTGAGTGTAGATGAACAGTATTATGAAAAATCAATTAACGGATGAAGTGACAATTGCTCTTGATGTGTTTAGTGCACTCGTGGAAAATGTCATTGGGGCAATCTGAATTACAATCCGATTGTCACAATTGAGAACGGTACTTAGGGAGGATACTCCCATGTTAGGGAAAAGGCAACGAAGGTAAAGTAGTTCTTATGTTGTATTAGGTTGTGTTTGGATAGAGGATTTGTAGGAGGAATTTCATTTAGTTAGGGGATTTTGAAATCCTTTTTTGGCAAATCATTTGTTTGGGTAATAAGAGAAAGGATTTCTAAAATTCTTTTTTGAGTAAATGGAAGGATTTTGAAATGATTTTGAGATAGGTTAAATTTGAGAAATCCTTCATTTTGAAATGATTTTGAGAGAGGTTGAATTTGAGAAATCCTTCCCATTCTCTTTTTTTTTTTCCTTTTTTTTTTCTTTTTTTTTTCTTCTCATTCAACGCTTCTTCATCGTGTGCTTCCGATATGGCCATCAACTGCTTCTTCAAACTAGGTTTTTGATTGATTTTGAAAACCAAATCGAAATCAATCGAAAGGGTTTCAATTGATTTTGATTTCGTTTTTGAAATTGAAATTGAAGAACAGGTTCGAGCTCTGTGTGTTTGGCGATGGCAGTAGGGTCCGATTTCGTAGTAATGGCAAACACCTTCTTTGTCGCCGTTTGCTTCTTCGCCCCTGAACACCCGTTCGTCTGTGATTTTCGAAGTCAAAAACAAAATCAATTTCGATTCCAAAATCAAACGACGACGAACGGCGAATGATTGGCGGATTTCGTCATCGTTTGCTTCTTCAAATTAGGGTTTCGATTGATTTCGAAAACGAAATCGAACAAAATTGGATTTCGATTGAACGTCTTTTGTGTTTGGTGATGGCAACAGGGTTCGATTTCGTAGCGATTGAACGTCGTTTGTATTTGACAAATTTCTTTGTTCAGATTGAACGTCGTTTGTGTTTGGCGATGGCAAATTTCGATTTCTTTGTTTACTGTTCATCGTCTTCATCATTTTTTTTTTTGTTTTTTTTTCAGAAGTGGGATAAAAAAAAATAGAACCAAACTTCAAATCTCTTGTCTAAATACTTCAGTTTAAACAATTATCCAAACAAGAAATTTGTGAAATGAAGTGATTTCAAAATTCTGGATTTTGAAATCCCTTCATTTCACAAATCTCTAGAATTTATTAAATCCCTCACCCAAACGCAACCTTAGCTACAACATGATACTCAGTTTCAATGCTAAAATGAGTGTAAATATCGCATTTTGTCCAGTTGATATTATATACTCATTCAATTAAAAAAGAAAAAGTCAATTTTTAATAAATATTTTTTAAAAAATATCAATCAAAATTGAAATTCCTTATTTTGAAATTTCAGGGCCAACTCGAGAATTGGTACTTTAATCTTTCGACTTGAAAACTTTAGGGACTAAAATTTAAAAGAAATAGAAATGTGAATTTAAATAAATAAAACTTTAGAATGACATTTGAAAAAATCAATAAGCCCAAACAGTGACCAATCAAGTTCTATATCTTAATTAGGACCCTTTACAAACGAATTGAAACAATTGCTTCAAATTAGAAAGTTTAGGGATTTAATTGTAAATTTTGACAATTTTAATAAAATTTTAAAATGACAATTTGAATAGGATCCTTGAAGAGTCTCATGTACTCTTGGAACCATTCAAAATTTAAAACTTCAGAGTTCCAATTGAGGTTTTGAAAGTTAAGGGGCCAAAATTAAAATTTCAAAATGCCCCAATTGGTCAAATTGATCATAATTTTCATAAATTAAATTATCTATAAAGACTCAATTTCATTTTTTCAAACTCAAATCCAATAGAAAACATTCAAAACAAACATTCGAAATTATTTCAATTTCACCTGATACTTTAGTTTACTTCGAACATTTATGATTTTTGAAATACGTTAACAATTTAATGAATAGCTTTGATGTTTAATCACTAATCAAATTATTGGATGAATTTATTGCATAATCTTGGTTAAATAATTATTCTACTTGAAATTCTAAAGTTTCAAGAACTTAATTTGAAAAGAAAAAAAAAAATCATTCCCACCTCAAACAAATTGATTCTCTTATTTTGACTACAAAATAACTCAACTCTGCCATTGTTGGCCCAAAGATCTACCTAAGAGGAGGTTGAATTGAATAGTTTAAAAAAATTAGTTAAATTAATTTAGCCTAGTCGATTTTAATCTTGATTAATTGCGGAAGCGTTTATAATAATCGCACAAAAAGAGAAAGAGAGAGAAAAAAATTTAAACCAGTTAATTTATAATAATTAGGTAAGCTATTTTTGCCTACGTCTACTCTCATCAGCTCTCACACGGAATTAAATCTACTAAAACCCATCTGATTCTCTTACCAAGTGAGAATCAAATCCCTTACGATCTCAATTGATTAAATTCTCTTTATACTCAATCATACTCTCACCCCAACTAGTTGCACTTAGGTCCAAGTTACAACCTCACACAAATACAAAAAAAAAAACTTTGCGTTTTGCTTTTCCCCACAAAGAGCTTCTACCAACACTTATAAATATCAAATTCGAAATTCATCTCGATTCTAATTGTTATAGTAATGTACACGATTACATGATATTCAATTTAAAATTGTGTTAAGTTTATCTTGATTTAAAACAAGTGTATCACAAAATAAGACACCCCATATAAATTATATCAAATCATTTTGAATCATTGTAATATAAATAATTCCAAGTTTAAGATATACAATTTTTCAAAAAATGATTTTCAAAAGAAAAAAAGTTCAATTCACTTTCTAAAGATACGATATAATCGAATGATATTTTCACGTAATGCACATAATAGATCAACAAACAATTTCATGGAGAGAATATAATATCGAAGAACGATCTCACTGAATTTAAAGTAGCTAATAATAATCAGAACGATCTAGTTCAGTAAATGAAATCTGTTTCAAAAGATCAAGAGGTTTTCTTAAAAACGATCTCCGATTCTCTCAAAAGTCCCAAGAATTAATCGGATTTTTGCCATCTCTCTTTTTCTTAATCTTGTAACACTTGAATTTAAAAAAAAAAAAAAAAAAAAAAAAAAAGTCCACACTTTTGGTATGAATATTTTAATGAAATATAAACAATTTAATTTCAAAATAAGATCATCTCCAATTGCTAATTTTAGGTAAAAAATTCCCTAGATTTAAGCCCTAGGATCCTAATTTTTTGACCCTAGATTTTCTCTACCAAAATTCATCCAAACTACTAATGAGTAACTAAAAATAGTATAGGTTAAAGTCTTAAATCAATTCAAAAATTGGGCTACAAATATAGGTCATAAGGTTTTACCGAAGGAATTATGAAATTAGAAAGTTTGAGGACCAAAATGAATTTCTGTTAAAGTTCTCAATTTCAAAAAAAAAATGTTTCATCTCTTTCAAAGTATTTCTAATAAAATATAATCAATTTATAACATTAAAAAAATATTTAGAAATATTTAAAGTTAAAACTAAGGTAAAATTGTTTTCTAAAATTTGAAAAAACAAAGCATATCAGTCAACTATCCAATTATTTAGTTGATTGTTTTGTGTAATTTTTCAAAGCTTCTAAGAACCTGATTCAACCAGACAATTGTTTCATCAAATCGGTCGACTAAAATACTTAAAAATATTAAAAAAAAAAAAAAAAAAAAAAAACACACTTCCCTACATCATTCAGTTGACCTATTATAAACTCAGTCAACTGAAAGTTGTAACAAACCACCATGTCCTTCAAATGTGCGTAAATCTTTCGTATGAATTCGAATTTAACTATATAACCTCTCATTTAAAAGATTATGGAGTCTATTTTCGTTTGAAATTTGTTTCAGCTCAAAATTTAATTTATTTAAAAGTTATGACTAGAAGAGCTCACAACGGTCTTTCATAGAGTGCCAAAAAACAATGATTTTAACACTAGTTTAAGTAGAACACTATTTTCCCAATTTTCTTAACACCAGTTGACTGATTTGAACCTGAAAATCTATAAACATGAAAGTAAAGAATCATAACACATTTAAACACTCATTCATGTATACTTATCACTTAATCACACACAATAACATTTAAGACATATTTAAGTATAGTGTTGATCCTAATCGGGATGAAATGAATTTGACAAATATAAATATTGTGTACCTTAGGAAATAAAATATATATATATATATATATATATATGATTTGTCAAAAGGTATTGATCTTCCAATCCATTTTTTTAGCATGATCGATGCAAATTTATCATAATTACGTCACATACTTGGTTCATTATCACATCACTAAATCTGTCACATATCTTGATAAACAGATTAGTCCGGAAAACCATCAAGTTATTGTTATCATCAAAATCAACATTGATGAACCTAATATTTTGATGGACAATTGAACATTGATATTTTATGAAACTAATTGATTTATTGAATAATTTCATATTAGAAGTTTCGTATATTCAAATGAGAACAAGAATGAATTGAAAATTTAATCGTTGATGATCTACAAGAAAAAGATTTTATGAAGAGATTCAAGATGGCTACAAAATGAAGATATTGAAGATTCTTTAGAGCATTAAAGATTTTTTGTATTGTTAGGTAAAAACAATTCATTACTCTTATGTTCTTAATGAAACTCGAGTTAGGATCACACATGACACTTTAAAATGAGTAAACTTATGTATGACATAGTACGAAGTGATAAATTTAAGATCCTAAATAATTTTTATAAAGTGTTGAATTGAGAAAATATTTTTAACATATAAAATGGGACGTTTTTGATCAATTCAGTTTACCAACGAAACGGTCAGTCAACTAACCAAAAATAGTAGCTTGAAAGAAAATGCCACTAGTCAATTCGGTCAACCGACGAAACGGGTCGGTCGACTAACAAAAATAATGATTCAAAGAAAATTAAGAAAGGGGGGGCATTAACCAAATCGGTCAACTGACTAGGAAAACAGTCGACCGATGAGAAATGATGCAATGGTGAACATTTGGACTGTTGCAAAGGCCAGTCAACCGACAGTAGGGCAATCGACCAACGGGGCCTGATTCAGTCAACTTAACTGTTTCATTTCTCGTGATCTTTTACCTAAATCCTATGGTTTTAAATGTTGAAAAAATAGTTTGTTTGTTTTTTTTTAAGAATTTGAGTATATTACTATTATATATCACATATTATTAAAATCCTATTAATATGGTCCATATGTTAATTGATTCTTTGAATTGAATTAGTAAAACTACTTCCGATGTTTAAGAGTTTTGAATCTAAAAGTTTTTGGCGACCAAATCAAGATTTTCTATGAGTATTTTTAGATGAAATATACCCATTTTGATAGTATATTATATATGAAGTCTTAGAGTATCATTTTTGCTCTTATCTTTTGGAAACTAGCCGTTATAGACTTAGTTTGAATTTTATTTAAGGACACCTGCATTTTCAACTTTAATCAATAAAGAACAAAGAGTTTAAATCAACATTTATTTTAAATAGAGTGAGATTTTGTTGAAGTATTTCTAAGAGTGAGATTTTGAAAGAAGTTTGTGATCCAAGCGCGTAAAAGTTTTCATTATCGGTTTTGTTCTTCACTAAACTATCTTATCGGTTTTCAAGAAATCTCGGTGAGATCTTTTCAAATTAACTTATATATTTTTTTATATTATCTAATTTATTACTTAGAATATTTGTTTTAGAAAATTCATTTTCCTATTTGAAAATCTTGCTTATCTTAAGAAATGATTTTTGTTTGTGAAAACTGACTAAATATTAGTTGTGCTTTAATTGAGTAAATCAGATTTATTTCTTACATAGCTCTACCATGTTGTATTCAAGACATTAATTGAGCATAATTGGTTTGAGGTAATAGAAGCTCCTGTGTGAAGAAACTCATGATTTTTTTTGTATTTGTAAGTATGAGTGGATTAGACATATTTGCAACAATGTCTAATCCGGGTAGTTAGGGTTTGATCTTTAGCCTATAAAAAGGATTAGGTTTGATCTTTACCTTGTTAAAAAAAATAGTTTTTATTGTTCCTGTAATAGAATTAGGTTAAGTCTTTAGCTTATAAAAAAAATAAGGTTTTTCCTGAGCCTGTGAAAAGGAAAAAGTATAAAAGTATAAAGGTTTGATTCTGAGTTTGCGAAAAAAATTATGTTAGTCCTGAACCTATGAAACATATTATAACGGATTGGTTCCAACCTGAAAAAGGAATAAGGGATTAGTGGATTTTGAAAGCCCTATAGAGCTTGGAGGTTTGGACATAGGTAAGAGTAGCTTGTTGAACCAAGATAAATCGTTATGTACTACTTTTTATTTATGATGTTTAGGTGTGCACTTAGTTAAATATGTTTTCGATGTTATACAAGATAATGAATAATCAATTATGGAAATTGATAACTTGTGTATATGAAGATTTAATTGTTTAATTTTTTTATAACAATCCAATTGACCTCTCCTCTAGGGGAGATATGTGGGCTAACAATCGTTAATAGGATTAAAACATTTAGGACTAACAACCTCCCCTTTTTTATGATGATAATTTACTTGATATTTTTTCTATTTTATAACATACATAAATACGCTTCCGTGAATGTGGGAACGGTTCTTTTAACAATTAGAATCATAAAACGAGAATTACCAAGTAAAAATGCCAAATAATATATGATGAACCTTTAAACTGCAAATTTCATGTACGACAAAGAATTTTTAAAGTTAAAAAAATAAAAAAACATTGAAAGATATCATACAATTTATCCCCTTTTGTCATCTTAAAAAGTGTGGGGTATAAACAAAATCAACCAATAAACTTGATAATTCACACGATCAAGCATAATGTCAAATTAAGGCAACGTAAAATATCTTATGATATACCCTTTGTCATATCCCCTTTAGATAGAGTCAAAATACATATAACCGTTGATGCACTAGGACATGGAGCATAACTCAATCATAGTGATATAAATATTTTTGAAACCAATTGATATAACTCTAATGCATGCCTAAACATAGATAATCACATATTTTCAAATTGGTATCTCGTAAAATTTCAACTCCCTTTTAGAATAATAACCATTTAAAAACAGGAGATAATAATTGTATGCAATTGAAAATAGTTCGCACTAAGAAACATGCGTACAATAAAGCAGCTAATACCAATAGAGATAATCATGTGCAAAAGTATCAATAGTTCAACAAATTTATCTTTAAACAATAAGCACAGATTAAGATGCCATAAGTATTTAGATAATTGTAATGCCAATACCATAATTGATTGACATGATTTCAGATTTAATAAAACATACCAAACATGTAAGCTTAATATCACATAAGTATAATCGAACATGCCGACAAATTAGCTCATGCCAAATACAACACATTTTATGAAAGATATATAGTATAAATATAAGCATATTATACAAATGGTTTTTCACTAATATGAATATGAAACGGTAATCAAATCATGATAAAATACTAGCGCATATTTATACAATGTAATTACTCATGTATTTCAAAAATACTCATGAGATCATTTACCATGAAGGATGAGAGTAGCAACTATAAAATTTATACTAGCAAGAACCTGATGAGAAATTCAATATTAATCATTTTGTATAATACACAACATGTTTCACAAAAAAAAAAAATTAAGTAGATATGGGCTAACAATCATATAATCGGATACATAAAAATCACTAGATCTTATATTGCATGATATAAATAAATCATATCCTTACATGTTAAAAAATTTAAATATATATGATTCTCAAAATCACCATGTTATATCTCTAAGACGACAAATGAACACAAATTTAGCACGGGTCTTAGAAACTATTATCGACTTATCTAATTTGAAACTCGGACACCTACCTCATTAACAAATTTAATGAATTTAAATTGCAAAGGGTTAGGAGTACCTCTGATGTCCCTGGGGACGACTTTATTTGTCATAGCATTCACAACAATAATTGGTTTGGATATGTATTTTTGCTCAATCTATCTTTATTTTCCAAGCCTTTTGCAATAATTACATCTCAAACGTCGATTGAATCAATGACATCTTTCTTTGTAAACGTCGCTTGAAGCTTCTTGGTTATTTCCCATTTTGGCTTTTGTAAATCTTTTTATGTGTACCCTTTGTTCCAATACATAGTGTTGCACAAGTTTTTTGTGTTCTATTCTTTTGTATCCATCTCATTTTGGATCTATTTTTGTTAGAAATAAATTTAGGATTTTTGAAAGGGCAAGATACTTTAAAATGTCCAACCTTATTGCAATAATTACATCTCAACTTTGAATGCAAAAAAAATCTCAATTACTTAAAAATCTCATCATGGAAAGAAAAGTTTGAATACACTCATTAGTTGAGGAAGCCATCTCTTGTAACATGAATTTTAGGGGAAAAAACTTATTATTATTAAAATTGTATTTATCAAGCAAAAATTAGATCAATATAAAAAATCATATCAGGTAAATAAGAGTACTTGAATAAATAAACTTAAAACTTTTGTGCATGTTTTGGGTAATCCAGTTTATAGGAGTTGATTGAAATACAGAGCACAAGGGGTTCCAAATCCCAAGTGTCAAAATCAATCCCAATAGCCGAGGAAATAAAATATAGCAGGTCAAGCTAAATCTATACCATGAGGGTAAGAGTACCCTAATCTTTTTAATCTCCAAATTGGGGTAAAGGAAAATCTCATTCAATTCAAATGGAGAGAAAGGCCTCTAATTTTAAACATGAAAACGTAGCAAGGAAGAAAAATGTGGATCACCAAAAGATGAGATGTTTCCTTCATTAAAAAATAAGAATAATAAATATAAAAAAATAATTAAAAAAAATGTGAAAGCTTGCGTGCTGCATGAATTCTTGGATGGGTTAGTTGTCTTTTTTCCGCCTGATAGGCCATTTCCTGCTTTGACATCTCTTAGCCCTACGGGCCATATGTTTTAACCCTGCTTACCTAATGGGTCTCTCTTATGGATGTCTCTTTCCTTAATATGTTGATCCTAGTATAAGGTTGGGGAACATTTTATACCTTGCTCCTCATCTTTGCCCCAACCATAAGCTAGGGCACATTATACAGTGTTTTCATGTCTCTTTGCCTTGTGCATAATTCTTTATTTTCATGTTACCCAGTCATAGGTTAGGGCATATTTTATACATTGTTCCTTCATTCTCACCTCAATCATAGGTTGAGGCACATTATATGAAGTTTGTCCATTTTTATCTCATATGCACTACTCTGAACTTGAATCTTTCCAAACTAAAGGCTGGGGAACTTTTAATTTTTGAAAATTTTAGTTCTCTAAATGAGAATCCTTGTCCTTGTCTTGCTTGAAATGAGCATCATGTGAGTGTTTGTGTCTTGTCCCGAAAATGAGCCATTTTTTTAACTATATGTGACCTTATTCTTGACTGTGTCAAGATACGTAGGCAACCCTTTCAGGGTTAAATTTTACTTTATATGTACTTCATTCCTATAATTTCCACCATAGACACAATGGAATTTCACTTTGATCATGTTATCTCTCCTCAACCTTTGATTGGGGCACATTTTATAAAATTTCACTTATCGAGCCCCCAACAATAGGCTGGACACATTTTATACATTACCCTCTCATATTCACCTCATCTATAGGCTGGGTCACATTATATAGAATTTATATATCTCAGTGATATGTGCATAACGTTGAATCCTGAGTTTTCCCCAGCCAAGGGCTAGAATACTTTTATTAGAAAAAATCTTTCATTCTCATCTTTTGGCCCCTAAACAAGTGTCATTCATTTTGAATTTACTCTCCATGAGTGCCCTTAATTTTGGATTGCATATTCGTATGTCCTTCATTTTTCATTTCCTCTCAGTGAGTGCCCTTTATTTTTTCATTGCCTCTCTATGACGCTCTTCAGTTTGCATTGTCTATCCGTGCATGTCATTCATTTTTCATTGCCTCTTCATGAGTGCCCTTTATTTTCATTGCATCTTTGTGAGTGTCCATCATTTTTCACTACTTCTCCATGTGTTTCCTTCATTTTTTGTTACCTCTTCATGAGCGCCCTTTATTTTGCATTATTTCTCTGTGAGTTCCCTTCATTTTATGTGTCATCTCCCTGAGTTCCATTGATTATTCACTATTTCTCTATGATTGCCTTTTATTTGGAATTACCTCTCCATGAGTGCCCTTTATTATTGTACTCGCTTTCTGTAAGTGTCCTTCATTTTTCATTGCCTCTTCGTGAGGCTCTTTATGTTGTATAGCCTCTCTATGAGTGCTCTTTATTTTGTATTGGCTCTTCATGAGGGATCTTTATTTTGAATTGCCTTTCTATGAGTGCCCTTTATTTTGTATTTTTTTCTCTGTGAGCGCCATTCATTTTGCATTGCCTCTTAGTGAGCGCCTTTTGTTTTTGTATTGCCTCTCCTAAATGTACCTCATTTTTTCATTGCCTCTTCGTGAGTGCCATTCATTTTTTACTGTCTTTCCATGAGTTCTCTTCATCTTGCATTGCCAATACATGAGTTCCATTTATCTTGAATTTCCTTCTATGAGTGCCCTTATTTTGAGTTTTCTTTCCATGAGTGACCTTCATTTTGTATTCCCTCTTCGTGAGTGAACTTTCTTTTTGCATTTTCTCAAATTGAGTGCACTTTATTTATGTGAGTGACCTTAATTTTACATTGTCTCTCAATAAGTGTCCATTATTTTGTATTACCTCTCACTGAGTACCCTTCTTTTTCACTCTTTCACCTTCATTTCTTTCATTGTCACATCTAAAAAGGTACCCCTCATGAGTGCCTTTTCTTTTATTTTCTCTAAATGAGTGCTTACATCTCGCTCTAAGAGGGAAATATTTAAAACTATATTCTTGACCTGATTTCCTAAGAGATACTTAGACAACTCATCTCGAGTTCACAAGATGACACTCTACCACCGAGTTTATGAATTCCAACAAAATTCCTTTTTTTGAATTTCCAAAAAAAATCGTTTGCTCTGGAAAAAAATTTAGAAAAATGGGATGTCAACCAAAAATACATAGTCTCTTGTCTTTATCAAGCAAGTAAAACTCGCATACTAAAGAGGGACAACTGTAGACACGACATTTTGACCGCCCCCAAAAAATATCTTATTTTTATTTTATTTTGATTATTTTATTTTATTTTAAAAATAAAAAAAAATAAAAAAGAGTATAACAAAAAAGAGAAAAATAAATGAAAAATAAAAAATAAAAAGATAGGATGAGAGAAAAAGAAAAAGAGAGAAAAAAGATAAAAATGATAAAAGAAGAAAAGAAAAAGAGAGAACAAAAAGAAAGAAAAAAACAAAAAATGGGTAACCGCGCATTGCGCACAAGTGCCCAGAGAAAGAAAAAAGGGTCGTGTGAAAAGCAGGGGGAGCTCAATACATTCCGCATGCCAAAAAAAACCCTTCCCTTTTTTGATTTGTTTCTTTTCCTTGTCAAAAAAAAAGAGAAGGGTGTCACAGCCAACTAGGACTTTTTAGGGTTTGAGTCTTTTTTTCATTCCTTACATTTTCCTTTAAATTGAACCCTAATTTTCATTATTGAGGAAGCCAACTCTCAGAGGGACCATTCGAGAATCCACCTTGCAGAGAAAAGAACGCTTTTGCATTGGATTTTCATTAAGACAAGTATATTTTATTTCTTTAAGCATCAGTTTTATTTTAATCATATATTTTTTTCTCCATCTCTTTGGCTCATTTTATTTATCACATTTAAATAACCGCAATTTATATTCCTGCAATTTAATTATTGTCAAATCTTTCACATGATTCTATGATATGCCTTGAGAAGGGTACCATTTTCACTTTATGTTGCCGCATTAGATAAGGATGCCTTTATATTTACCCTATGTTCTTTTGAATATTGTTATAAAAAAATCACAAAAATAACTTTATTTTAATTAAAAAAAAAAAAAAAACTTGTTATCTAGAATGTTCTATTGATTGCTATTCCCGTAGAATTTGAGAGGATGTCGTACTGGGATTTCTTTGATTTAAACGGCCAAATTAAGATATTGCTATGATTAATAAATATTTCACAAAATTTAATAGATTAATAAATATTAAAAGATATTTCATGTTGTTTGATAATCAGTTTACATCATTGTTGTGCTTTACATCTTTTATTTACCTGTCCATTAGATTAGTATCTTTTACTTAGATTAATTTGTCACTTCAAACTAAGAAAATTCATCGATGACAATAGTAACTCCCCCTCCCCGGGGGATCTTCTTTGTCAAATCTCTTAATATTTGATAAGAGACTTGTTGATCCTAACATTTTGATAGACAATTAAATGTTGATATTTTTTGTAAAACTAACGCATTTATTAAGTGTTTTGGTGTAAAAGTTTCATTGATGATTTTATCATGAAGAAATGATTGAAAATGGTTAAAGATGCAAGAGACTCACAAGGAGACAAGCATTAAGAGACTGAAGGCTTTAAACAATTTAGATGAAAATAACTCAGGTTAATTTTTACTCTTAATGTATCCCGATTAGGATCACACACGACACAAAATTAATTTTATGTTTATGTGTGTTTTTATTAGGATCTTAATTAGTTAAACATATTTGATCTTATGTGAAATTGAAAACGAACTATTGATTTAAGAAAGATTAGTAGTTAAAATTGATTTAAAATGTCAATTAAGTTAACCGAGAAAAGAAATCGATTAAAGGGGCAATAACGTTGAAGATTGGAGTTACAATTAATTGAGGAAGAAGTGTTCCAGAAAGATTGGTCAACCGATGAAGAAGTGGTTGGGAATGGTGCAGTCTCTAGATCGATCGGTCAACCTAGGCCGAAATCTGAACTCTCTGAATCGATCGGTCAACAAATCATATGAGATTGGTCGACCTAAGACCAATACTTGAACTCTCTGAATCGATCGATCGACAGACCTAAGATAATCGGTCGACCGACCATAGTTAAAAATTAGCCTGGAGAGCATCCTGAATCGATTGGTCGATAGATCATAGAGTTTTGGTCGACCGACTGGAAATAACTTTTTGGCTTGGGCTATAACCTGAATCGATCGATCGACCTATAGACTTTGGTTGGTCAACCGATGTGACTGTTTCAAGATCGGAGAATTTCGTGGAATTTTTCAAAAGTAGTCATTACTAGCCGTTTTATGGTTAAGATCTGAGAGATATCCTAGGGATTTGATATTATTTGAAATATTTGATTGATATTTTGATATCCCTATAGATATGGTTCATATAATTTGATTATTTCTCAAATTGGTAAGTTTATTTTTTTTTATCCTATCGAATTGAGATTGAGAAATATTTAAGAGATTAAATTGAATGTTTTAAAAGTTATAATTGAGTTAATTGAACCCGGATTGAGTCATATTGATATAAAGTGTCTATAAGAGCAATTAAGTGTCATGACAAGTGGAAACTAATTGTTGGAGGGTGTGTTTTAAATCCTTATAAGTAGACCTACGTTTTTTACTTATGGGTGATCCCAATCAAGTTTTTTTTTCAGGGGCTATTCAGTTCCTAAACTTTCTAAGAGTGATTATTCTGAATTCATATTGAGAGTATTTTGAGATTTTTCTTGAGAATTGTTCTTGGGAATTTGTTGTTACTGTCACCAATCTAGAGTTTCACTGCGATTCATTTACATTCATTTTGGTAGTATCCTGGTGAGATACTTCCAAGTCTTTGCTATTAATTGATATTTGATATTATTATTTACTTGGAATTGTGATCTTTGAAATCGTTTTTCTGAAGTTTAAATTATTTGAAAAATATTTTAAAACGATTTCCTGTAAAAATCTGATTACGTACTAAATTGTGTGCTACCCACTTTTATTAAACCATTAATTGAGTTCAAATTAATCTGGAGTGGTAGAAGCTCCGAGTGGAAAAAAAATTATCAATTTTGGAATTGGTGAGTTGTATGCGGATTAGATATTATTAGGAATATCTAATCAGATGTAGCTTTGGGTTTCAATCTCTTCCGGTAGAGAGATTGAGGTTTGATCTTTACCTAGTGCATAAAAAATTAGGTTACTCTTTTCCCGTGAAAAGAGATAGGCGTAATTCTTCCTAACTAGAATTATTTTTGAGTGAATTTGTAACGGTTTAATCCTTACTGGGTAAAATGATACTTGGAGTATTTTGTGAGATTTAATTCTTAAGCCTAAGGTATAAAAAAAAAATAGGTAGTGATTCTTCCTGTAATAGAAATAGGTTAATCTTTAGCCTGTGAAAAATATAGAGGTTCTTCCTTAACCTATAAAAAAAAATATAAAGATTAATTCTGAACCTGTGAAAAGAATCATTTGTAAGGGTTTGGTTCCTACCTAATTAAAGGAATCATAGTGATTAGTGGGTGTGATTTTCCGTGAGGCTCGGAGAACTAGATTAGTTAAGAGTAGCCTAGTGAACTAGTATAAATTTTAATGTGTTGTAATTTTTACTTTATTTATTTTCAGTTGTTTAGGTGTGCACCTAGTTTGATAACACATTTCTGCTGCTATAAAAATAATAACTAATTTAGGTTAAAATTAATTGTTTAAATTTTCAAGTGTTATTTATTTGATAATTTTTATTACTACCCAATTCACCCCCCCCCCCTTGGGTAGCTCACTGGGCCAACAATTGATATCAGAACTGGTTTTAGCTCGATATGTTGCATAGTATAGCTAAACACGATCACGAGGGGTGCCTTGATTCTGATAGCATCCACACTATTAAGCACGATCACATGGAGTGCCTTGATTCTGATATTATGTGTACTATTGTTGATTCTTCTACTTCTTCCAATAGTCATTATTCTGCTTGAGAGAATGATAGAATTCATGATGATGAGAATGTAGATAAGGCTATTGAGATACTTATTACCCTTACCTATATTTTTGGAAAAGAGAATTTTAAACTTGGGCAAAAGATTATAACTCTTGAAAATAAGAAGTTTAGTACTGTTAAATCTCTTAAGAAAAAAAAATTAGACAAATATTTTGAAACTGTTGAGTTTAGAAATGATTTATCTAAAATTGGTAGTTGTATGAGAAAATTGAGTCTCTCAAAGATGAGAATGGGGTTTTGAAAAATGATATTTATGATCTTCAACAGAATGATTTGAAAAGAAAAGATCTTAAAACTTTGAATCAGGCCTTGAGCATTGAGTTGGATAATGCAAGGTGTGAGCTTGATAGAGCTCGTGTGAAAATTCATTCTGTTAAAAATGAATATCAAATTCTTAAGAATGATGGTGAATTTATGCATAAAAATAATTTTGGTCTACAGGTAAACATTAGTACAAATGAGCAGTTACTTGAAAAGACGCAAAAGGAGCTTGAAGAAACAATGAATAAATTCAAGGATATGGAGACTACTAAACCTATTGAAAAACCAATAGCCACTAAAGCAGCTTCTCAAAATCGCCGACAATATCATGCTTCCGTACAGAGCAATGACTATTCGAAGAGACGTGCAAACAGTATTAAATATTTTTATTGTGGCAAGTTTAGTCATCATGAGAAATCTTATTATTTATTGCATGATTACCCTATCAGATCCAGAAATAACTAGATACCAAAAAGAGAAAATTTTGATGCAGGTACCAATCGAAGATTCAAACAATTCCAATGATACAATAAATATTACACACCGAGAAGGAGATTTCAACAGACACGAAGATACAATGAATACCCTATGCTGAAAAGGGAATCAAGGTTCAATGTACCTAAAAAGAAGAATTAGCACGTGCAAAATGGAAGGGTCAAGGAACAGCAAGCTCGTTACATGAAGGCTAACAAATCTTATCCACAACAAATAACAAGATATTAGTATAAGAAAAAGACTATTTACAAAGTCGTGCCAAAGCAAAGTAAGGAAAAGTAGCTCAAAGCACCAAACAAAGGCAAAGAAACTATCATCGAACCAATCTATAAAATTGCAAATGCTAAGAAGAAAGAAATAAAAGTATTAAGTCAAGCTAAAGAAAAAATGGTGGAATCAAAGAACAATAAGCTCGAAATCAATAATCTACCAAAGGTACACACACCAAATGCACTCAAGGATGATCCAGGTATGTCAAATTTTTTAAAGTTTAAATATATTAATTTTGTTAGGGAGACTGAGCCTATACATTTTGAAATTTAGATATTTGTAATGTGTGTGTGTGTGTGTATGTGTGTGTGTTTAAATGTGTGAGTGATTGATTTTAATAAAATGTGTGGATCAAAATAAGAGGTAAAAATTAAGCTAAGTTAATCAAATTAGGGTTTAAATGCACTAAAGATGAAAAGAACAAAGCTGTCAGTCAATTGATAGTGTACAGTCGGTCAACCGACAGTTGCAAGCCTTAGAAAAGAGAAAGGCGTTGCAGTCATCAGTCAACCGACCCTCAATTGGTTGGTCGATCGATCGTTACAGGATTTAAACACCCTAATCCATTCATTTCACCCCATTTCGATTCCTAAACTCTTTTACTCCCAAAACCCTTCATCTGCCAAGTTCGTTCACTCTTAATCCTCATGAGATCAGTTCAGTTTGGCTTAGATTTGAAGATCAAGGGCTTGGATCTAAGGTTTGGAAACCCGTTGCTTCAAGTTAAGGTTGGTATTCTCACTATCTTCTAGGGTTTCGGTTGGTTCTCTACCTAGGGTTATTCCATTAAGATTATCTCAGTTGATTAGTTTTGAATTTGTGAGAAAAATGCTTAGAATCAAGAAGCGCTCTCAAAAATCTAAATATGACAATGCCTATTTTCAAAAAGAATAGCAAGAAATTAAATACAATGCGGAGTTTGTTAATCGAAAGGTTGTATGTTACAAACCTATAGATTTTGTTGGTTTAAAGGAGAAAAATCTTGACATTGAAAAGTATTTTAGAGGTTTGGGGTGGACCGAGTTTGTCACTCAAAAGAATAAATGGATGCCAGTGTGGGTGAAGATGTTTTATAGTAATCTCACATATAATGAGGTTTACATGACATGTTTTGTTAAAGGAAAAGAGACTAGGTTTGATAATGATATATTGAGTATTATTTTTGAGATTAGAAAGAGGAAATGTATTTCCATTCAATACTCCTCATTGGCTCTCGTTAAATTTTAATAGAAGAGAAATTGCACAAAAATTTGACTTGGATAAAGATAAAGCATAATCGTTATTCCTTGAGCACCGATTTTTTCATTTAGTAATAACGTATACAATTATTCCTAGAGGGGAAAGTCATGCAAATGTGAATGACTTTGATCTCTATTTGATGAATGAGATCGTTGAAGGAACAAAATTAGATTTGGCTCACATCATGATGGATCACATGAAATATCACCTTCAAAAAGCCTCTAGAGTGTTACCCTATGTTGATGCACTTCAAAGGGTGTTTGACCACTTTGGAGTGGAAACTGATCCTGATGAAGAAAAATTCATGACAATTACACTAGGATGGATTAATATGGGTAATGCTGTACTAATGGGATATGAGTTTAGAGGAAATAGATGGGTGAAAAAGAGGAAAGAGAAAAGACAAAGAGTGGAGGTTGAGGAAGAAAAAGATGATGAAAATGATGAGGATGAAGTAAGCTCGGTTCATAAGATAGATTTGCTTCGAGATCAGGTTAGTGATCTTCGAGTACATGCAGATATAATGGATCATCGGATGACTGGGCTAGAAAGTAGTATAGCTCAAATGAATATGCATATGGAAGTAGGAGTTCGGAGAATCAGAGAAAATTTGGAACAAATGTTCCAGTTTATGCAGTCATCACAGTATGTATACCAGCAGTAATATGGTGCTCAGCAACATTTCACAGGTCAAACCATGTTTGGACCACAGCAGTCCTTTGGAGGACCATCTACGGTAGGGCCATCTGGAGCGGGATCGTCAGGAGCAAGACTATCAACGCCATATTATCAACAAATGCCTTCAAACTCGAATGTTCAGCCAATGGTTTAGTATCCTCAGCAGCCAACCACCAGTCCAATGGGATCATACTATCCCTTTCTAGGACATAGTCCTTGTTCGTTCATCATTTGGTATTTTTATGTTATTTGAACAAGTCCCACATTAGTATTTTGGTCTATAATAACTAATTTAGGATTTTGGTGGAACTTAACTTTTAGTGTATGAATTTTGATGGATTGGTTAGACTTGATCTACTTAGTTAAATATTTATTTCTAATGATGATCCACATGGTGTTTGTTGAAAATATATATTTTTTATTTTTTTTTGGGGGGGGGGTGATTCATTGAAAATGGATTTTGGTTCTTAAAATTGATTTTATTTGAGTTTAAATGAGATGATATAATATGCTTCAAATATTTCTATAGTATAATATGCTTATAAAGAGCTAAATATCAATATTATGTTTATTTTTTTAGATGATATGTGGTTCTCCTTCCCCACTTTTTGAGATTACGAAGGAGGACAATTAGTTGATCTTTTGTTGAAAATCTATAAGAGGGAAACCATAGTTGTGCTCAAAATAAGATTAGTTAATGTTTAGGTATGTTCACCTATGCATTGCACTGTTGTAGGGGGAGTTTATGAATTATCGATTATATTCTATGCTTTGTTTAATATTATATGCATTTTTAAAATTATTCTTCATGATTGTGCTTTATCGAGTTAAAAACCCGTCATCGAATTTAGGGCTAGTGCGGTTACATTTTATTTTGACAAAAACATCAAAGTTAATTGTCATCATCAAAAAGTGGGAGATTATTGATCCTAAGATTTTGATCGACAATTAAATGTTGATGTTTTCGGTGGAACTAACGAGTTTATTGAGTGTTTTAGTGTAAAAGTTCCATTGATGATTTTATCATGAAGAAATGATTGAAGATGGTTAAGGATGCAAGAGACTGATAAAAAGACAAGCATTAAGAGACTGAAGACTTTGAAGAATCTAGGTGAAAACAACTCAGGTTAATTTTTACTCTTAATGTATCCCGATTAGAATCACATACGACACAAAAATGATTTTATGTTTATGTATGTTTTTATTAGGATCTTAATTAGTTAAAGATATTTGCACTTATGTGAAATTGAAAAAGAAATATTGATTTAAGAAAGATTAGTACTTAAAATTGATTTAAAGTGTCAATTAAGTTAACCGAGAAAAGAAATCGATTACAGGGGTGAAAACGTTGAAGATTGGAGTTAAAATTAATTCAGGAAGAAGTATTCCAGAAGGATCGATCAACCGATAAAGAAGTGGCTGGGAATGGTGTAGTTTCTAGATTAATCGGTCGACCTAGGCCGAAATATGAGCTCTCTGAATCGATCGGTCGACAAATCATATGAGATCGGTCAACCTAAGACCGATACTTGAACTCTCTGAATCGATCGGTCGACAGACCTAAGATAATCAGTCGACGGACCATAGCTGAAAATTGGACTGTAAAAGCATCCTTAATCAATCGGTCGACATACCATAGAGTTTCAGTCGACTGACTGGTGAGAACTTTCTAGCTTGGGCTACAACTTAAATCGATCAATCGACCTATGGACTTTGGTCGGTCAACCGATATGACTGTTTCAGGATTGGAGAATTTCGTGGATTTTTTTAAAAATTAGTCATTACTAGCCCTTTTATGGTTAAAATCTGAGAGATAACTTAGAGAATTGATGTTATTTGAAATATGTGATTGATATTTTGATATCCCTATAGATATTGTTCATATAATTTGATTATTTCTCAAATTGGTACGTTTAATTTTTTCTATCCTATCTAATTGAGATTGAGAAATATTTGAGAAATTAAATTGAATGTTTTAAAAGTTATAATTGAGTTAATTGAACCCGGATTGAGTCATATCGATATAAAGTGTCTATAAGAGCAATTAAGTGTCATGACAAGTGGAAACTAATTGTTGGAGGGTATGTTTTAAATCCTTATAAGTAGACCTGCGTTTTTTACTTATGGGTGATCCCAATCAAGTTTTTTTTCAAGGGCTATTCAGTTCCTAAACTTTCTAAGAGTGATTATTCTGAATTCATATTGAGAGTATTTTGAGATTTTTCTTGAGAATTGTTCTTGGGAATTTGTTGTTACTGTCACCAATCTAGAGTTTCACTACGATTCATTTACATTCATTTTGGGGGTATTTTGGTGAGATCATTCCAAGTCTTTGCTCTTAATTGATATTTGATATTATTATTTACTTGGAATTTTGAACTTTGAAATCGTTTTTCTGAAATTTAAATTGCTTGGAAAATATTTTAAAATGATTTCCTGTGAAAATCTGATTACGTGTTAAATTATGTATTACCCACTTTCATTAAAATCAGATTAAGAAATTCGCACTTTCTATCACTAGTATCGGGACATTAATTGAGTTCAAATTAATTTGGGGTGATAGAAGCTCCAAGTGAAAAAAAAGCTTATCAATTTTGTAATTGGTGAGTTGTGTGCGGATTAGATATTATTGGAAATATCTAATCAGAGGTAGCTTTGGGTTTCAATCTCTTCTGGTAAAAAAATTGAGGTTTAATCTTTACCTAGTGCATAAAAAGATTAGGTTACTATTTTCTCGTGGAAAGAGATAGACGTAATTCTTCTTGACTAGAATTATTTTTGAGTGAATTTGTAATGGTTCAATTCTTACTAGGTAAAAGAATACTTGGAATATTTTGTGAGGTTTAATTCTTAAGCCTAAGGTATAAAAAGAATTAGATAGTGATTCTTCCTATAATAGAATTAGATTAATCTTTAGCCTGTGAAAAAGATAGAGGTTCTTCATTAACCTATGAAAAGAAAATTGTAAAGGTTGATTCTGAGCCTGTGAAAACAATCATTTGTAAGGGTTTGGTTCCTACCTGATTAAAGAAATCATAGTGATTAGTGGGTGCAACTCTCCGTGAGGCTCGAAGGACTGGATTTGCCAAGAGTAACTTGGTGAACTAGTATAAATTTTGGTGTGCTGCAATTTTTACTTTATTTATTTTCAGTTATTTGGGTGTGCACCTAGTTTGATAACACATATCTGCTGCTATAAATATAATAATTAATTTAGGTTAAAATTAATTATTTTAATTTTCAAGTATTATTTATTTGATAATTTTTATTACTACCCAATTCTCTCCCCCCTTCCCCTCTTTGGTAGCTCACTAGGCCACCAAGACCAATACTGGGATAACATTCCAAAAATACAAAAATGATAATTTTTTATTACTATCCAATTCTCCCCCCCCCCCCCCCCCCCCCCCCTTCCCTCTCCCCTTTTGGGTAACTCACTGGGCCAACAAGACCAATACCGGGATAACATTCCAAAAATACAAAAAAACTTGTCCTTCTTAATTAAAAACTAAAAACAATAATAATAATAATAATAATAATAATAATAATAATAATAATAATAATAATAATAATAATAATAATAATAATAATAATAATAGGAAAATCACTTTAAAATAAAATAAAACATTTGGATTAAAGTTAATGGGACTTAATTGGACATAAGGTACTATTTGGAAATGGGTGTCTTGGGGTGCCTAACGCCATCCCTAAGTGTAAATAACCCCCGAACTCTTTAAAATGAATCTATGGCTAGACCATGATTTTGCAGTAAAACTTTACTTAGGATATTTCAAAATTATTTTCTTAAAATTTGATGACCTAACACATCATTTAAACTCAATGCTAGGTGATAACTTCTTTTTCTAAAAGTGGATCAAAGTCTTTTATGTGAAAAGTTGCATATTTAAAAACACCTTTACTTTTCCTTAAAATGCTTTCATTCTTTACATATATGTGGAAAAAAGGGACGCGTCACACTAAAAAGAATTTTTTTTTTCTAAATTAACACCTTTCTTCCAACTGAATCCCTTCACAATAAATTGAACTTTATACCTTGAAAGTGAATTATTCTCTTTAGTTTTAGTCTCTGAACCCATTTATTCTTCAGCGTTCTCTTCTCTTTCGAAAGTTGCATCAAGTCATAAGTGTAGTTCTCATGTAATGACTTTGTATCTTCTTGCATGGCTTTATTCCACTTATTTTTGTTTTCTCGACACAGCCTCCTTGTAGCTTTATAGTTCTCCCTCATTGTAAGTATCAGATACTCTATAGACAGATATTTTGTAGAGGTCCTTCAATCTCTGTTGGACCTTTTCAACTGAACTTCTTCAATTGGAGGAGGTAGAGGTAGTTGCATGTGCACTATTTTAATAAACACGTGTGTTTCCTCAATAGTCTCACGGAATTAATCTTCTGGTGGATCTGCATGGTTATTGACGCACCCTAGATTTTTTGAAAGCAGAGGAAGCAGAGAATAGAAAGAAGAGCAAGCCAAGGTTTTGTTCCTCCCTCTCGAAATCCTCCAAAATCCGTTCATTTTTTAAAAACATGTTTTAGAGGCCTTTCTAGGCTACGATTCTGAAACGTTCTTTGGGCTGGGATTTTGTCCAAAAATGAGTCTCCATCTAGCATGGGCTTAAATAGTGTGCTAGGTCACCAGGATTTTAGAAAATCTTTTTTTATTTGAAAATGACCCAAGTTTTGACTCGAAATCATTTAGTCTTTTACCAAAGAATTCTTTGAAGTTCGGGGGTTGGCTATGCTCGAGAAAGGTGTTAGGCACTCTAATATACCCGTCCAAAGACGGTACCTCAGTCTAAATAGATGTTTATGTTCAAACAACGTCCAAACAATTTCCTTTGGAATTGTTTAACACAATAATTCCCTTTTTAATGTTTTTGTCTTTTTATGCATTTTTATGTAAGGAAACAAGAAAAATTAACTACCTAATAGTAGCAATAGATAAAGAATATTTAATGAAAATATTTTATTTGTTTTTTAAGCCAACCAAACCAGTAAAGGTTGCCTACTTATCCCGATTTTCACGGAGAATCAGATCGTAACGTAGTTCGCCCTTTCAATTTGATTTTAGTTTCAAGAGATGACCAAACCCGTGTGTGGGTTGCCTACATATCTGAGGTAGTTGAGAATCAGATCAATACATAGTTCATATCAAGACAAATTTATTTTGTTTTTTATTTATTTTTTATGAGATAAGGACATAAATCGCACCGATAATATGTGAATGTACACTTTGAATTTGTCAAGAACACTCCAACCGAACTTACTTCCATAGGCAAGTTTAGTGTTTAAGTTTAGATTATTTGTTCTAAAAGAAAACAAAATATCGTATATGTGTTAGTCCTACTCGTAACTAAGAAACCGGAAACGTTTCTGAAGAAGGTGCACACTTATTCTCAAAAAAATAGAGGTCGTCTCTTTATTCTGAATTTTAGTCACAAGGGTCTCGACGGAGTAATATATATGTATATATATAAGTTGTCAATCCACGGGCCTGATGAATTAGTGTCTGGCTGTGATCTAGACTATTACAGAAAAGTAAAAGTCAGTTGTTAATGGTTAATGGTTAGTAATCCTTTATTGGAAGTTTTTTTGAGTACTTTAGAGTTCGGTTTCATGTGTTCTTGAGAGAATCAAAGATTCTATACACAAGTCATAGTGTTCTTGATGTTCTTGTCATGTTCTTGATGTTCTGTATGGATTTTGAAGTTCTTGACATATTTTGATGTTTTCGACATATTTTCGATGTTTTTGATGTATTTTTTTATGTTTTTGACTTGTTTTTTTATAAATACACTATGTATATGAACTATGCATCTAAGAACTAACCATATGTTCTATATACAAGCAATATAACGATACTTAAGAAAAATCAAATGGAGGTTTAAGAGGACTTACCTAACTTCGGGGCGTGGTCTTTCCCTAAGTTTTTTCTTTCTTCTCCTTCTTTGATCTCTTCGGTCGCTCTTGATCGTTCCTTGACAACTTCTTGAGATCTTGATCTAAGATCCTCGATAACACCTTTCGGAGGCCTTTTTAACAAGATTTGAGGGTGCTTTTGAAGTCAAAGGCTTGAGAATTCCCTAGACCCAAGAGAGAAATTGGAGAGAAAAGAGGGAGTCTTGGTTCAAGCCCTTTGGAAATGAAAAACAAGCTACTTATTTATAGGCTCAGGGAGCCTATACATTCCCCAATGTGCAAGCTACCCAACCTATTCCTTAGGACCTGTTTAGTCTAGGTGAAACACTTTGATGTCTCATACTTTCATGGTTTGAGCCAAATTTGAAAGATTTACTAAGATTTTCTATGATTTTATAATGATTACAAAATTTTTAAAACATCTGAGTAATCATTGCTCATGATTGCCAATTATTACTCATAATTGGTTATTATTAGTTATCATTGGTTGGCACATGGGACAATTAATGATCAATGGTATTTTTTCCGATTCGTTTTGCTTGCTAAGTATTAGTTACTCGAACTATTTCGGTTACTTGCATTAAATGCACTGGAAATTCAATGCATATGGTATCTTCATGTTATTTTGGCATTTAATGCTTGATTTGATTTTTTTATTTGATGGGCATTTAATGTGTTTGATGGGATGGGAAATGGTCTGGTTAATTTTGTAACGATTTAGTTACTTTTGAAGTAACTTGATTTCCTTAAGATATATTGATCAAAATATCTTGATTCTTTGAATGTAGCCTTCTAAGGTTGTTTCAAGCATTAAATGTTTGATGCGATGTTGATTTGATGGATCATTTATGGCATGATGCAATCGAAAATGGAACGACCCAATTAGTTTTGTAACCGTTAGTTACATTTCAAGTAACTAGATTTCCATCCTAGATATTTTGAGAGGAAGATATTGGAAAGATATTATCATTTAATGCTCATTAATAAGTCATTAAATGCATGATGTGTCTTTGATGTGATGGATCTTAAATGCTTGTAGTGATGGCATTTCAATTTGGTTGGTTTTGAACTGAGTCTTTAGAATTAGTTACTTTGAGTAACTAAACTTGTCATGGTAATTTATTTGATTTGATCAAGGCTTTTTGGCTTCAATTCTTGAGGATTAATAATTTCAATGAATTAAAGAACTATTTTTCGTGTCAAAAAGATGATAGTAAATGTTTCAGGGGTCAAAACGGGAAACTAGATTAATTAGTGAAATTTTCTTAAGTTAAAGGGTAGTAACTAATTTTTATTCATATTAAAAGTGATTTCATGAAAATAAACCTTCAATAATGTCATTTTAGTCCCCCTTAACTTTTGGAAATTTGAGGTTGACCCGAAAATTTTACTTATACCAAATTCAGTCAAATTGAAAAATTTATGTTTTCTTGTATTTTTGTGGTTGTTTTTTATAGTATCCAAAAGTAATCTAAGGCATAAATTCATTTCTTTTAAATCTCAGTTTAAAGTTTATCCGAACTTGTACTTTCGATCTCATACTAAATGGGTAGGACAAAATGCGGTGTCTACAATTGCCCCTCTTTGTCATGCGAGTTTACTCATAATGACAAAGAATAAGACACAATATTTTCGTTCTGCGAGATATGAAAATTAAAGACAAGAATTTTAACTTAACTAAGTAAAATTAGGAACATTCCTGAACATTGTTTCATATATACTAGAAACACGATAAAGTCCTTAGGAAAGCAAATACTTGGGATTCGCTGCATCATCCTCAGGGAAAACCACATTCCTTCCTTATGGGTAAACAATCTTCTATGTTAGCCCAGTGAGCTACCCAAGAAAGATGGTGAATTGGGTTGATATAAAAATTTTAACAAATTTCTTATCTTTCAACACTTATCAAATTAAATAATCAATTTATCCTAAATTAATTATATCTTTATAACGCAGCAGATAAGTGTTTAAATCTAGGTGCACACCCAAACAATAAATATATAAATAATGTAAATCAATGCAGCACAGAAGGATATATCATGGTTCACCAAGCTACTCTTAGTTAATCTAGTCCTCCGAGCCCCCACGAAGATTCGCACCCACTAAACTCAAGATTCCGTTAACAAGTAGAAACCAAACTCTTACACCGATTCTTTTTTCAAGCTCAGAATCAACCTTTACAATTATCCTTTTCCCAGGATAAGTAAGAACCTTATCTTTTTATCAGACTAATTACTAACCTAATTCTATTAAGGATAAATCACCACCTAATCCTTTTCCCAAGCGTAGGAATAACCTTATCTTTTTACCAAGCTCAAGACTAATCTAATCCTTTAATAGGCTAAGGATCAAACCTAAGTGTTTTATACTTTAGGCTAAGAATCAAACCTT
The DNA here is from genome assembly GCA_016647705.1 of Eucommia ulmoides. Classification (NCBI taxonomy): domain Eukaryota; kingdom Viridiplantae; phylum Streptophyta; class Magnoliopsida; order Garryales; family Eucommiaceae; genus Eucommia; species Eucommia ulmoides. The sequence continues at coordinate 32,203,193 of CM028329.1, forward strand.
ACCAAAAAATACTCCAAGTATCCTTTTACCGGTAAGGATGGAACTATTACAAATCACATCAAACTAATTCCATTCAGAAAGAATTAACACCTAATTATTTTTAAAGGAAAAGAATAACCTAAACTTTTTATACTTTAGATAAAGATTAAACTTCAATCTCTTTACCGGAAGAGATTGAAACCCTTGCTACCCCTGACTAGATACTCCCAACAGTATCTAATCCACACAAACTCACCAATTACAAAAATCGATAAGTTTCTTATCACTCGGAACTTCTACCACCTCAAATTAATTTAAACTCAATTAATATCCCGATAATTACTAGTGATAGAATTAAGTGAAGAATTTAAAATCTAATTATAAAATAAGAGGGTAGCACAAAAATAAGCACATAATCAGATTATCACAAAAAATCATTTTAAAATAATTTTTATCAACTTTAAAGTTCGAAAATGATTTCACAACGATCTTATAACCAAGCAAGCAATGATAATGTAAATTCACAATTAACAACAAAATCTTGGAAAGATCTTACCAGTATAACATCAAAAGATTAAAAATTGAATCACTTAGCTCAGATCGGTGACGCCAAATCAATTAAGGCTTTAACTTAAGAACTTTTCTCACAAGAGATCTCACAAATGATCGCTCAATAAAATATCAGAATAACAACTCTTAGAAAGCTCAGGAACACTTAGTTCTTGATTGATTGGGATGGCAACATTCAAAATTCGTAGGCCTATATATAAGGAATTAGAACAAGCCCTCCAACGGTTAGTTTTCAAATGATAGGCCTCTAAAAGGCACCTATAGACCCCATATATCATTACCTTTCATTCCTGGTATATTTGAATTAAATATAGCTTTTAAAATATTCAATTTAGTTCACAAACTATTTCTCAATATCAAATTGTAACAATAGGAAGTATTAAATGAACTAAATTGAGAAACACTTTAATTTAATATACCATATCTATAGGGATATCCAAATAAGAGTAACACATCTTCAATATATCCAAATCCTAAGATATCTTAATCAGGTAAGCAAATAACGGCTAGTTTTGATCAAATTTCAAAAATTCTTGAAATCTAAAACAGCCCAGTCAGTTGACCGACCTTTGCCCATCGGTCGACCGATGAATGCAGGATGCTAGCCAAGACAATCTCAAACGACGGTCGGTTAACCGATCCCCCATGGGTCGATTGACCAATCGATTCAGGATGCTTCTCTAGGCCAATTTCGACCCTAGTCGGTTGACCGATCACCGATGGTCAGTTAACCGATCGATACAGAGAGTTCATCTATCAACCATCGGTTAACCGATCTCCCTTGATCAATTGACCAATTGATTCAGAGACTTCACCTTTTTCCAGCCTACGCCTATCGGTTGACCGATCCTTTGTGGTCGATTGACCGATCGATTCAGAGAGTTCACATTTTTTCCAGCCTACGCCCATCGATTAACCGATCCCTTGTGGTCGGTTGATCAATCAATGCTGGAATAAAATTTTATCAAATTATTTCAACTCCAAACCTTTAACTTTTTCGACCCTTTAACTGATTTCTTTTCTCGGTTAACTAAATTAACACTATTAATCAATTTTAAACACTAATATTGCTTAGGTCAATTTTTCTTTTTCAATTTCACATCGGAGCAAATATGTGAACTAATTAGGACCCTAATAAAAATACATATAAATATAAATCATTTTTATGTCGTGTGTGATCCTAATAGGGATACATTAAGAGTAAAAAAACGACTTCAGTTGTTTTCACCTAGATTTTTCAAAATCTTTAATCTCTTAATATCTGTCTCTTTGCATCCTTAGCATCATTAGCAATAATAACATCAACAATGAAATTTTTATACTGAAACACTCAATAAACTTGTTAGTTCCAACAAAAACATCAACACTTAATTGTCCATCAAAATCTTGGGATCAACATTCTCAAAGGAGGCTAAATGACCAATCCTCTAGGATTATTACATTCCTTCCTAAACGGGTAAGAAATCTTCTCAAAAGAGATTGAATGACCCGTCCTTGAGGAATTATCGCATTCTTTTCAAAACGGCAAGGAATCTTCTTAAAATGGGCTAAATAATCGATCCTTGAGGATCTCAAAGGAGGCTAAATAACTGGTTGTTGAAGATTACCCAGTAGGGTATGGAGAATGACGACTCATCGCCATCTCTGTAGTTCCCTAGGAAAATGAATACTTTGGAGTATCTACATATTGAAAGCAATTTACTTGGGAATAGCTGCATTAATACTAGGAATACTACATTCCTTCCCAAGATACTAAATAACCAGTCCTTGAGGATTACTACAGAATCTTCCCAAATGAGGTTGAATGACTTGTCCTTGAGTATCTCAAAGGAGGCTGAATGACCGATCCTTAAGGATTACCATAGTATTAGGAGAATAACAACCCATCGCCCTCTCCTGGTTATGACCGTGCCCACTTAGGAGCCTTCCTACATATCTTAGATTACTGAGAATCATGCCAAAAGCAATTCTAACATGAAAGGTATATCAGGATTGGGTGAAAATGTTATGGGCTAGAGAAACCAATTACGGGGTGTCTTTTCAGTCAAGACTAAGTTCAACATTGAAGTAGTAGATTAGACATTAATTGATTGCATTTATCTTAAACTAGCTTGATCAAATCCCAACAAGGCGCTTACATATCTTAGACTTCTTTAGAGTTTGATTTCATGTGGTCTTAAGATAATCAAAGATGTTATGCACAACTCATGGTGTGCTAGATTTTCTTATCATGTTCTTGATTTATTTTGATGTTCTAGATGTATTTTGATGTTTTTGACATATGTTCAATGTTTTTGACTTATTTTTTATGTTTTTTACTTGGTTTTTTTTATATATATACACTGTACATTAACTATGCATCTAAGAACTAACCAAATACGCTATATACAAGCAATATAACATTTAAGCAAAATCAAAGGGTGGTTTAAGAGGACTTACCTAACTTAGGGGAATGATCTTTTCCTAAGTATTTTCCTTTTTCTCCTTCTTTGAACTTATCAGTTGATCTTGATGTTTCCTCGATAACTTCTTGAGATCTTGTTCTAAGATCCTCAAGAACACCTTTCGGAGGCCTTTTTAACAAGATTTTAGGGTGTTTTTGAAGTAGAAGGCTTGAGAATTCCTTAGACCTGATATAGAAATTCGAGAGTAGAGAGAGAGTCTTCGCTCAAGCCCTTTGGAAATGAAAAACAAGCTGCCTATTTATAGGCTCAAGGAGCCTATGCCATATCCAATGTGCATACCTATCTAGCCTATTCCTTCAGGCCTATTTGGTCTAGGTGTAACCCTATGATGTCTCATACTATAATGGTTTGAGCCAAATTTGGAAGATTTACTAAGATTTTCCATGATTTTGTAATGATTACAAAATCTTTAAAATATCTAGGTAATTATTGCTCATGATTGCCAATCATTACTTATCATTGGTTATGATTAGTCATCATTGGTTAGCACATGGGGCGTTTAATGATCAATGGGATATTTTTCAATCTGGTTTGCTTGCTAAATATTAGTTACTCGAACTATTTCAGTTACTTGCGTTAAATGTACTCAAAGATTCAGTGCATATGGTCTCTTTATGTCATTTTGGAATTGAATACTTGATTTGATTTTTTATTTAATGGATATTTAATGCCTTTGATGGGATGAAAAATGGTCCGGTTAGTTTTGTAACCATTTAGTTACTTTCAAAGTAACTTGGTTTCCTTAAGATATTTTGATCAAAATATCTTACTTCTTTCAATGTTGCCTCCCAAGGTTGTTTCAAGCATTAAATACTTGATAGTATGTTGATTTGATGGATCATTTATGGCATGATTTGACGGAAAATTGAACCCGTTAGTTTTGTAACCGTTAGTTACTTTTCAAGTAACTAGGTTTCCATCCTAGATATTTTGATAGGAAGATCTTGGAAAGATCTTATCATTTGATTCTCATGAATGAGTCATTAAATGCATGACGTTTCCTTGATGTGATGGGCTTTAAATGCTCGTCATGAAGGCATTTCGATTTAGTTGGTTTTGAACCAAGCCTTTAGCATTAGTTACTTTGAGTAACTAGACTTGTCACGGTAGTTTTTTTCACTTGATTAAAGAGTTCTGGATTGAATTCTTGAGTATTAATACTTTAAATGAAAATTTAAAGAAGTATTTTTGGTGTCAAAAAGATGATAGTAAATGTTTCAGGGGTCAAAACGGGAAATCAGGGTAATTGGTGAAATTTCCTTAAGTTAAAAGGTAGTCACTAATTTTTATTCATATTAAAAGTGATTTCATGAAAATAAACCTTTGATAATATCATTTTAGTCCCCCCTTGACTTTAGGAATTTCTAGGTTGACCCGAAATATTTACTTATACAAAATTCAGCTAAATTGACAATTATATATTTATTTATTTCTTTCCTTTTTTTTTTTTTTCTTTTTTTTTTTTTTTGGTAGTATTAAAATCTAATCTAAGGTAAAAATGTGTTCCCTTTAAATCTCAATTTAAAGCTTATTCGTACTTGCGCTTTCGATCCGATACTAAATAGACAAGACAAAATGTGGTGTCTACAGGTATTAGAACTAGATATAGGTTGACTACATACTCAACAGAGGATTTTGATTTTTTACTTTTGTCAATATCCTCAATTGTATGATCTTCAAGGAAAATCACATCACTTGTACGAATTACTTTCTTGTCAAATAGATCTAATAGTTAAATATTTCACGTGCATAGCCCAAGAATATGCATTCTTTGTCTTGTCATCGAGCTTTGATCTCTCACCTTTCATCTTTTAGAACATGAACAAATTTTATGCATCTGATTACCTTCAATTACTTGTAGAGTATTCTTTTTCCAGTCCACACAATTTCAAGGATAACGTAATCCAAAAGAACTGATGGATACAATTGATCAAATCAATTACAATTATCATTGCCTCATGCCAAACTAATTTTGGAAACTTTTTGTGGGTAAGATTACACCTGATTTATACAAAAATGGATTGGTTCATTCTTTCAGTAATTCAATTATACTGAGGGGTCTTAGGCATACTTTTCTGAAATTTGATACCATATTTCGGTCAGTATTCCTAAAATGTGTCTTTGTATTCACCACCATTATCTTCACGCACAAACTAAGCTATGTTCATGTTTCTCTTTTAAATTTGTCGTAAAAATACTTGAACACCTCTAATAAAGAATCTCCATCATTCTAGATTTTCAAATCACATAATTAGATTATGTCAATTTTATCATGATCGGACTACTGTCGTCCATTTTAAATCACACAAATAACGTTTTATCCAATAACTTAAAGATCTTGATACCACTTTGTTGGGAAAAAAAAAATTGTAAATTAATTAAGTTTTATGTTTCCTCTTTATGTGATTAAAATAGGATAACCTAATTTTGACATTAACAAATATGCAACCAAAATAAAACAAATAAGAAATAAAGTGAGAGATATGATTTTTACTTTGAAAATCCCATGGCTGAACAAAAACAAAACATGTGCCCAAAGTTTGAGATCAACTTCCACTATTACAAAAATAATGGGATTATAATTGTTCATAACTTTGAGAGAATAACTCTTGGATCACCACATAAATATAACAAAAATGGTTGATTCAATAAGAAACAACAATCAGGGTGTTGGCATCCAGATCTACCCAAGAAGGGAGTAAATTGGATAGTTAAAAATTCAAACAAATAATTTAGCAATTAATCAGATTACCAATTTTCCTAACCGGTCGTTATCTTGAGTTTAAGCTAAAATGTACTTAACTAAGTGCACATCCAAATAGATAAGGATAGATAAATTTGACACACAAATTTATCCTGGTTCGGTAAACTACCCTTACCAACGTCCAGTACCCTAATTCTTCTACAGGCTCATAATCTAATCTCTTTCCCACGGAGGAGCCAAATATTTACAATTTCCTTTTCACATGAGCAAGAATAACCTAATTCTTCTACAGGCTCAGAATCAAATCTTTTTTTTTTTTTTTTGCAGGATAAAGACTTAACCCAATATTTTTTACAGGCTAAAGACTAACCCTATCTTTTTTACAGGCTAAAGACTAACCCTATTTTTTCCCAATATGAAGATTAACACAAGATCAGGTAGCGTCCCTTTATGTATAATCCATTCTCACTTAAATCAAGTACGTTTAGGTCTAAGCTATAACTTACAAATACAAAAAATTACAGTTTCTTCTCACAAGAGCTACTATCACCTCAAATAAAAATATACTCAATTAATAGCCAGATACTACATGATAGAAATATATGTGAGAATGAAAAACTGATTATAAATAATTAAAACATAGAGATATAAAAACTAGATTTAAAAAAAAAAAAAAAAATCGATTTAGAAGATTTCAGGATATTAAGTAATGAAAACGATTTTTCAATCAAAAATATAACAAGCTCAATCAATAGATATTAATTAATTAAAGAAAAATAATTTAAGCAAGTAAACAATAACAATCTTACAAAAATTTCCTTAAAAACATCAAACGCAAACTCAAACCCAATGTTAGCGAAAACAACACTTTCTTTGATTATGAATATTTTACAAAACTCTCTCAAAAAATATTTCAGAATAAGATATGATCTATCTCTTTTAAGAAGACTAAAATTATATGTATTCTTTATGATATTATTGACGCCAATATATAAAATTTGCAAATGTATATAAATAAATTTTAAACAATGCATATAACGGCTATTTTTAAAAAAAAAAAACAAAATATGCAAAAAAACACATATATAGACCCAGTATATCAAAGTATTTTAACTTCGTAATCCTTGATCTAGAAAGGACCTTTATAATTTCATTTAGAGAGATCTTGTTTTAAACCCCATAAAGATATAAACAAGTTGTCTTATTAAAAATCACAGAATCAAATAATACATGAATTAAATCATAAGATCTTCTACATTTAAGATGTATCTTTGAAAATTAGTTAAAAAAAATTTAAATATAATATATAAACATTTAAATCCCAGAAGATGGACAAAGGATCTTTTAAAATATTATGGTCAAAGATTTGATTTTTATCCATTCGGTCGATCGGCTTTACAAGCGGTCTACTACTTGACTTCCAACATCTAGAATTCTAGCCATTGAACTCTAAGTCATTCGATTGATTCCTCAACCGTTCAGAACCTGAATCACGTTCATCCGTGCAATCGACTAATCCGCCAAAATTTCCAAAAACATAGTCTCGATTCATTCAATCGACTGCCCTACTTGCAGATTAGTGGTTCAGGCCGAAAAACACAATTTTCTCAACTTTCAAATATTTTCTTGATCGAAATTTTAGAAAATTATTGAACACATAAATTTATCACTTCTTACCGTATTTCAAATATTCCAAATTAATCTAAAGTGTCGTACGTGATCCTAATTGGGTTGCATGAAGAGCGTAAGAAGAATTGAGTTGTTTTACCTAAAAATAATAAAAAGCTTCTTGCTAAAAAAAATCTTCAATATCTTCATCGCAACCATATCAATCTTTCTTATATATTTTCTTAAAAATAATTTGTTTTCTCATTTGCTCAACGGAAATGAAATCTGAAATACTCAATAAACACAATTAGTTCCTCAAAACATGAACGTTAAATTAATTCATCAAAACATTTAGGGTCAACAATCTCTTCTTTTTTTATGATGACAATTAACTTTGATATTTTCTCAATATATATAACCACACTTCCTCTGAATATGAGGACAGATTTTGTTCACATTTAAGATTATAATGACAAAACAACTTCAATCATGTTAAGAGATAATGCAATGAATAACAAAGATATTTTAAGATATGAAAAAATACTACACTTTATTTTAAGAAACAATATCACTCTTTCTCCCCCTTATTAAAAACACACCTCTCCCCTTGATAAAAACACTTATAAACTTATGAAAACATCATATTCTCTCCTGCTTTATTATATCAAAAAGTAGGGAGGTATGAATCAAAATATCTAGACGTACTTTTTTCTAGGCATACATCATTGTACCAAGCCATTCCTTAACCTTGAATAATTTTTCAAAAATTGCTATTCCAACAAAGATTTTGTGAATATATTTGCCCGTAATATCAAATTTTGAAGATTAAGATTTATAAGAACAAATAAATATATTTCTTATGAATAATCACTAACCATTCATGAATTTCAAAAAAAATCTTATTTTCACAAATTTTGATAGAAATTTAGATGAGATTTAATTCAATCATGTTGATCCTAAGATTTTGATGGACAATTAAATGTTGATGTTTTTGGTGGAACTAATGGATTTATTGAGTGTTTTAGTTTATAAGTTCCAGTGAAGATATTATCATGAAGAAAATGAATGCTGAAGAGACTGACAAAGATTATGGACATTAAGAGACCAAAGAAATTGAAGAACCTAGAAAAAATAACTCAGGTTAAATTTTTACTCTTAATGTATCTCAATTAGGACCACACACGACACGAAAAAGCTTTTTATAATTATGTGTTTTTTATAGGATCCTAATTAGTTAAATTATTTGCTCCTATGTGTAATTGAAAAAGAAACATTGATAATTGATAAAATTGAATTTAAGAATTTAGTGGAGCTAACCGAGAAAAAAAATCGATTAAAAGGGGTGAAAATGTCAAAAAATTGAATTGAAATAAATTAAGGAAGAAGTTCCAGTAAGATCAGTCTACTTGTGGAGTGTGATCGGTCGACCTATGTAAAATACATGAAGTCTCTGAATCGTTAGGTCGATAGATAGGTCAACTTGTAAAACTTGCTGAATCATCCGGTCAACAGATGGAAAATGGGTAGTCGACCGATGGGTGAATAGATTTTGGCTTGAGAAGCTCTCTGTATCGTTCGGTCGACAGACCGTGAATTACCGGTCGACCAATGAGCGAGAAACGTTTGGCTTCGGCTACAACCTGAATCAGGTGATCGACTTATGGGTGTTGGTCGGTCGACTGATGAGTCTGTTTCAAGTTTAGAGGATTTCATGGATTTGATTCAAAATTAGCCGTTAACAAGTCATTTTTGGCTTACCTGATTGAGATATTGTAGAGATCTATACTTAATTGAGATATGGTCTATATATTTTATTATCCCTATTAATTTAGTCTATTTAATTAAATGTTATTTTAATTAAAGTGCTTTAATACTTTTTATTTTGATGAATTTCGATTTAAAAATATTTAAGGACCAAAATAAGATTTCCCAATAATAGTTTTAAATGAAAAATATATATTTTGAACATATATGATGTATGGGATCTTGGGGTGTCATTTAATGACATAGTATTTGAAAAGTAGCCGTTATAAGATATCTTTGAAATCCCTATATTTAAACCTGCAAATTTTGAGTTTAAATATTGCTATTTTGGTGGAGAATATTTTGGGCCTAAAATATGAGAGAGATTTAAGAGATTTTATTTTGATCTTACGATTTAGTCTATATATTTAAATATAATTCTTTCTATACTTTCATTGATTAAGATCAAATTATTTTGGGGACTAAATTGAGAGCTTTAGAAGTTATATTATTAATTTAAATATACCAGGATTGAAATGAATCAATATATAGGGTCTATAGGTGATTTTAAATGATATATTTTGTGGAAACTAGCCGTTATAGGGCTTGTTTCAAGGGATTTTAAATAGACCTGTGGATTTCACATGAAAATACACACAATATCAAGAATTGTTCAGTTCCTAAGTTTTTCTAAGAGTCATCATTCTGATATTATTTTGAGATATCAATTGTGAGATCGATTATTGAGAAGTTCTTGAGTTAAAGTGTTATTTGAGTTAGCGTCACCAATTTAAGCTGTCTTGCAATACTACGTGTAATCTGTTTGGTGTTTTCCTGGTGAGATCATTCCAAGCTTATTCTTTAATTGAGTATTTGATTATTATTACTTTCTTGGTGAATTGACTTTTTTGAGAAATCATTTTTTAACTTTAAAAGTATTAAAAACTTTTAAAATGATTTGTGTGTTAATCTGATTACGTGCTTAATTGTGCTACCCGCATTCTCTATTATAATGAGATTTTATTTCTTCACTTTATTTCTATCACTTGTATCGGGACATTAATTGAGTATTAATTAATCTGGGGTGGTAGAAGCTCTGAGTGGAAAAAAATTTATCAATTCTGTAATTGGTAAGTTGTGTGCAGATTAGATATTATTGGGAATATCTAATCAGGGATAGTTTTGGGTTTCGATCTCTTCCTGTAAAGAGATTGAGGTCTGATCTTTGCCTAGTGTACAAAAAGGTTAGGTTACTATTTTTCCTTGAAAAGAGCTTAGGTGTGATTCTTCCTGATTAGGATCAATTGTGAGTGAATTATAAAGGTTTCATCCTTACCCGAGAAAAGGATACTTATGGTGATTGTGAGGTTTGATTCTTAGCCTAAGGTATAAAAGAATTAGGTTTGATCCTTAGCCTGTGAAAAGATCCTTAGCCTGTGAAAAGATTAGGTTAATCTTTAGCCTGGGAAAAAGGGATTGTAAAGATTATTCTTGAGCCTGGGAAAAAGAAGAGGTTATTCTTGAGCTTGGGAAAAGGAATTTGTAAAGGTTGATTCTGAGCCTGTGAAAAGAATTATTGTGTAAAAGTTTGGTTCCTACCTGTTTAAAGGAATCTTAGTGATTAGTGGGTACGAATCTCTATGGGGCTCGAAGGACTGAATTAGCCAAGATTAGCTTGGTGAACCAGGATATATCGATGTGTATTGCATTATTTATTTCTTTTATTTTATCTTGTGTTGTTTGGGTATGCACCTAGAGCTTATTACACTTATCCACTGCTATAAAGATAATAATTAATTTTAGGATAAAATTAATTATTGAATTTTGAAGTGTTATTATTTGATAATTTTTAATACTATCAAATTCACCCACCCACCCCTCTTGGGTCGCTCACTGGGCCAACAAATCACATAGAAAAATAATTCAAAAATGATTTATATGGATCACTTAGAGGCAATTAATGTGATTCAAAATAAGCTAGCCATACAATAATATCCAAAACAACAATAGTCAACAAAACATCTGATTACTATTACAAACCAAATTGTATGGGACTCGTCCTTAAATTTTACAAACCAAAAGAGTGTTACTAGATAGTCAATATGATGAAATTGGAGTTTGAAATATTAACTAGACATTAAGGGAACCATAATGTGGAGCAGGATAATGTGAGCTTGACGGACCTGAAAAATCAAGAGGTAGACAGAAAGATTAATAATTCTAAAGCATGTCATGAATCTGATTTACTAAAGTCGATACATTGCCCACGTATGTTGTCAAACCATCAAGACTCCCGTCTACTACTTCAATTTATTGTTGAAAACCATCAAGTCTCCTATCTATAACTTCAATGTATTGTTGAAAATTATCAAATTGAACCTGTAACTAATCAAGCCTTTGATGAATGCCATCTAAATCTCTCGATGATCAAGCCTTTGATGAATACCATCTAAATCTCCCGATGCATTTTCACCATCTTGTATTTTCGCATCTTCTTCTTCTTCATTTTTCGATTCTCTTAGGATCCATCGATTGATCATGTAATAGGTTTCATAATCGTTATCAAAGGGAACTAGGAAATTCTGGATAATATAACATGTAACATCACCATAAATACACGAGACTCAACATTCAACTAATATTGCATGTGCTCTATGATAAGAGATAGGAAATCAATCTTAGACCTATTCATAATAAAATGCAGTATGAATTCATCACAGTCGGTTACCATGGAATGATGACTACCACGGTGAACAAGAGAGTGAGTAGTGATAGAATGGTAAATATGCTTTTGATGATTTATAGACATGGATTTAAACTCAATAATACCCAATTCTTGACAAGTTTGATCAAGATTAAAATTTTATTGAAGCCAAGTAGGTGTGTTTTGGGGAAAGATCATTCATGTTTTAACTTCAAGTATAGATGCAAACTCATCCCAGCACAAATCAATATTAGCACCATTCACGTACAAACATATTCTATCCACAACTAGATGAAAATTTATGTAGAACATTTTCACCCAATGAATAAATTCATTCCACCCCAATCTTTTAAACTTTGATAAAACATCAAATATCAATTCTTCCGGATAGTAGTTCTTTAAAATGGATGGGCCTACTACAAACCATTTTTCTCTTGCTTAAGTCATTTTGAAATTTAGCTTGGTTTTCCAAACTCAAGCACTTTTCATTGTCAAAATCCATTCTTCGATATTCTCGTCTCTTAGACTTATGCCATGAAGCTATTTTATAACAAATAGCACGACCCTAAAGATGAGATCTTACTCAACTAGGACGCAATCACCAACAAACCAACATAGATTTAACATATCCAGGAGAGAAACTCGAAAATAACAAGAAATGAATGTATCTTACAAAAAGCGAGAGAGTCAGAGAAAAAGAACTGCAAAAATAGATAACCAAACCCTTCACCTTGAAATCGCACTTCAAGTGTAAGACCCAATTTTTTGTTATGTATATTTTTTATTTCATTTTATAACATTCGAAAAATATTTGGGCTTAGTGGGTTATTTTAAATTTCACTTTCAAAAATTTTAGGGGTCATTATGCTATTTAAAATTTAGTTTCAAAAATTTTAGGGTTAATAAGTTAATTTTGACTTTTAAATTTTGGGGGTAAATTATTATTTTGAAATGTTAATTTTAACTTTTGAGCTTAAATGATATAACAAATATTCAAGTGGGGGGATGTATGTAATTTATTTCATTAGTTAGAAAAACCATGGACAAGAATCATGGATGTATCCCACATGGAAACACATGATAGTTTAAGGGCAACAAAAATAAAAAAACAAAACTTGGAGAGTTCAAGGCAGTGGTGTTCATACTAGTGTTTATATATATATGAATATTTGTGTGTACATACATACATATAATTATGGAATTTTTTGTTAAATAAATTAATAAAATGATAATAAATACTACATTCATTATCCAATTACCAGTAAATTTTATTCTTAGTTTAGGCCCTGTCGTTGTTAGGTTCACAGGAAACGCCAACTACCTTAATAATACGACAATAGAATAATAGCGGTGCAATATCGAGGTGAGTGCATTGTCTTCTATATAAATTATCAAATTATATTTTCGTGTTAAAGTGTGAAACGAAAACGTTTATTAAAATTGATTATTTTATAACATTAAATAGATCAAGTAAATTGTTAAATATGAAAAGTGATTTTTATTATTATACTACTATATCCTAGTGTGGTCCTAACAGGAGAGCATATCTTGCAGGTTGTTGTTGGTCCTAACAAGATAGTATGTCATATAGGACGTTGTGTTATGACTTAATAGGTGGACAAATCCTGCAGGTGGTTGATATATATTGTTGTTGTTGAATATTAATATGATATGGTAGTTTTTACCACGTGTTGTTGACTAATAATATGGTGGAGTTGAATATAGTAGTGATTATTAATATGGTGGAGTTGACTATGGTATTGATAATATAATGTGGTGAAGTTGAATATTTTGATGATGTGATGGCTTATACCTCGTGTTGACTCCTACTATTGGAGATATTGAATAACCCTGACATTGATGGAAATATTATATTACAAAGTTGTACAGGTTACGGCATCGTTGTAACTCCCGATCATGAAGTGAAACAATCCTATGGTTAGTATAGAATTATTTGTGGGGTATTTTATTACATAAAAATAAAAATGACCAGTTGATTTAAATGCATCAATTTATTTGTGATATTTGCGGGGTTTTATTTATGCTCAGTATGAGGTTATATTCTATTTTGGAAAGTAATTTTGATAAATGTACTTTATCCATAAATTATTTTTATATTATGAAGACAGAACACCAATAAAAATATTTTGTCTCGGGTACTCCAAGTTGAGACGGGTCCACTACTGGTGTTAGGTAGAGTTAGAAGGTGGTGTCTTTTTTCTTTTTTTCTTTTTTTTTTTATTTTTTTTTTTTGTTTAAGCTATCAGGATAGGTGTTGATCTGGAAGGGTTAGAATTTTATAGTTTCACTATAGAATATTTGGGATACATGTAATCACGGAATTTTGAATTTATACTGTTAAAAAATTCAGTCAGTTATGAACGTATTATTCTGATTGGGTAATATCAAGTCAAGGTTACGTCTATTATTATTTTTATCATAGTGGAGCAGCAGAAACGCAGTGGTAGAGTGGTTTGTCTTTTACCTCTATTTCTCCGTAAAAATAAAAGGTAGAAATCGAGTGGTGGCCCTAGGAGACTGAGTCGTTACAGTTGGTATCAGAGCTTAGGTTATAGGTTCCGTAGACTAGGTGTTAAGAGTGTTATATCAGTAGTGGACCATAGGATAAGTCGTTGAGTTGAGAGATCAGTTTAGAAGTTCAGAATCATTTTACTTGAATCAAGAGTAGTACACATGTATCAGGCATTGCATAATATTCGTTGTTGTTTATGTTACCCGCATTTATTCATTTAAGGTAACTAAATTTCAGGACAAAATTTATTTTCGGGGGAAGGATTGTAAGACCCAATTTTTGGTTATGCATATTTTCGATTTCATTTTATAACATTCGAAAAGTATTTGAGTTTAGTATGTTATTTTAAATTTCACTTTAAAACTTTTTTAGGGGTTATTATGATATTTAAAATTTAGTTTCAAGAATTTTGGGGTTAATAAGTTAATTTAACTTTTAAAATTTGGGGGTCAATTATTATTTTAAAATATTAATTTTAAGTTTGGGCTTAAATGATATTACAAAGATTCAAGTGGGGGGTAATTTACTTCATTAGTTACAAAAACCATGGACAAGAATCATGGATGTATCCCACGTGGCAACACATGGCAGCTTAATGAAAAAAATAAAATAAAATAAATTAGAGCGTTCAAGGTGGTGGGTTTCATATTAATGTTCATATATATATGTACGGAAATAGTTAAAAAAAAAATACTTTGTTCAAGTTGTCAAGTTATTCACTCATTTGCCTTTCTTCATTAACAGGTAATGAATTTTATTAATTAGTTATTTAGTTAATTATTTGCTTTAATACAAGATAAATATATGTGTGTGTGTGTGTGTGTGTGTGTGTGTGAATATTTGTGTGTATGTGTGTGTGTGTGTGTGTGAATATTTGTGTGTACATATATATATACACACACATATATAATTACTGAATTTTTTATTAAATAAATTAATAAAATAATGATAAATATTGCATTCATTATTCAATTACTAGTAAATTTTATTCTTACTTTAAACCTTGTCGTTGTGAGGTTCACATGCAACACCAACTACGTCAATATTATAGCGATAGCATAATAGTAGTGCAATATCGAGGTAAGTGTATTGTCTTCTATATAAATTTTCAGATTATATTTTAGTATTAAAGTGTGAAAATAAAATGATTATTAAAATGTATTATTTTATAACATTAAATGGATCAAATAAATTATTAAATATGAAAAATAGTTTTTATTATTATACTACTATGTTATAGTGTGGTCCCGACAGGAAGGCATCTCCTGCGGGATATTGTTGGTCCTAATGGTAGGGTATGTCTTGTGAGATGTTGTTGGTCCTAGTATAAGAGCATGTCTTGTAGGACGTTGTGTTATGACCTAACAGGAAGGAAAGTCCTGCCGATGGTTGATATACATTGTTGTTGTTATTGTTGAATATCAATATGATATAGTGGTTTTTACCATGTTTTGTTGACTACTAATATAGTAGAGTTAAATATGTGCAGACTCTTAATGTGGTAGAGTTGAATATGGGATTGACAATATAATGCGGTAGAGCTGAATTTGTGGGTGATTTATACCACGTGTTGGCTCCTACCATTGGAGATATGAATGGTCTTGGCACTTATGAAAATCTTCGATTGTACAGTTGTACACAGTACCGTTACAACTCCCGATCGTGAGGTAAAATGATTCTATGCCGAGTATGGAATTGTGTGTTGAGTATTTTATTATATAAAAATAAAAATGATCAATTGATTTAAATGCATCGGTTTTTACGCATCCCGAATTTCGATAGCAGAAGAAGTAAAGAATCGGGAAAATGATGAAAACAAGTTTCATCCCTTCCTCTCTAAGTCGTCCAAATCCATTCATTTTGAAAATTGTTTTTCAAGGGATTTTCTAGGCATCGGTTTTGAAAAACTTCTTGGTCCGAGATTTTTGTTAAAAACGGAGTCGCCACCTATCATGGGGTTAAATGGTGTGCTAGGTCACCGGGATTTTGGAAATTCATTTTTTCCTTTTAAAATAGATCATGTTTTGACTTCCATAGGTCTATGTAAAAGAGATATTATTTAAGTTCGGGAGTCGGTTATGCTCAGGGAAGGTGTTAGACACCCGTCTAAAGACGATACCTCAGTCTAAATAGATATTCATTGTTAAACATTATCCAAGTAGTTTTCTCGGACTACTTAAACAAGAATAATTCCCTTTTTAAAAGTTTTTCATATTTTTATGTATTTTTAACATGATATTATGGAAAGCAAGTAAATACTACAGCTGCTACTAGTCAGCAACACCCAATAACAATTTATATACAGACAAATATGTAAATATGCAAGCTATACTAAATTAAATACAAATTAAGACTAAATTGTTTAGATATGCGACCAAACCCACATGTGGGTTGACTACGTATCGCAAATGAGAATTAGGTCTTTACGTAGTTCGTCCTGGTTAGGGTAAAGGAAATAGTTTATTATTAAAGGAGTGACCGAACCCTTATGGGTTTCCTGTGTACTTTGGGTGGTTAACAAAGATCAGGTTAGATGTAATTCATTCTTATTAAAGTGAAAACTGGCAGGCTGGGTTGGTGATAGGTATAAATTACCTATTTATTTCCAAACCGAAAATTATTAGTTTTCGAGTATGTTTAGTACGTTTTAATATGTTTTTATATATTTTTGTGTAAATCAGGTGTGTGGGGTCAAAAAGTATGAAAATGGATGCTAAACGATAAAATTAGATCAAGAACGGTGAAAGAACAGTGGAAAAAACAAACAAGGAGGTAATATTCTGAAAAGAAGCCCATCGCCGTGGCAGTGAAAATGTAGAAAGGGCCTTAAGTTGCTGTAAATTCACCACCGCTGTGGCAATGAAATTGCAGATAAGTCCTTGAATCCACCGCCTCCTCCACCGCTGCGGCGAAAATCAAACCGACCAACGCACCGCCGCGGTGGTCACCTCTGCACAGATTTAGATATTTTTTTAGGATATTTTTGCTATTTAATCCCCTCTCCTCTCTCCATTTTCAGTGCTTGGATCTCCAACACCCTACAACACTTAGAACATATTTAGGGTGGAGATTAAAGTGTTTTTGAGGGAGAGCTCACAATCCGAAAAAGGAGAAGTTAAAGGAAGCGATCGTTCTACGGCATAATCTTCGAACTAGGCTAAGTTCTTTCATTTTCTCTTTTATTTCTTTAACCTAGGCATTTGTTGAGCATGTTTAGGTCGTTCTTTATTGTAAATACGGTTATGGTCATTAGCTAAACGTGAATTGTTTAAGGATTAACAATACATTTATAAATATGTGGTTATTTTGATTTCGGCGTTTCATTAATGTGTGTTCTTTATATTTTCGATTGTGTCTGCTGTTATTCTTTGATATTATGTTTGTTCAGATAATTAAAGAATATGGAGTTTGACACTCGGGAGAGGTAATCCCGGATTCGGATTAGGGTTTAAACACAACACGACAATCTAACGACCCGGGAGGGCGTTAGAAAGTGTGCAATCAATGACGTTGGGGCGAGACTCACGTGATCTAGTGTCGTTAAGACGTTGAGGGGGACTTCTTCATTGACACGAAGTCATGTATTCACTCGTCTTACACACGGGAGAGGTGGCGGGTGAGTTTACGAACCAAGATTGTCGGATACACGAACACCATTAACGTAAGTCAAACGAGATCGAACACGTATTTGTAAATAACATTAATCCTTAAACAATTCTTTCAAATAACATTAATCCTTAAACAATTCTTTCTCCCAAAACATCTCATTATATTAGTATAGATAATTTAGTTAATTAGCTTAGTTTAATATAAATTTTACACATTTTTTTTTCGCCTAGATAAAATGAGGTCATGATAAACGCGGTATTCGATAATAATCTCAATCAATCACTGTGGACATGATACCCCTACTCTCACCATCTTTACTAAAACTTGACCTGTACACTTGCAGTGAAAGTAGTGATGTATTTACACGCTACCAGTTGGTTTTAGTTAAAGGTTGGTTTGTTTTAGTTAACTTTAGTTGATTATTAGTTGATTTTGGTTGTGAACAACCTGAATAACAACCTTAGTTTACTATTAACAATTTAAAGTTGTGAACTGTTGGCCTAGTGAGAGGGTGAATTGGGTAGATAAAAATTAATTCAAATAAAATACTTCAAAAAATCAAATAATTAATATTTACCCTAAATTAATTATTATCTATATAGCAGCGGAAATTAAATATCAACTAGGTGCACACTAAACAACACAAAAATAAATAAATAAAAGAATACAGCACACCAGAAATTTATATTGGTTTACCAAGCTATTCTTGACTAATCCATTCCCCCGAGCTCCGCGGAGAGTCGCACCCACTAATTACTATGATCCTTTTAACTAGGTAGGAACCAAACTCTTACAAAACGATTCTTTTCGTTGGCTCAAAATCAATCTTTACAATTCTTTTTCACAGGCTCAGGAATAACACTATCTTTTTCACAGGCTAAAGATTAACCTAATTCTTTTATACTTAGGCTAAGAATCAAACCTCACAAAATACTCCAAATATCCTTTTACCCGATAAAGATTGAACCGTTACAAAATCACTCAAATTAATTCTATCAAGGAAGAATTAACACCTAATCTTTTTAGACTCTAGGTAAAGATCAAAACCTCAATATCTTTACCATAAGAGATTGAAACTAGCTACCCTTGATTAGACACTCCCAATATTATCTAATCCGACACTCAACTCACCAATTACAAAATTGATAAGTGATTTTTCCACTCAGAGCTTTTACCACCCCAGATAAATTTAAACTCGATTAATGTCCTAATACTAGTGATAGAAATACAGTAAGAATTTCAAAATCTAATTTTAAACAAAAATGGATAGCAAGCAATTTAGCACATAATCATATTTTCTTAAGAAATTATTTCAAAAATAATTTTCAATTTAAAAATAGAAAAATAATTTCAAAGATCAAATTCCAAGTAGAATATGATAATAGTAAAAAATCAATTAATAGTAATTAACTTGGAACAATGTCACTAGAAATCCACCGATAAATATGATAAGCAATGAAACCTCAAGTTGGCAATCAGCAATAATCCACATCAAAATATCTCAAGAATGATTCTCAAGAAAATTCTCACAATCCTCTCAGTATGATAACTCTTAGAAAGAACAAGAATTGAATAGCTCTTCAGAATTGAAAAAACAAATGGGATTTTTTAAACCTCAAAAACGCAGGTTTATTTATCAGAGATTAGAACAAGCCTTCTAACGGTTAGTTCCTACATTTTATGACAAATAATTATTCTAATAGCTCCCCTTATATAATTAAGACTCATTCCTAGTATAATTCACTTAATTATATATTTTAAAATTAGTCCCTCAAACTTATACTCAATCTCAATTAGATAAGATAGAAAGAATTTCATGACCCAAATTGAAAGATATCCAAAATACTTGAACCATATCTATAGGGATATTAAAATATTAACTAAATAACTCAAAAACTATCAGATCCCTAAGATATCTCACATATCTTAACCATAAAATGGCAAGTAACGCCTACCTTTTGGATCAAAATCATAAAAATCTCAAATCCTGAAACTGGTCATCGGTTAACTGACCAACACTCATCGGTTGACTACCCAATTCAGGACGTAGCCCAAGCCAAAATTCCTTCGCCATAAGTCAACCGCTCATTTTGTATTTGTCGACCGAAAGATTCAGAGAGTTCAATAAGTCGACTTACCTGTCGACCAAACGATTCATAGAGTTCACCTTTTAACCATAAGTCGACTTACCTATCGACCGGAAGATTCAGAGAGTTTGTCTCATTTCCATAAGTTGACCTAGCTGTCGACTGACCAATTCAGGGACTAAGTCTTCTTCCTTTCTCCATTCTATCAGTTAACCGATCAATTTGTGTAAGCCGACCGATTGAGCCGGAACACCTCTCTTTAATTAATTTTCTACTAAATTTCTTCGACCTTTTTGCCCCTTTAAACAATTTTTTTTCACGGTTAACTCCACTAAATCCTTAAATTCAATTTTAATTAATTATCTTTCTTAAATCAATTTTTTCTTCTTCAATTACACATAGGAGCAAATATGTTAGCTAATTAGGATCCTATCAAAAACACAGATAATTGTAAAAACATTTTGTGTTGTGTGTGATCGTAATCGGAATACATTAAGAGTAAAAATTTAACCTAAGTTGTTTTTCCTAGATTCTTCAAATTCTTCGATCTCGTAACATGAATCATCTTTGTTAATGTCTTTAGCATCCATTTAGTATTTTTCTCAATATCTTCATGATAATCTCTTCACTAGAACTAATAAACTGTAACACTCAATAAAATTGCTAGTTCCACCAAAAACATCAACATTTAATTGTCCATCAAAATCCTAATATCAACATGAACAACCTGAATCACAACCTTAATTAGGTTTACTATTAATTGATTTTAAGTTGTGAACAACCTGAATCACAACATGATATGCACATAACACTCTTTGATTTTGTCAAGAACGCTTTAAATATTCTTTTGTTTTGGTTAGTTTAGTCTTAGTATGTGAGTTGTTAGTTGAAATTGAAATGAAATGAAATATCAAATATTTACGACAGTACTACTCGTAACAAAGGAAAATAGGAAGATTTCTAAAGAAGAACCATACATATCCCTGAAGGAATAGAGACCTTTTCTTTATCCCCGAGTTCTTATCCACAAGGGTATGTCGTTGTAGTATATATATAGGTACTAGTCCACAAGCCACCTGGATGTGATCTTGACGTTTAGAAGAAATTAAATTCGGTTATTAATAGTTATATTGTTAGTATTAACAGTTAGTAAAGAGTCGATGTAATGTTCTTGAGAGAATCATAGAGACTACGCACAACTCAAGGTGTGATAAGAGTTTTGTTTGAATCCTCACATGTTCTTAGATGATTTGATGGTATTGAATGTTTTTAAATGTTCTTGAGTGTTCTTGAGATGCTTGGAATGATTTGAACATGGTTTGGTTAATATAGAAAAAATTAAGTGTTTGTTTGGTTGTTCTTGACAAAATCAAGTGTTTGTTTCGTTGTTTAAGTCTTTGTTTGGTTGTTTATGAGTTTTATATGTTATGTACATGAAATTAAAGTGTGTTATCTACATGATTATGCTATATAAAAGTAATATACACAAATTGCCCCAAAATCATAGGGGGTTTTGAAAAAACACACCTACTTAGGGGACGTGGTCCTCCCTAAGTGTTTACCTCCTTCTCCTCCTTGATCTTCTTAGTCAGTGGATGATCAGTGATCGTTAATTATTTGAGTTCTTAGCCAAGAATTCAACAACACTCTACTTAGGGGATGTGGTCGTCCCTAAGTAGCTAATCTCCTTTCTATCATTGATCTTCTTGGCTCGGTGTTGATCAGTGGTCATCAATCCTTCAAGTTCTTATTCTAAGAACTTAAAGAACACCTTCCAGGATTAGATTTCAGTAGAATAATTACATGTTATTTGATAAACATGCTTGAGAGACCTAAGACCTGAGAGAGTTGCTCGAGTTTAAAGAGAGAAGTTAGACATTCAAGACTTGAAAAAATTAGAAGAAGGCCCCTATATTTGTAGGCCTGGGGACCTAAACATTGGCTAATGCGCAGGCCATTCCAGGTTGTTCCTTGGGGGGTGTTTGTCCTAGGGGACTAGTTGTCTTGCCTTAGTTTTGTTTTGCTCAGAACGAATTTAGGATGGAAAGTAGGATTCTCAAAGATTTAGTAATCATTACCAAATCTTTCCAACAATTTGGTAATCATTAGAAATCAATAGTCTCCCTCCAATCAAATTCCTTGCACATGGGTTCATTTATAATTGATGTAACGCATTCGATTCAATTTAGTGGCTAAGTATCAGTTAGTTTCGCTATTTTAGTTTGGTCGTCATAAATGCTTCCAAGGTACATTGTCTGTAGTCTTGAGGTGTCACTTTGCATTTAATTCTAGGTGATGAGTTATTGCTTTGTGAGCACTCCTACAGTTGGGTTTGGATAAAATCGGGTTAACTTGCCTTGTAATCGACGGTTGATTTCCAAGTTCTTAGTTAACCCAAAGATATTTTGGTGAAAATATCTACATCCTTTGAACCTATCCATTCCATGTCATCCTAAGAATTTATTTCTTGATGGGATGTGCATTTAATGCATTGCTTGGAGACCATAAATTCAGTTTGGTTTTGGTAACGGGTCGTCACGATTCAAGGTTTTTGGTTGATTCTAAGATATTTTGCTTAAAATATCTAGATACCTTGAATGTGGTCTTGAAATGTCATCCCAAGAATTTAATGCTTCATGGGATGGGAATTCAATGCTCATTGAATGCTTAACTTAGGTGGCGAACCGAATCAGTTTAGTTTCGCTAATGGTTGGTTGTACCCTAAGTGTCTTAGTTCCCTTCTTTAGCCATTTGGTAGGAAACTTCTAGGAAGTTTACTTGGTCATTATAAGGCTTCATATGTGGTCCTTAAATTATGGCTAGGCCCTTGATGCATTGGGCCTACAGTGGTTTGTCAAGACTACTTGGATTTGGTGTAAACCCAAATTAAGCCCAATCTTTAAATCGCCTTGTGATTTAGGGTTTTGTCATTACCTTTCCAAGTCTTGATTAATGTTTCTTGGATTGTTTCTTGGTGATATGTGATTTAATATGCACAAATGAAATAAATATTTTTTGGTGTTAAACCAACAAGATTCAGTAAAAGTAAATGTTTCAAAGTCGGGACAAGTAACTGAGTTAATTGTTTGAAATATCCTATAATTTAAGGGTACTGGATAATATTTATCTATATTAAAAATAATTTTATGAAAATCAAATTTCAATAAAATCATTTTAGATCCCCTTAAATGATGAGAATTTCGAGGTTGACCCGAAACTTTTACTTAACTCTATTTTGTCAAATTTAACATTTTTGTGTTTTATCATTTTTTGGATATTTTTGTATATTATATGGTGTGATCTCAAGTAAAAACGCATTCTCCTTAAACCTAGGTTTATAATTTAGCTGAACTTGTACTTGATTCGACACTGACTGGGCAAGACAAAATATGGTGTCTACAGGTTTATTTATGATATCTACAGCATTTTATTTCTACTCAGTATGTAGTTATATTCTATTTTAGAAAGTGGTTTTGATAAATGTACTTGATCCGTAAATTATTTTTATATTATGAAAACAGTACACCAAGAAAAATGTTGTCTCAGGCACTCCAAGTAGAGATGGGTCCACTATTAGTGTTAGGTAAAGTTAGAATGTGGTGTCGGTTTTTTTTTTGTTTTTTATATCAAGACAGGTGTTGACCGGGAAGGGTTAAGCTTTGTAGTTTTGCTATGGAATATTTTGGGATATGTGTAATCTTGGAATTTTGAATTTATATATTTAAAAATTTCAATCAGTTTTGTCCGTGTTGTTTTAGTTGGGTAATATAAAATTGAGGTCACGTCTATTATAATTTTTATCATAATGGCGGAGTAAAAACATGGTGGTGGAATATTTGTCTTTTACCTCTATTTCTCCATAAAATAAAAGGGAGAAACCAAGTGGCAACCCTGGGAGATCGAGTCGTTACATTATATCTCACAAATCAACTAGATCTAATTTTTTTATGGAGGGATCTTCAAGTTTGGACAAAGGTTAAGGGTTTTGGGGGAATGAATATCGAAGAGAATGATGAGAAATGAACCGTACAAATGAAAGAAAACCCTAGATTCACGAACCTATCCTATCGAAATTCAGTCCACTGGTCTATAGGGTGGTCGACGGGTCCATTTTAAAAATTCTACCCTAAGATTCTTCTAGTCTTTTGCAATCGACTAGTCAAATTTACGGTCGACCAGTCAGGCTTAATTCTGACCGTTTGCAATTTTTATACTTATTTATTTCTCAAGTAATCCACATAAAAATTATCATTAAATACACATAAAATATTAAATTAAAACATATTAACTTAATATATTGTAATACTTAATTCATAACATAATGAGATGTATTTGTCTCCCTAACAAAATTAGATACTTAAATTTAAGGAAGTTTGACATACCTTTTTCATCTTTGGGAGCTACTAGTGTATGTACCATAAATTTTATGATCAATGCAGGTCTTAGTCTTCTTTATAACAAATGTTTGTGTTCTTTTGACATTCTGAGAGGTAAGTTGATTCACTTTAATAATGTTTTCGCTTCGTTTGGGCATCTATGGTTTAACTTCAGTAACAAGTTTCTTGCCCTTCTTTGATACTTGTGATTAATTAGACTTGTTTCAATCCACAATGATTTTATACACTGGTTTCTTCTGATTTTAAGGTTGTACTCTTTTTTATGATAATCATTGTTTTGCTTGGCGTACTGAATTTGTGGTTGTCCAAAGTCATCCTCTTTAACCTAGTGAACCTTCCATTTGTACATGCATGAAAATTTTCTATTCTTGGTATCCATTTATTGCTGGATCCAATTGACTAACAATGCAGTTAATAACATCATTTCTCAAGGTGGTCATGTTTCCCACAATAATAGCTTCTAAAAACAATTAAGTGCTTCTTAGGATAATCAATTTTTTATGTAGGGGCGCAATATTGATACTGATGTTGAGAGGATGTCCTAGGATCGATTGATTTTTCAAAAACTTTAAGATTTTCAAAATTCTTGAATTTATCAATAGTCTCAGTAAGATGCTTTTGAATTTGTTCAAGTGAGCATTCTAAAACACCAACATTCATTTGGAGACCAAAAGTTTCTTGTGCATAAATTCAAGATTACTCTTTAGAATTTGACAAATATTTTCAACTGAATGGATTTCCACACGTACTCTATCAAGTTCACATCATGAATTTTTAAACTCAACTTTCAAATCCATATTTAATTTGTTACGATTTTTAAGATTCACAATTCCTTATTGAAGATTTAAAACATCATTTTTTATAAAATAATTTTCTTCTTCAAGGAATTCAATTTTGTCAAGAAACTATATATTTTTTTTTTTTGGTACATATGTTGGGAGAGGGGATTGAACTCTAAATCTTCCACAAATTAGGTACACTAAATATCCACTAGACTACAAGTCTTGGGATGTCAGGCAACTTGTTAATCTTGAATAGATTATTTGAAAATTCATTAGTTTCAAAATAAATATCTAAATCTTTCTCTTTATGAGATAAAAAAGTACCAAACATTTTGTTTTCAAGAATCGCAATTTTCTAGGAAAGCTTTCTCAAGCAAAAAACTTTATCAAAATAACAAGTTTCTGAATAGCCTTATTAGCAACCGAATCATCATTATCTTTATCATTCTCACTAACAGAATATTGATTCTCAAAACAAGCAGGAGATACACATTGATTAGCAAACACACATAAAACATTTTCTTCAGTGCAATCCATGTGGTCGTGTTAGCTAGGATGTGAAGTCTATTCAGCTAAACTAACTCTGGTACTAATTGTTGGCCCACAGATCTACCCAAGAGGGGGGGTGTGTAAAACCTAAGTTATAGGACGTACGTCATAAATAGTCACATTATAGAACATTAGAGAATTTTAGGGTAAAAATTTTATTGATAAAAACTCAAATTAAAAGTTGGGGGTTAAATTGAGAATTTAAGAACACAAAAATTTAAACTTGGGATTGGATTGGCAATTAGGAATCAAAAGAAAAAAATGTTAAGGGCAAAATTACAAATATTAGAACTTTTAAAACTTAAACTTACCGAAATAAGAATTCTAAAGAAAATGAAGGGAGGAAAGTGTAATTTGGATTTTTGTTTTATATTTCTGTCTATATCCACGCGGTAAACCGACGGCGATCCACCGGCCAAGGAGGGGTGATCGAGGGGCGACGTGGCAAGCTCAGAATTAGTTTAACCACTAATTTCATGCATTAAAAACCCTCCTACATACACTGAAGTGAGGAAATTGGAAAAGAAAGAAAACTCGAAACTTTTAGAGAGAGAGAGAGAACCAGAGCAGAGCGGTCGTCGGTTTTTCTTGAATCGACGTTCCTCCGGCAACGTGGTCGTGTGGGCATTGTAAACAATTCTAGGGAGAGAGAAAGAGATATTGGTGCATCCAGTGGCGTGGTTCGTCGACGAAGTGGCCGTGCGCGTGTTAGCGTCGCCGATGAGCGGAGTTGCGGATCGTCGTTCGACCATCGACGATCGTCGGGCAGGTGAGTATTTATATGTATTTCTCTGAGTAATTGATAGATGTATGCATGCATGAGCGTAACGAGTTGGGTCGGTAAGTTTCCGACGATGTGGGGGTGTGCTCGATTTTCGGTTTCCGGCTGCATGTGGGTTTGTGTGTGTGTGTTCTGTTTTTTCGACTACTTTGTGCGAGTGTGCGTGTGTGTGAAATGTGTAATGCATCGACGTGAATCCAGCAAAAGGGAAGGGAAAAACCGAGATGGAAAGAGAGAGAGAGAGGACGATCAACGCGGTGGCGGTGGCGGGGGTTGGTTGCAGCTGCGGTGTGCCACTGTGTATGTGTGGGACTCTGTCGATAGGGATCGTTGGTCCCGTGGCATGCCGTCGGCAGTGGCATGCAAGCATAGTTGCATGCATGGATGGTTGTGTGTGTGTCGCAGGGTGCGTGGGTGCGTGAACAGTAGCAGTTGGGTGTGGGTTGAGCTGCTGAGATGGCAGGAGAGGGTATCGGATGGAGGTTATGGGTGGTGCGGGGGTTGACAGGCGAGTCGACAAGGAGGGGGAAGCCACCGGTGGTCGGCAACGGTAGAGAGAGAGAGAGACCGCCATCGGGGCTGGGAAGAATCGGAAACAAACAAAAAAAAAAAAAAAAAAAAAAAAGAGGAAAAATTGCATAACTGACCCCAAAAAAAGGGAAAATTTTCCACTTCAAATGAAAACCCTTTTCGCGGCTCGTGAATAACTCGGAAAGGATCTCGTTTGCCGTTAAATTTATTCTAGTTTTGTTAAAATTCAATCTTAGCCTAAAATCTTTGTAACCGGAGTAATAAATTAAGATCGTTCATATTACGGGATTTCTTATGCAATAAATAATGGAACAAAATTATTAAGAATAATAACAAATCTCATAGATAAAATATGGGGAATGGAAAATGCGGAACTTAGGGCCTGCCTTACATGACTAGGTAATTTTACATGAAATATTAACTTAAACCCTATCATTTCTAGGTTTGCAGACACCAACACCTCGGTAAGCTTTGGACAGTGAGGTTTTTGTAGCACCAAAAACGAGGTGAGTGTATTGTCTTCTCGTCGAATTATTTGTATATATATATATCCGATGAAAACTGGTTGTATTTAAATTAGAAGCTGTTAGAAAAATTATGTGGTGATTAGACGATATTATTGAGTGATGTTGATCCGCTTCGGCGGAGTGATGTTATCCGCTTCGGCGGAGTGATGTTTATCTGCTTCGGCAGAGTGATGTTAGACGTTTGTGCTGCGCAATGATTATCCGCTTCGGCGGAGTGATGGGTGTTCGTAGGAAGGCATATCCTACGGATGGTACAGTACCGTTGCAAACTCCTAATCGTGAGGTTAAAACGATCACCATGGCTAGCCAGTGTATATTGTGGTTTGGGGTGTGATGTTTTGTTTATATTAGGTAATTTATTATTATTTCAGGCGATGGGTATGATATTTATACTGCATAGTTATAAAAATGGAACTTATATGTATATTACTTCATGTTTACTGCATATATGGTGCTTATGTTGAATCTATGTGTAAATGTTGTGTTATCTAGAAGGTACTATTATTATTATTAAATAAGAATGATTTTATTGAGAAGGCAGTACACTCTCAGGTGAAATGGTTAGGAGTCGGTCCCCTACTGGCACGAAGTAGAGTCTGTCGATGGTATAGCAAGGAATTAAAATTTTCGGGAAGTGCAGCTTGAGGCGAACCTAGGAAAGGTTCATCGTTTGTTATTTTTCCTTTTGCTGTTCTAGAAAGGATTTCAGGGACAGGTGTGTCTCTGGCTTGGAAAGATGTTTATGACTTGTATTTTGATTATTTGTATAATTATGAATGCATATCGTCGCTTTCTAGTTGGTTTGTCGCCGGGGTAATGTCGTGTCGACGTCACGCCGGCCCCACAGGTAACGGGTGTCCGAGGTGGGTTGTGACAATCTTGGTATCAGAGCCTAGGTTATAGGTTCTGTAGACTTGTCAGGGGTCGTGCCCGTAGAGGGTCATGGGATGAGGAAACGTGCCAGTCGTCTAGTCAGTAGGGGACCCTAAGATAGGGTGTTAGTGGGTGCTTTTAATACTCGCGAAATAGTTAATTAACATATGTTAATTATTGGCATTTCTCTAGTTGACCTAGTTAGTTGTTGAATTGGATTTTATAACAGATAACATGTATAGAAGGAGAAGGTGAAACCTCAGGGAGTGTGGGACCTCAGAGGCAGGCAGAACCCCCGAGGCAAGTGGAGCCTCAGGAACAGAGAGATAGGGAGCAGGAAAGCTTGCAGATTGTAGGATCCTATACACAGGATGACAGGTTGCAAGGAAGTTTAGACGCGGTCGAAAGAATTTTGCAGGCCGCTACCCAGCTAACGGAGCAGCAAGCAAGGATTATGGAAAGTCAGAGGGCTCAAGGTGATACCGCCACATCTTAGGCGGTACAGTTGAAGAGGTTCAAGGAGTTAGACTCTCCGGCTTTCACTGGGACAGCGGGTCCAGCTGATGCGGAGAATTGGATTAGAGGCGTGAGGCACGTATTTGAGGCGATGGGGATTGTTGACGATAGTCGAGTTCCCCTTGCCACTTTTCAGTTGAGGGAGGAAGCCGAGCACTGGTGGGAAGAAATGAAAAGACTGATTTTCGGTTCTGGTGAGGAGATCACATGAGATCGTTTCGTCACCGCGTTTAATGAGAAGTACTTTCTCGAGTCTTATCGATTCCAGATGGAGGAGGAATTTATAGTCCTAAAGCAGGGAAAGATTACTGTTTAGCAGTACGAAGTTAAATTCGATGCTTTATCCCGTTTTGCCCCAGATCTGGTAAAAACGGATGAGGGAAAATGCAGACGTTTCCAGAAAGGACTTCAGTTAGAGATTCGCTCCAGGCTGACAAGCAAGCAAATTAAGAATTATGCAGAGTTGGTGAATACGGAAAAGTTAGTGGAGAGGGATGTGCAGGAAGCCGCCGAGAGTCGAGAGCAGTACAAGAAAAGCATATTTGAGTCGCCTAGCAGATTTTCGGGTGGCACTTCACGGGGGATAGTAGTTCGACCGCCAATTGTTCGGGCCTCATCATTTGGCCAATCCGCCAGGAACCGTGGTTCCCGGTAATCCTACCCTAGGCAACAACAAAGTGCATTAGAAGCTAGTGCGGGTCCGTAGAGGCAAGAACGGAATCAGCTGTCGAGTCGGGCTGGGGGGGATAAATGTTATCACTGTGGAGCTACGGGTCACTTTGCCAGAGACTGTCCAGTGGGAGTCCCGATATGTTTCTACTGTCATGTGCCAGGTCATAAATCTACAAATTATCCGAAACTTGCTTCTACATTCGTACCTCCAGCGAGCAGTATGGGTAGTACGGGTCCTAGTACCGCCCAGGGACTTGGTAGAGGATCGCCGGGTAGACCTCCAACGCGAGGCCGAGTTTTTGCTACTACTCGACAGGATGCTCAGGCTACTCCCGAGGTGGTCACAGGTATCATATCTTTATATGCTAAAGATGCTCGTGTGCTTATTGATCCCAGTTCTATGCATTCTTTTGTTTCGGCAACCTTTATGATGCAAGTAGGCAGACTTCCCATTTCTTTATCCTACCGTATTGTTATTTCTACTCCAGTGGGTGAGTCGGTATGGATTGATAGAGTGTACAAGGACAGTCCACTTCGGTTTGGTGATAGAGAGTTATTGGCAGATCTATTACCCCTGAGTATTCGCGATTTCGATGTAATACTGGGTATGGATTTGTTATCTGGATATCATGCTACAGTGGATTGTTTCAAGAAGGAAGTGATATTTCAAATCTCAGGCGAGCCGGAGTTTGTATTTGCTGGAGATAGAATTATTACTCCTGTCAATTTAATTTCAGTGTTAGAACCCAGGAAATTTTTGAAGAAAGGCTGTCAGGGATATCTTGCGCACATAATTGACACCAGTCAGAGAGAAGTTCCGGTGACAGATATCCCCGTAGTCCGAGATTTTTCTGACATATTCCTGGAAGAATTTCCAGGATTGCCCATCGATAGGGAAATGGAATTCACGATCGAGTTAATTCCAGGCACTACCCCTATATCGATTCCACCTTATTGCATGGCACCTACAGAGTTGAAAGAGTTGAAGGTGAAGTTGCAAGATTTATTAGACCGGGGGTTTATCAGGCCCAGTGTCTCCCCATGGGGTGCCCCAGTG
Source organism: Eucommia ulmoides (assembly GCA_016647705.1). Taxonomy (NCBI): domain Eukaryota; kingdom Viridiplantae; phylum Streptophyta; class Magnoliopsida; order Garryales; family Eucommiaceae; genus Eucommia; species Eucommia ulmoides. The sequence goes on from CM028329.1 coordinate 32,233,880, forward strand.
CTGTTCGTAAAGAAGAAGGATGGCACGTTGAGAATGTGTATTGACTATTGGCAACTGAATAGGGTAACGGTTCGCAATAACTATCAGTTGCCAAGGATTGATGACTTGTTTTACCAACTTCAGAAAGCTAAAGTATTCTCCAAGATAGATCTCCGATCGGGGTATCACCAGCTGAAGGTCAAGGAGAGTGATATAGCAAAAATAGCATTCCGTACGAGATACGGACACTATAAATTCCTGGTTATGCCCTTTGGATTGACAAATGCCCCTGCGACTTTCATAGATTTGATGAACCGTATCTTTCAACCTTATCTGGACCAATTCCTTATAGTGTTCATTGATGACATTTTGGTCTATTCGCAAAGTGGAGAAGAGCATACGAAGCATCTCCGGATTGTATTGTAAACGTTGCGGGAGAAGCGATTGTATGCGAAACTTAGTAAATGTGAATTTTGGTTAGATCATGTGGTATTTTTGGGTCATGTCATTTCAGGAAATGGTATTCAGGTAGACCCGAAGAAAGTTGAAACTATCGTTCAGTGGGAAAGACCGAAAAATGTGACTGAAGTTCGAAGCTTTTTAGGGTTGGCAAGTTACTATCGACGGTTTGTGCAAGGATTTTCTGTGATAGCTACCCCGTTGACAAGATTGACTCGCAAGGAATCCAAATTTGAGTGGACCGATAAATGTGAGCAGAGTTTCCAGGAATTGAAGAGTAGGTTGATATCAGCACCAATATTGTCCCTCCCGTCTGAAGGGGGTGGTTTCGTAATTTATAGCGATGCGTCACACCAAGGGCTGGAATGTGTTCTGATGCAGCATGGTCACGTGATCGCATATGCATCTCGGCAACTGAAGAACCATGAGCGTAATTACCCGACGCACGATTTGGAGTTGGCTGCAATTGTGTTCGCCCTAAAGATTTGGAGGCACTACCTGTATGGCGAGACTTGTGAAATATACACCGACCATCAGAGTTTGAAGTATTTGTTTACTCAGAATGAATTAAATCTGAGGCAAAGGCGTTGGATGGAGTTAATCAAGGACTACGATTACACCATCCATTACCATCCAGGAAAGGCTAATGTTGTAGCAAATGCTCTAAGTCAGAAATCGGCAGGCTCGGTCGCCCACCTTCGTGTTGCCCATGCTAACCTATATGCAGAATTGCGATCGATGCGAGTTCAGTTAGCGGTTGGTCAGACGGTAGCACTGCTTGCAACTTTGACTTTGAGACCGACGTTGATTGACCGCATTACTGAAGCTCAAAAGTCAGACATTCAATTGGAGAAGATCCGAGATGAGGTAAAAAACGGTCATAGAACTGATCATCATATCAGGGAAAGGGACGAAGCTTTGATGTGTGGAAATAGGCTGTGTGTGCCTAACGATGTCAATTTGAAAAAAGATATCTTGGAAGAGGCGCATAGCTCCGCATACGCAATGCATCCGGGGAGCACTAAAATGTATCGGGACTTGCATGAACATTATTGGTGGACTGGAATAAAATGGGAGATCACAGAATTTGTGGCCAGGTGCCTTGTGTGCCAATAAGTAAAGATCGAGCATCAGCGTCCAGGAGGGTTGCTGCAACCCCTACCTATTCTGGAGTGGAAGTGAGAGCATATCACGATGAATTTTGTTTCGGGATTAACCCATACTCAAAAGGGGTATAATTCCATCTGGGTGATCGTGGATATGCTTACCAAGTCCGCTCATTTTCTAGCCGTAAAGACGATATTTTCTCTTGAAAGGTATGCCCAACTGTATATCGATAAGATTGTTAGATTGCGTAGCGCACCGGTTTCTATAGTGTTGGATAGAAATCCGAGATTTACTTCGAGATTCTAGCCAAGTCTCCAGACTGCCTTAGGTACCAAGCTGAAATTTAGCACTGTTTTCCACCCTCAGACAGACGGCCAGTCAGAACGTACGATTCAGATGTTAGAAGATATGTTAAGGGGATGTGTTCTGGAATTTCCTAGGAGCTGGGACAATCACTTGTTGTTGATGGAATTTTCTTACAACAACAGCTACCACTCGACAATTGAGATGGCTCCGTATGAGGCATTATATGGTAGGAGATGCAGAACCCCCGTTTGTTGGACTGAGGTGGGTAAACTTAAGTTGTTGATGTCGGACATAGCCCAATTGACAGCAGACAAAGTAGAAGTGATTCGAGAAAAGTTGAAAATCGCTCAGAGTCGGCAGAAGAGTTATGCAGACAAGCGCCGGCGGGAGTTAGAGTTTGAGGTAGGGGATCATGTGTTCTTGCGAATTTCTCCGTGGAAAGGCATAATGAGGTTTGGAAAAAAAAGGGAAGTTGAGTCCAAGATACATCAGACCATATGAAATTCTAGAGCGGGTTGGCACGACGGCGTACAGACTCGCATTACCGCCAGAGTTATCTCGACTGCACGATGTTTTCCATGTATCGATGCTCCGAAAATATGTGCCAGACCCTTCTCATGTGTTGACTTTGCAGCCGATCGAATTGGAAGCTGATTTGTCCTACGTGGAGAAGCCGGTCCAAATCCTAGGCCGTAAAGATCAAGTGTTGCAAACGAGGACGATTCCGATGGTCAAAGTATTGTGGCGCAGTCATGCGGTGGAAGAGGCGACATGGGAACGAGAAGAAGAAATGAGGAACAAATACCCACATTTGTTTGACTAAGGTTTGACTAAGGTAAAGGTAAAAAAAAAGGTTAATAAATAAATAAAATTTCGGGATGAAATTTCTTTTAGGAGGGAAGAGTTATAAAACATAAGTTATAGGACGTACGTCATAAATAGTCGCATTATAGAACATTAAAGAATTTTAGGGTAAAAATTTTATTGATAAAAACTCAAATCAAAAGTTGGGGGTTAAATTGAGAATTTAAGAACACAAAAATTTAAACTTGGGATTGGATTGGCAATTAGGAATCAAAAGAAAAAATGTTAAGGGCAAAATTACAAATATTGGAACTTTTAAAACTTAAACTTACCGAAATAAGAATTCTAAAGAAAATGAAGGGAGGAAAGTGTAATTTGGATTTCTGTTTTATATTTCTGTCTATATCCACACGGTAAACCGACGGCGATCCACCGGCCAAGGAGGGGCGATCGAGGGGCGACGTGGCAAGCTCAGAATTAGTTTAACCACTAATTTCATACATTAAAAACCCTCCTACATACACTGAAGTGAGGAAATTGGAAAAGAAAGAAAACTCAAAAATTTTAGAGAGAGAGAGAGAACCGGAGCGGAGGGGTCGTCGGTTTTTCTTGAATCGACGTTCCTCCGACAGCGTGGTCTTGTGGGCATTGTAAACAATTCCAGGGAGAGAGAAAGAGAGATTGGTGCGGCTAGTGGCGTGGTTCGTCGACGGAGTGGCCGTGCACGTGTTAGCATCGCCGGTGAGCAGAGTTGCGGATCGTCGTTCGACCATTGACGATCGTCGGGCAGGTGAGTATTTATATGTATTTCTCCGAGTAATTGATAGATGTATGCATGCATGAGCGTAACGAGTTGGGTCGGTAAGTTTCCGACGATGTGGGGGTGTGCTCGATTTTTGGTTTCCGGCTACATGTGGGTTTGTGTGTGTGTGTTCTGTTTTTCCGGCTACTATGTGCGAGTGTGCGTGTGTGTGAAATGTGTAATGCGTCGACGTGAATCCAGCAAAAGGGAAAGGAAAAACCGAGATGGAGAGAGAGAGGACGATCAACGCGGTAGCGGTGGCGGGGGTTGGTTGCAGCTGCGGTGTGCCACTGTGTATGTGTGGGACTCCGTCGACAGGGATCGTTGGTCCTGTGGCATGCCGTCGGCAGTGGCATGCAAGCATAGTTGCATGCATGGATGGTTGTGTGTGTGTCGCAGGGTGCGTGAACAATAGCAGCTGGGTGTGGGTTGAGCTACTGAGACGGCAGAAGGGGGTATCGGATGGACGTTATGGGTAGTGTGGGGGTTGACAGGCGAGTCGGAAAGGAAGGGGAAGCCACCGGCGGTCGGCAACGGTAGAGAGAGAGAGAGAGAGACCGCCGTCGGGGTTGGGAAGAACCGGAAAAAAAAAAAAAAAAAAAAAAAAAAAAAAAAATTGCACAACTGACCCCAGAAAAAGGGGAAATTTTCCACTTCAAATGAAAACCCTTTTCGCGGCTCGTGAATAACTCAGAAAGGATCTCGTTTGCCGTTAAATTTATTCTAGTTTTGTTAAAATTTAATCTTAGCCTAAAATCTTTGTAACCGAAGTAATAAATTGGGATCGTTCATATTACGGGATTTCTTATGCAATAAATAATGGAATAAAATTATTAAGAATAATAACAAATCTCATAGATAAAATATGGGGAATGGAAAATGCGGAACTTAGGGCCTGCCTTACATGATTAGGTAATTTTACATGAAATATTAACTTAGACCCTATCATTTCTAGGTTCGCAGACGCCAACACCTCGGTAAGCTTTGGACAGTGAGGTTTTTGTAGCACCAGAAACGAGGTAAGTGTACTGTCTTCTCGCCGAATTATTTGTATATATATATATCCGATGAAAACTGGTTGTATTTAAATTAGAAGCTGTTAGAAAAATTATGTGGTGATTAGACGATATTATTGAGTGATGTTGATTCGCTTCGGCGAAGTGATGTTATCCGCTTCGGCGGAGTGATGTTTATCTGCTTCGGCAGAGTGATGTTAGACGTTTGTACTACGCAGTGATTATCCGCTTCAGCGGAGTGATGGATGTTCGTAGGAAGGCGTATCCTACTGATGGTACGGTACCGTGGCAAACTCCCGATCGTGAGGTTAAAACGATCACCATGGCTAGCCAGTATGTGTTGTGGTTTGGGGTGTGATGTTTTGTTTATAATGGGTAATTTATTATTATTTCAGGCGATGGGTATGATATTTATACTGCATGATTATAAAAATGGAACTTATATGTATATTACTCCATGTTTACTGCATATATGGTTCTTATGCTGAATTCATGTGTAAATGTTATGTTATCTAGAAGGTATTATTATTATTAAATAAGAATGATTTTATTGATAAGGCAGTACACTCGCAGGTGAAATGGCTAGGAGTCGGTCCCCTACTGGCACGGGGTAGAGTCCGTCGATGGTATAGCAAGGAATTAAAATTTTCGGGAAGTGCAGCCTGAGGCGAACCTAGGAAAGGTTCATCATTTGTTTTTTTTCCTTTTGTTGTTCTAGAAGGGATTTCAGGGACGGGTGTGTCTTTGGCTTGGAAATATGTTTATGACTTGTATTTTGATTATTTGTATAATTATGAATGCATATCGTCGCTTTCTAGTTGGTTTGTCGTCGGGATAATGTCGTGTCGACGTCACGCCGGCCCCACAGGTAACGGGTGTCTGGGGTGGGGTGTGACAGGGTGAATTTGAAAGTTCAAATATAAATAAATATTTTACCAATTAATCAAATTACTAATTTTCCTAATCGAATTTAAGCGAAAATATATTTAACTAATTGCACAACCAAATAGATAAGGATAGAGAAAATTGACACAAAAATTTATCCTGGTTTAGTAAGCTACCCTTACCTATGTCTAGTCTCCTAAGCTCTCGCAGGGATTTCGCAATCCATTAAACCCGATCATTTTCCCAAGTAGGAAATAAACCTTTACAATTTTCTTTTCATAGGCACATGAATGACCTAATTCTTTTATACAATCAAAATCAAACCTATTTTTTTTTCCAAGTTAAAGACTAACCCCATCTTTTTCACATAATAAAGACTAACTCAATCTTTTTCACAGGCTAAAGACTAACCCTATATTTTTCACATGATAAAGATTAGCTCTTGATTAGGCAATGCCTCTTTATGCTTAATCTACTCTCACTTAGACCAGGTAAGTTTAGGTCTAAACTACAACTTACAAGTACAAAAAAGTACAATTTGTTTCACACAAGAGCTTCTACCACCTCAAACATATGTGAGAATGAAATTTTGATTACAAACAATTAAAGCACAGAGAATACAAAAATCTGATTTTCAAGAAAAAAATCGTTTCACAATATTTTCAGGATATTCAGTAATGAAAACTATTTTTCAATAAAAAATATAACAAACTCAATCAATAGATATTAATCAGTTAAAGCACAGTAATTTAAGCAAGTAAACAAAAGCAATATCATCAAGATCTTCTTAAGATGTTCAAATGCAAGACTCAAACCCGATGTTATCAAAAATAGCGTTTTCTTTGATCAAAAATATTTCACAAAACTTTCTCTTAAAAAAATCAGAATAAGATATGATCTCTATCTTTTAAAAACTCTAAAATCATATGTACTCTTTATGATACTCTTGATGCCAATATATGAAATCCGCCATTCTATATATGTAAATTTTAAACCATTCCTATAACAGTTTTTTATAAACAAATATACCCAAAAGTAGCATATATAGACCTCATATATCAAAGTCTTTTAAATTAATAATACCTCACCCATAAATGAACTTTTAAAACTCACGATTTAGTCCTAAAAAAATTTTGATTTAAACCCCATAATGATAGAAAGAAGTTTTACTGGTAAAAATCACAGAACTAAAATCTGAAATACTCAATAAACGCATTACTTCCTCAAAATATCAACGTTAATTGATTCATCAAAACATCTAGGGTCAACTGAGGGTTTAGAGAGGAATATCAAATAACTTATTATGAGAGGGATACCAATGATCAGGCCGGATGTAAAAGAATTACTTGATATCGAGAACAATTCCCTAAAATTTCATCCTAAATGGAATTAGGATCATTGTCTGATTATTGAGCTCAATCTTTATATCTCTCTTCTCGTCCCTTCTCCCTAAAGCTACATCTATACAACACCTAGAAAAAAATCCCAAAATAGTTGCTTCATTTTTCTACTTATTTGTCCCACAAGTTTCCACATATAACCTAATGGGGTTCTTTTTATTTCCTCTTCTTTTAATTAAAAGACCAAGTGGATTTGGGTTAGGTCCACCCACATGGGATGGACATACCCATCGCATTAGCCCCATCGAAGAGGGAAAATTGCTTATGGAGATGGGAGGTAACAATATGTAGGGTGTACTCCAAAGGTTTCAAGCAAAGAACTCGGGCTAAATGATTCCGTTGGACGTTGTTGTGAAACCTACTCAGATTGGAACTAATAATTATCAAATCATTCAGAAAGTGAATAAGAAAAATATTTTTGGTTTTTTTTATTATACAGTCTTAGTAATACATAGCTAATCATATGTATGTGATAGGATAGGTTGTTGATCAGGGCACTTCAATGCCACAATCGAACTCTAGCTTTAGGTTTGTGTCACAACCATTGACAAATCTGGTTATTGACACGCCGAAATTTTTTGAAAGGATAAGAATATGAAATAATAAATGCATAAGAGATGAGTTGTTTTTGTTTTTGTAAAAAGTACTTAGGTTATTTAAAAATAAGAAGTCGTCACCTAACATTGGGTTTAAATGGTGCGCTACGCCACCAAATTTTTAGAAAATAATTTAAAAGACCTAAGTGAAATTGACTTCAAAAACACGGTCAAACCAAAAATTCATTTGAAAGAGTTCAGGGATCAGTTACGCTCGGGTAAGGTATTAGACACTCCAAAATGCTCGTTTGGAAACGGTACCCTATATTCAATTAAGTCCAATTAGGTTAAATTCAAATATTTGATTTCATTTTAAAAACAAGTTTTTGGTTTTTTTTTTTTTTTTTTTTTTTTTTTGTAATATTCCCCCGGTATGATCTCCTATCAAATATTAAGGAATTTGACAATGACGATCACCGGGGGGTTTTAATGTGATGGATCTTAACATTAGGTTATGTTGGCGATTTTATCTAAATAGATTTTAAGAAATCAAATAATTGGAAAGCAAGAAAGTTTTTTTAACCTTTTTTTAATATATATATATATATATATATATATATATATATATATATATTTTGTTTGGGAAAAAACTTTATTATTATTATTTTTTTATTTTTAAGAGGAGAATTGGAAAATCTTTTTCTAATTTTTTTTAATTTCTTTTTAGAAAAAATTTCGTTTTTTTAAGAAAATATTTGAAGAATATTTTGTATATTTTGTGAAAGAATTTTTTTTTCTTTTTTTTTTTTAGATAAGATTTGAACTCTTTTTTTTGGGGGGGGGGGGGGGGGGGAATTTGAACTTTTAAAAAAAAAAAAAAATCTTTCATTTTTTGTTATTTTTGAAAAAGGAAACTTTTAAAAACTCTCTTTTCTTTTATTTATTTGTTTTCATAAAAAGAAAAAAGGTTTGAAAACCCTCTTTTTTTAATGATTATTCTTAAGGAAAAAAAAAAGTTGATTTTTTAAAGATTTTTGTTTTTGTTTTTTTTTTGGGGGGGGGGGGGGAAAGAACCGAAAAAAAAAAACTTTTTCATTTATATTTGTTTTGCTAACTTAAAATCCATTTATGGGAAGTGTCGTCCTAAATCCATCGTCTTAAAATTTCACACATGTTAGAAAATCAAGAACAATGGTATAGAAAACACTCCCTTACTGTAGAGTCTTAAGATTTTATTTTTTTATTGTTATTATTTTTTATTTTTTTCTTTCTCAATAACAAAAATAAAAGATGATAAAAAAAATAAAAAATAAAAATTCTCATCTAATGCTATATTTTTATTTTATTATTTCTTGATTCTTTTTCTTATTTATTTATTTAGATGTAACAACCACACAAAAAAAGATGATTAAAAAATAAAGTAAAAAATAAGAAAAAAAAATCATCATCTAAGGCTCGGAGGTTAAACTTGAGAAAGAAGAGCCTCGTCTCGGCGTTTTCATCGAATCCTCTGATGATTTTAACAAAATTAAACTTGCAAGAATTTAAATTGCGATATCAAAAAAATGATGAAAAGAATAAGAGAAGAATCATACTTGTCCTAGCAAAAATTTCTGAAACACAGATTTTCTCTCTCAAGGCAGCTTCCCAAATGAGTTTTTCCTGAGAATCGCTCCCTAAGAGGATTTCTCTCTAAATTTATGTGTCTCCCCAAAGAGTCTCTCTCTAAAAATCAACCCCGAATGATTTTCTCTCGAAGCCTCTCTCCCTACAAGGTCTAAGTTCCCTGAATGATTTCTCTCTAAAAAATTTATATGTCTAAATTATTAGGAGGGGAGTCATATTTATAAGAAATGATGGAAAGTGAAAACCCCTAGAAACCATAGAAAACCCTAGTCCAAATTCAGTGAGAAAAGGAAACAAAACTCAAAAGGAAAGGGAAAATTAAGTTAGGGGAAAAAAGGAAACCTAGTCTCATTTCCACAGGGAAAATGACACATTTTTTCCTTTTCTAATTTCTTTCTTTTTTCTTTTTCTTTTTTTTTTTATTTTCTATTTTTTCTTTCTTTTCTTTTTCTTTTTTCTTTTTATTTTTCCTTTTTCTCCCTTTTTTATATTTTTTTCTTTTTATTTTTTATTTTTTTTTCTTTTGCTCTTTTTTTAAATAAAATAAAATAAAATAAAATAATAAAAGTACAAATAAATCGCAAAAAGTAAAATTGAAATTATTTTTAGAAACAGTCAAAATTGCATATCTATAGTTATTTAATAATTTATATTTAAAAAAAAAAAAAATCTATTACATAGCTATATGTGGCTTAGGATTTACGTAAAACAAATGAGATTTGCAGGAATAACACGTAGTGAAACTTAAAACAGGGTTTGGGAGTCCAAAATGGCCAAACAAAGTCTAATCGGCACAAAACTCAAAGGCTAACGGTTCCCCGATGATTAATACTTGTAGGAATAAACATAAGTGTAATGGATTAAGGGAAACGCTAAACTAAGATTTTAAAACAGAGATTCACAAATAGAAAACAAATATTTTATACCAAAATTCAAACCCTAAACTACAAAAATCCTGAATAGAACGACAAAATAGTGAAAAAGACAAGATGAATCAGAAACGCAACTTACATGTAACCAAGAGAAAAGTGGCAACGATGAGAGTAGAGAAAGATGCAGGGCCGAAGGAAGAGATCTAGAGAGAAGAGATGTGTTGTTGTCGAAGTGAGATATTGAGAGAGAAGAGACGGGCGAATGAGAGAGATGATGGATTAAGAATTTAGTGTGTTGAGTCCGACACTCCAGTCCGTTTCCCTAAAATGAGGGGAAAAAGGTTCAATTCACATGGTATAAATAGAATTCTATTTTTTATAAAATTTATCAATTTTTGTTCAAGTCATTAATGACAATTGACAAATCCCACAAAAAATAGTCAGATTTATCAAATCTTGTTTATTTTCTCTTATTGATTTTCAGAATTTCCAAAATATCTTAAACATAAATTCTCAGCAATTCAAAACACAAGGGTTGTCATCCTATGTCTCCATATTCAAGTTGAACATGGACTTTTCTTCCGTTTAATTTCTTCTACACATTATTTTACTCAATTATGTTTCCATTTTTCTATCTTCTGTTATATCCAAAATATTTACTTAAATACCTTTTAAAAAACTAAAAATAACTTTCAATTTGTATAGAAACCTCTAAAATGTATTTTGTTTTTAGATTTTTTAAATTCTTAGTTTTTTGTAATTATTTCTATTAATATTTAGGTTGAGCACCATTAGTTATATTAAGTTTTCTTAGATGTTAAAGATAAAATAAAATAAAACTTAGTAATTTATGATTATAAAAGTTTTATATACCTTTCAAAAAGCAAAAGTAATTTTGAATATTTGGATAGGAGTTTTAATCCAAAATGTATTTTATTTTATTTTATTTTTTTCACTATTTTAATTGATATATAGAAGGACCAAAATTTATTAGTTTAAGTCCCTATTAACGTTAAAGATAAATAAAGTAAATATTATTAATCTATGGTTATTGTTTTTTATTATTTAAAAGTGATTTTTTCACTTGATCAAGTTCAATGTGTTAAGCATATTTACATTAATAGGGATAATATAGGAAATTAAAAAAAAAAAAAAAAAAAGTCACTCTAACAGAATTCAATTGAATTATATTTCATATCAAACAAGTGAAATAGAATTCAAAATGAATTCTATTAAATTTAATCAAATCGAATTCTACAGAATTCTAGTTAGAATTCATACCAAATTGGGTTTGACAAAATATGGAATGACTGAATAGGGGTTTTCACTTCAAACATAAATATTTAGGAAGGGGGTGTTTGGCAACAAAGGTAATAAAATATGGTTTAACTGGTCGGCTTTGGGTGAGCCAGGGTTGGATGCGGAGCAACCCGATCTTCTTCTTCTAATTTTCCGGTCGGGTGAAATTAAAAAAGACAAATAACTCTAACATTGTTTCGGGTCGTTTTATCAGATTGGGTAAAACTTGCAGACCTAGGTGTCACCATCGTTCTCTTGCCTTCCCTTCACTTTCTTCTTCAACGTGACGCTTTGAAACAGATTCAGGGCCAATCTCCCTTTGGTTTCAAATTTGGTCCTCAATGTTAAGAAAATATGAGAGATTTGTATTGATTTATGATAAAAATATAATTATAAAGATATACAAAGAGTCAATATATAAGAGGAGACTATATATATATATATATATATAAGACGTGAATTTGAGCTTTAAAATGAGAGTATGACGTAAACTTGAGTTTGGGAAACCAGAGTATGAAAGTGACAAAGGTGAATGAGCCTTGATAAAAACATCTATTGACTGATCGATTAAACTAATGGTTTAAAAGCGAACAGTATTCTAAAGAATGTGGTGATGGATGAAGTGACAATCAATCTCGATGTGCTTTGTACGCTCATGGAAAACGTTATTATGGGCGATTTGAATAGTACTCCTACTGTGAGAGTGTAGAACAGTAGCAGTGGGGGAGAAGACTCTAATGTCGATGAGGAGTCATCGAAGACAAAGTAGTTCTTGTGTTGCATAAGCGATGGCACAGTATTCAACTTCAATGCTGGATCAGTCAACCACGGATTGTTTCTTGCTACACTAGGAAATGAGAGAGTTTCTCAAGAAGAAACAGTAACTAGTGGTTGAACATTTGTCGGTGGTATCTCCGACCTAGTCGACATCAAAATAAGATTGTAAGGTGGGAGCAGACTGGGAGAAAAAATGAAGTCTGTGAACTAAGGTACCCTTAATATACTGAAGAATGCAGAGAACAACTAAGTAATGAGTGGTCCGAGGAGCAGACAAAAAATGACTGACTTGATGGACGACATAGGTGATGTCCGAGTGAGTAACTGTAAGATGTACTAAAGTTTCAACTAGTTGGCGATAAAGAGTAACATCCAGGAAAGGAGAACCATCTAGTGGACTAAGTCTAATATTCGGCTCTAAATAAGTGTTAGCAATGGTAGAGTCAGTGATGTATACCTTGGAAAGAATGACAGATGCATATTTGGCCTAAGAGAGAAATAATCCATCTGAACCAACTGAAACTTCGAGATCAATAAAATAAGTGAGCATGCCAAGGTCTTTCATCTCGAATTGACCATTGAGAAAATTTTTAAGTTCAGAGATTCTACGTAGATCATCTCCCGTAATGATCATGTCGTCAACACACAGTGGAAAGAGGATAATGCCATTATCAGTTCGGTGAATAAACAAGGCAAAATTATGAGCGTTGGATGTGAACCCGAACTTGTAGATGGTGGTGATGAATTTCACAAACCAAGCACGGGACCTTGTTTGAGACTACATAAGGCACGGCAAAGGCGACAAACTTTATGCTAAGGAGCAACTAGACCGTGAAGAGTATGCATGTAAACTTCCTCATGAAAGTCGCCATTAAGAAAGGCCTTCTTGACATCCATCTAAAAAAGGGGTCCATTTATGAATGGCAATGACGGTAAGAAAAGTACGGATAGATGTGAACCTAGTCACTGGAGCAAATGTATCTTCGTAGTCAATTCCATATTCCTGAGTAAAACCTTTAGTAACGAGTCGGGATTTATAACATTCAACGAAACCATCAGAAAATGTTTTGATCTTGAACATCTACTTGCATCCGACAAGGGAGGTCAATAAGATCCCAGGTGTGAGTTTTGGTTGGGCTTGAAGTTCGTCGTCCAATTTTTTTGCCAAATCCTTATAGGATTGAGCCTCATATAGATTAAATATGGTAGAAAAACAATGATAGTCATTGAAATAAATGGGGATGAGTTACCCTATTAGAGCACGAGAGTGATCTGGATGGTGGGTCTCAAAAGGAGTTGGTGCAGAATCATCAGACATAAGAGGATCCTCAGGCATAGTCAATGGAGTTGGAGGGGTAAGATCAGCTGGTGGTACTGGAATTGGCTCAACAGTACCTAGAATCGCATCCTCAGGAAATAACTCAAGAGATGGACCAGTAAAGAATCTGAAGTTAGTAATGGTTGATATATCAAATAACCGTAAGGAAAAAAACATTTGATGTTCCAAAGAAATGACATGACAAGAGATACGAAAAGTTTTGGAGATGGAATCCCAACACTAATACTCTTTATGATCAATGTTATATCCTAGAAAACAACATAGGTAGGCCCTTGGTTCCAACTTATTGTGTTCATGTAATTTTAGAAGAACAAAACAAACGCAACCAAAGACTCTAAGTTCAGAGCAAGCGGGAGGGTTACCGAAAATACGCTTGACGCACCCCGGATTTTGATAGCGGAAGAAGTAGAGATCGGGAAGAAGAAAAAATAAGTTTCATTCCTCCTTCTCTAAGTCGTCCAATTCCATTTATTTTTTAAAATGGTTTTTCAAGGACCTTTCTAGGCATCGGTTTCAAAAAACTTCTTGGGCCGGGATTTTAAATTGAAAACAGAGTCTCCACATAGCATAAAGTTAAATAGTGTGCTAGGTCACCAGGAGTTTTATAAATTCATTATCATTTAAAATGGCCCGTGTGTTGACTTCATAAGAGTCTATGTACCAGAGATATTCTTAAAGTTCAGGGGTCGGTCATGCTCGGGGAAGGTTTTACACACCACAATACACCTATCCGTAAACGGTACCTTAGTCTAAATGAATATTCATTGTTAAACAATACCCGAGTAAGTTTCTTTGATTTACTTAAACAAAACAATTCTATTTTTTAAAGTTTTTCCTTCTTTATGTATTTTTGACATGATATATTGATAAAGCAGGTAAATACTACAACTAAACTAGTCAGCGACACCCAATAGCAGTTTATGAGAGACAGAAATATAAATATGCAAGCTATATGAAATGAAAATATTTTTATTATTTTTAAGAGACCGAACCTTATATAGGTTGCCTACTTATCGTTGTTTTCACACAGAATCAAGTCGACATGTAGTTCTAGTACGCAAAACTAAACTGACTTATTTGGATATGTGATCGAACCGGTTTGCCTACATATCTCAGATCAATGAGAATCAGGTATTTACGTGGTTAGTTTATGTTAAGGTGATTACTACTTGGTTGGGTTTTAGTTGATTTTAGGTTATTAAACAATATATGAATCACAACATGATATGTACATAACCTCTTTGATTTTGTCAAGAAAACCTTAAACGAAGTCTTTTGTTTTGTTTAGATTAGTGATAGGTGTAAAATACCTATCTATTTCTAAACCGAATTTACCAGTTTTCGAGTGTTTTATTAATCTTTTGTTGTGTTTTTGTTAGTATTTATGTTATTCAGGTGTAGGGATGTAAACGAACTATAAACAAGCAAAACGATGGGAGAACAACGAACAAACGAAGGAAAAAGATAAGGTTTCATGATTGCAAGTCATCGCTGCAGCAGTAGATCTACCGCCGCAGCGGTGAAGGTGCAGAGATAATGTGTTTTCCTTCGGAAGCCTCACCGCCACAGCGGTAGATCCACCGTCGCGGCGGTAAAAATACAGAGATGATATGTTTTCCTTCTGAAACCTCACCGCCACAGCGGTGAAGGTGCAGAGGTGTTGTGATTTCTACTCAAAGGCTCTATCGCGGCAGCGATATAAGCCACCGTCGCAACGATTAAACAACAGAGAAATCATCAAAAGCTTCACCGCCGCAACAGGAATCCCACCGCCACAGCGGTGCACTAACCGACTCAACCCATCGCCGCAGTGGTGATACCAACCGCAGTGCCGAACAGCTTTGCATAGAGGGAAATATCTGTTTAGATATTTTTGAAACCTTAGGCCTATAAATACTACTCCCACACGCCTGAAAAGGGTTGTTCATGATCTTTAACCCTAGTATAGAGTTCTTAAGCTATATTTAAGATATCAAGGATGAGGTTCATCATTCGGGCAAAGAGGAATCACTTGCAGATTGATCATTAGCGACAGTGGATCGTTTCACTTTCAGATTTGATCGTTCTTCTCTTGTTTTTATCTTTGTAATTACTTTTCCATATCTAATGATGTTGAATCCCTCTTGTTTTGTGTAGTATATGGCTAAGATCTTGTAGTATTAATTAAATGTTACTTAGGTATTGTTGAAATCATATAAATGTTAAGTTGAATGAATTAATGTTATTTTAACGTGTTGTTTGTCTAAATTCGATTGTGTTTACCGTTATTCTTGATATTATGCTTGTATTGATAAACCAAAAATACAGGGTTTGACACTCGGGAGAGGTAATCCCAGATTCGGACTAGGGTAAATACAACGTGACGTTCTAACGACCCAGAAGGGCGTTAGAACGTATGCAATCCATGACGTTGGCTCAAGACTCACGCGACCTAGGGTCGTTAAGGCATTGAGAGGGACTTCTTCATTGACACGAAGTCATGTAATCCCCCGTCTTATACTCGGGAGAGGTAGTGGAGGAATTATCGATACAGAGATTGTTAGAATAGATAAACACCGTTATAGCTAACTAAATGAGGTCAATTATGCATTATGTGTAAGAAATCAATAACTAAGTAATTAGTGTAATTAGAACTAACCTAATAGTTGTCATTTATCTTAGTAGATTAAAATAGAATACAAACCATTGTTGAAAAATCGGGATAATATGAGACTATGTCGATCACAATAATCAATCAATTTACACGTGTTCCTAGTGGAACGATATCCGTTCTTACAAGATCCATTATATTAAAACTAGACCTCGTACACTTGCGAGTAGTCAATACCGCGAGGACATCATGACGAATCCTCACGCGTACAATTAATGTTAATATGTGAGTTGTTAGATAAAAATAAAAAGAAAATACTAAATATTTATGCCAGTCCTACTCATAACTAAGAAAAACGGAAAGGTTTCTAAAGAAGAGTCACACATATCCCTGAAAGAATATAGGCCTACCCTTTATCTTGAGCTTTTAGCCACAAGGGTTTGTCGGTGTATTATATATATATATATATATATAGGTACCTGTCCACTAATCTACCAAGCTGTGATCTTGACATTTAGCATAAAGTAAATCAGGTTATTAACAGTATGTAGTTGGCATTAACAATTAGTAAAGAGTCGGTTTGAAGCGTTCTTGAGAGAATCGTAGAGACTATGCACAACTCATGGAATGATAGTTGTTTTGTTTGAATCCTCACATGTTCTTAACATGTTCTCAGATGATTTGGGTCCTCACATGTTCTTAACATGTTCTTGGATGTTCTTGAGAAAGTTTTGTATGATTTGGACATGGTTTGATGATTATAACAAAAATTATACGTTATTTGGTTGGTTTATGGATTATATGTGTTATATACATGAAGGTAAAGGATATATACTAAATGATTCTACTATATACAAGCATAATACATTAAATTAAGACAAGATTGAAAGATTCTCAAGACACATACCTAGTTTAGGGGAGTGATCTTTCCTTAAACATGTACCTTCTTATCTTTCTTTGATCTTCTTGGCTTGAACTCGATCGATCACCGTCAACTCCTTGAGTTCTTGCTACAAGAACATTAAGAACACCCTCCGAGACTGAATTTCGGTAGAATAATGGTGTGTTATTCAAGAGATATTCCTGAGAGGCCTAGGACCCTAGAGAGTTGGTCAAGTTTAGAGAGAGAAGCTAAGACTTCAAGACTTGAAAATAATGAAACCATGGCCTCCTATTTATAGGGATAGGACCTTGCGCATTCACCCATGCGCAACTATTTTCCTAGATTTGGTAATGATTGGCAATCATTACCAATCATTACACTCCCTTGAATCCCATTGGTTGTACATGAGTGCATTTATGACTTGATGTGATACTTCCAGTTCGGTTTAGGGTTAAGTACCAGTTAGTTTCACTATTTCGGTTTGGTTGTCATAAATACTTTCAAGGTGCATTGAATTTAGTCTCATTGATTCAGTTTTCATTTAATTCTATATGATAAGTCATGACTTGGTGATTACTCATCCAGTTGGTTTTAGATTGAATCGGGTTAGTTTGTCTTGTAATCGATAGTTGGATTTCAAGGTTTCTAGTTAACCCTAAGATATTTTGATGAAAATATCTTGATACCTTGAACCTACCCCTTCCATGTCATCCTAAGCATTAAATTCTTGATGGTATGTGCATTTAATGCATTGTCTAGGTGGCAAACCAATTTAGTTTGGTTTCGGTAACAAGTAGTCACATTTCATGAATTTTGGTTAAACCTGGGATATTATGCTCAAAATATCTTCATCCCTAAAATGTGGAATATCCATGTAATCCCAAGAATTTAATGATTGATGGGATGGGAATTTAATGTCTAACTTAGGTGGCGAACCGAATTAGTTTAGTTTTGATAACAGATAGTTACCTCCTAAGTGTCTTGGTTTCTCCCTTAGATATTTTGTGTAGAGAATATCTGGGGTTTCTTGGTCATTTCAAGGCTCATTTGTGGTCCATTTAATGATAGTTAGGCCCTTGATTCATTGGGCCTAGGGTGGTTTGTCAAGACAAATGGTAAATCCAAACCAAACCCAAATCCTTAATCACCTTGGTGATTTAGTGCTTGTCATGACCTTTCCAAGCCTTTATCAAGGTTTATTGGATTGTTTCCAAATGGTATTTGATGTAATATGCATAATTGAAACAAATGTTCTTTATGTTAAATCGACAAAATTCAGTGATAGTAAATATTTCATGGGTAGGGCAGGCAACCGAGGTAATTGTTGAAATATCCTATAATTAAAGGGTAGTGACTAATTTTCATTCGTACAAAAGGTGATTTATGAAAATCAACCTTTAATAATGTCATTTTAGACCCCCTTAAATTATAGGATTTTCGAGATTGAACCGAAACTTTTACTTAGTTGAATTTAGTCAAATTAGGCATCGGGCATAGCGGTGCTAAAAAAACATTTAGTGTGATCTCAGGTAGAAATTCATTCCCCTTAAACCTAGGTTTAAAATTAATAGGTGTGATCCACCTACGTATTTTCAAACCAAATTAAGTTAGTTTTCGAGCATTTAAATAGTATTTTATTATGTTTTAATTAGTTTTATTACGTTTTGTATAAATCAGGTGTGAGAGGCAAAAAGATAGGAAACTGGAGCGAAAACGATGAGATCGAACCAAAAGCGATCGAAGAACGGTGGAAAAAACAAGCTCGGAGGCTAAAATATAAAACAGGCCCACCGCCTAGGCGGTGAAGAAGCTGAGAAAAGAGCAAATGTTACTGACGGACCACCGCCTAGGCGAAAATCCAGCAGAGAGATCAAAGATAGGCTACTAACAGCCCACCGCCTAGGTGGAAATCCAGCAGAATGTTCTTCCACGTCCACCGCCTACTTCACCGCCTAGGCGATCAGCCAAACCGACCTAACTCCGCCTAGGCAGAAATTCCTTCGCATAGGCGGAAACCCCCTGCACAGTCTGAAGATATTTTTAGATATTTTTAGGATATTTTAGCTATAAATATCCCATCTCCTCCCTCTTCTCCAGTCTCTCTTTCATTTTTGAGCACCTTAGGCCATATTTAGGCCTAGGTTTAGGAGTTTTAGAGGTGGAGCTCACATCCCGAAGTGGAGAAGACAATGAATTGATCATTGAGCATTCTTAGCGGTTTATCTTCGGACGAGGCTAAATTCTTCGGTTGTTTTTCCTTATTTCTTTATCTTAGGATCATGTGAGTATGTTTAGCTTGTTATTTCATCGTAAATGCGACTATGGCCTTAGCTAAACATGGATTGTAGTAGAGATTAATAATAAATTTATGAATATGTGTTTGGCTTATTTCAGTGTCACGTTTGTGATTGTTTTTCATAGTTTGATTGTATTTATCGTATTGTTTGTTTATCACACTTAGTTAGATAAATGGAGAATACGGAGTTTTGACAAACCCCGAATTCAGATTTGGGTAAACAAACCCCACGATTCTATAACCCGGTCGGGGTTTGAATTGTAGGCAATCGATGATGTTGGGGCAAGACTCACGCGACCTAGGGTCGTTAAGACGTTGAGGGGGACTTCTTCGTTGACTCAAAGTTGCGTTATATCCCTCGTCTTACACTCGGGAGAGGTGACGAGGGAGTTTTAGAACGGAGATTGTCGATAGGGTAGATACAATGCACAATCCAATAACCCGGTCGGAAGTTGGATTGTGTGCAATCAATGACGCTGGGCGAAACTCACGTGACCTAGATTCGTTAAGACGTTGAGGGAGACTTCTTAGTTGACTCGAAGTCATGTATTCCCCCGTCTTATACTCGGGAGAAGTGGCGGTGGAGTTTACGTACCGAGGTTGTCAAATGGGTCGAACATCGTAAACGTGAGTAAATCAAAATCGAACATGTATTTGTAAACACGTTAATCCCTAGGCAATTCTTCACCCTAAAACATATTAGCATATTAGTATAGTTAATTTAGGATATATTAGTATTAGCTTAATTAATTAAATACATTTGCTTTCCGCCTAGATAAAGTTAGGTCACGACAAACGCGGTATTCGATAGTAACGACACCAATCCCTGTGGATACGATAACCCGATCTTAACGATCACACTATACTAAAACTTTGACCTCATACACTTGTGACCCGCACGTACAAAACTTTATCTGAACTTATATTTGATTTGACACTGACTAGGGGGGACAAAATGCGATATCTACAACTGCCCCTCTTTGTCATGCGAGTTTACTCGTAATGACAAAGAATAAGACACTGACATTTTGTTCCTCTAGACATATAATGTAAAGACAACAAGTATTTAAATTAACTAAGCAAAGTCATGAGCATTTGACATTGTTGTCTTTACCCTACGAGAGTGGTAAAGGGTTTCCTAAAGGACTGCAACATACCTAACCCTTGAGGAAAGACGGTTAGGACGACAATCGAGCACTCCTACCATAACTTGGATTCCTAAAGAATGACCAATGATCAATCGTAGAGGATTTGGTAAAGACAACGATCGAACAATCCTACCGATGAATAAAAAGTATACTTCTAAAGGATGACCAACTATCAAACCTATAGGACTTCACGAGGACGACACTCTATATGAGTCCTCCCGAGAGTTACACTACTACTCCTAAAGGATGACCAACGATCTATCCTATAGGACTTGGCGAAGACGACACTCTGTACAAGCCCTCCCAAGCATTATACTACTATACTATACTATTGGTTAGCTGGAATTATACTATTATATTATACTACTAGCTGGCCGAAATTATACTATTAAATTCCTAAAGGATGATGCGCGGTTTATCCTATAGGATGTAGAGAAGATGACACTCAATTAATCAACTCCTGGTTGTGATCGTACTCAAAGGGTTTTCCTACATATCTCAAATTAATGAGAATCAGGTCACATGCATTTCTAGCAGGTAAACTAAATCATGCTACTACATTATATTACTATCTGGAATTATTAAAATACTATGTGGCTGGTTGGCTGGTATTACACTACGAAATTAAAATACAATCTGGCCAAAATTATTAAAATACTATCTGGCTGGCTGGCTGGTATTACACTACTACATTCCTAAAGAATAATGTGCGGTCTATCCTATAGGATGTGGAAAATATGACACTCGGTCAATCAACTCCTAGTTGTGACCTTACCCAAAGAGTTCTCCTACATATCTCAAATTAATGAGAATCAGGCTATATGTAGTTCTAACATGTAAAGTAAATTAAGATTGGGATAGTGGTTATGGGTTAGAGAAACTAATTCCGGGGTATCTAGTCAGTCTGAGACTCAAGTCAACGGTATATCTAAATATTGATTTTCGTGAGTTAGCCTGACCAAACCCCATTAGAGAGCCTACATATATCAGACTTAACTGAGAATCAGGTCAAATATAGTTCGGACAAGTAAAGTAAATTAATATTTAGTGGAAAAGATTCTTGGTTAAAGACACCGATTCTTGGGTCGTCATATCAATACATGATTGAAAATGACTGAGAGAATTCACACAGGCGAAGACCCTCAAGGAAACTCAACACCTAGTGGAGTTTCTTGGCCACATCCCACCCGAGGCCACCTGAAGAGGACTAGAAAACTTCCTAGGGGAAAATTAACCTCGGATAAAATGTGCCCCAGTCTTTGACTGGGCTTGATATTATCCAGGAACCGGCCTATAATCGTAAAGAACAGATTAATGAACCGTCAAAATGAACTGAATCAATAATATAAAGGAAATTATATTGTATGATCCAAATTTCAGTAAACTGAAGCCACAAATGGATTCAGAACAAAGAAATTAGCTAAGAATTGGTATTAAATCTCCAAGAACCAGTCAAAAATAGTTGACCCGGTCCATAGAAGTTCTCAAGCAATTATGAACTGGTCATCAGGAAAAAGTTCACCAAAGACACATGTCAGAGGACTAATGTTGTGGAGCTGACATGGCAGTAAAAGGTCAACAAATGACTGATGTGGCGATGACATATTAAAATCTTATCAACCTTTAGGATTGACGTGGCAGTTGAATTAGTGCTAATGTGGCAGTGAGTGGTTAACCATAGGGATGATGTGGCGGCTGCCATGGAGGGTAAAATGGCACCACGTGTAGGGTTGATGTGGCATTATGCATGAAAACCCGAAAGAACTGCAGATTTTTCAGAACGTATATAAGGGTGCGAATGACGTCCGATTTCAGTGATTTTGGTGGCGTTGGAATCGTCTTGCCGAGGCGAATGCGAGGATGTGATGGGTGTTGATATCAGGTTGATATTGAGGCCTATAACAGTCAAAAAAAGTGACAGCGATGGTGGGACTATTGGTGACGCACCCCGAATTTCCCTCAAAAGCAAAAGGAATTAGAGATCGGGAAGATGAGGAAAACAAGCTTCTGTTCCTCGTAAAACATTTGGTCTTTTACCCAGAGATTTCTTTAAAGTTCATGGATCGGTTATGCTCGAGGAAGGTGTTAGGCACCCCAAGACACCCATCCGAAGATGGTACCTCAGTCCAAATGAATATTCACCTTTAAATATCATCCAAGAAGTTTTCTTTGGTTTGCTTTGACAAAATAATTCTCCTTTTAAATATTTTTTGTTTCTTTTTTATGTATTTTTGACATGATGACGGAAAGCAAGTAAATACTATACTAACTAGTCAGCAACAACCCAATAGAAGTATATGATAGATGGAAATATAAACGACCGAACCTTATAAAAAGGCTTTCTACATATCCCTGTTTTCTCAGGGAATTAGGTCGACATGTAGTTCCAAATATACAAACTATATGAAATGAACTAATCTTTCTATATTTCTTAATGACCAAATCTTATAGAGGTTGCCTACATATCCCGATAAACACGGGAAATCAAGTTGACATGTAGTTCCAACATGCAAACTAGACTAAATTATTTAGATATGTAACCGAACCCGGACGTAGGTTGCCTACATATCTCAAATTAATGAGAATCAGGTCATCACGTAGTTCATGTACGTTTGGGTTCATGTGTTATTCGTGTTCTTGATGTGCTCTTGATGTTCTTGGATGTTTTAAACATAATTTGATGATTTTGACATGTTTTCGACATTTTTGTCTTGATTATTTGTTACACATGCTATGTACATGAAATTTAAGTATGAATACTACATGATCATGCTATGTACAAACATAATATACATATTTAAGCCAAGATCAAAGGGTGTTTCAAGAAGACATACCTACTTAGGGAAAATAGTCTTCCCTAAGTGATTACCTCCCTTTCCTCCTTGATCTTCTTTGGTTGTCCTCGATCGTTTGCCGTCAACCTCCTGAGATCTTCCTCCAAAATCCTCGAGAACTCTTTCAAGAAGATATTTTGACATAATTTTGAGGTGTTTTTGGAATAGAAAGCTTGAAAACTCACTAGACCCGAGAGTAGAATTCGAGCCTAGAGAGAGAAGGTGTTGTTTCAAGACCCTTTCTAAACGAAAATAGGCCCCCTATTTATAGGCCCGGGATGCCTGCGTATTCACCAATGCACATGCATACACAGCCTGCTCCTTAGTTAGTGTTTAGCCTAATGGGGACCCCTATTTGTCTTGATCTTGAATGGTTTAGAACGAATCATAAAGATTTGGTAAGATTCTCTAAGATATTTATAAGATTTTGTAATGATTGCATGACTAGGTTCAATGATTGTAAATCTTTTGCAATCATTAGTAATCATTACACAATCTTTCATATAATTTATGGCTTGAAATGATATATCCGGTTTGGTTTAGGGGCTAAACACCGGTTATTTTCACTATTTTGGTTTGGTTGCCATAAATGCTTTGGAGGTTAAATGGATCTAGTCTTGATGTGTCATTTGGAATTCAATGCATGATAAGGACACTTTATTTGATGGGCTTGAAATCGATTCAATTTGTATTGAACCGGTTCGATTTGCCTTGTAACAGGTAGTTACATTTCAAGTGCTTTAGTTACTTTGAGATATTTTGCTCAAAATATCAACATGCATTGAACCTAGTCTTGATATTTTATCCCAAGAATTTAATGCTTGATGGGATGGGCATTTAATGATCATTAAATGCTTTGCTTAGGTGGCAAACTGGATCGGTTTAGTTTCGATAACGGTTGGTTACTTCCTAAGTGACTTGGTTCCTCACTTAGATATTTTGTGGGCAACTTCTAGGAAGCTTCCTTTGGGATTTTAATGCTCACTTTTATGAGTCATTATAGGTTGTTGGGCCCTTGGTTGGATGGCGTTTGATGGTTTATCAAGATGAGTTTGGTTTTGTTGATTTCAAACCAAGTCCAAATTCTTAACTACTTTAGTAATTTGGGATTTGTCATAACATTTCCATGCTTTGATCAAGGCTTTTGGCTTGATTTTTTGGAGGATATGATACCTTAATTGAAAAATTATGGAAGTATTTGTGGTGTCAAGAAGATGAAACCGTGGTAGTAATAGTTTCAGGGGTCAAAATGGGTAACAAAAGTAATTGACGAAATTTTCTTAAGTTAAAGTGTTATAACTAATTTCATTCACATTAAAAGTGATTTTATGAAAAATAAACCTTTAATAATGTCATTTTAGCCCTTCTTTAACTTTAGGAACTTTCAAGGTTAATCCGAAACTTTTATTTATACCAAATTCGGTCAAATTGCTAATTTTATACTTTCTTGTGTTTTTTGGGATATTGTAGTATTCAATGTAATCTAAGGCAGAAATTTGTTCTCTTTAAACATTAGTTTAAAGTTTATCCGAATTTGCGCTTTAGACTTGATACCTTTGTCAACTTAAATAGGCTGGTCAAAATGGGTTGTCTACAATTGTGGCGATGATTTTGGTGGCGTTGGAATCGTCTCGTCAAGAAGAAGGTGATGGTGTGATTGTTGTTGATATAGAAGCGACAATGAGGCCTCTAACAATCTACAAATCTGATGGTGGCGGCGGCGGTGGTTTGGTTGGTTGAGCATGAGGGTGCGTGAGAACCCCGATGGCGGCGATTTTGGTGTCACTGAACTCGTTTTGACGAAACAAGTCTGTTGGTGATGGTGAATATGATGTGAGACTATTGAATGATAAAAATGATGAGGGTAGCGAAGGTGGAAGACTTGTAAAGATTAGGGTTGCGAAAAATTTAGTAGAAACAGGGTCAAAAAGAATTAGCTCTTGACACCATCTTAGAATAACTGAGAGGCAGAATGTTGAGGGAACATGAGAGACTTGTATTGATTTATGAGATAGATATAATTATATAAATATACAAGGAATCTATATATAAGAGGTGATTAGGGTAACTGTAGTAGGGTTAGGGTTTGGTTTACCTAGTGAGACTAGAGTTTATATATATATATATATAACAGTAGCATTTATTTTAGAATTTCATTCCGCCAATGGCTCTTTCACCTGAATTTAGCTAATCAAATTTTCAAAGATTTCATAGTACACCTCTGTGTGACCCTCTCCAAATTTAAGAGAGTCATTATTGTATGTTCTAGAAAACCCAGGCCACTCCTCATGTCATTCTATAACGTGCCCGTGGTTTAACTAGTTTGATTTGTTCTAAATGGATAACCACTACCAAATTTCAAAATTTTCAGTTTCTTATGGTTCTTGCAACTATGTCATATGGAATCTTCACAACCAAGAACCCCTTGCCCCTTTGCTCTTGGCTCTTCATTGCAATTGTTATTGCAAAGTGGAGAAATGGAATAGCGATGAAAAGTGGAGAAGTGGAATAGCAATGAAAAGAATAGATATTGTTCTAGTAGCGAAAAAATGCTCCAGCAGATAGGCTCTTGAATCCACAAAAATGGTAAAATAGTAATTGAATAAAATAATTTTTATCTATTTCTTGAAGAGGAAAAGGGCTTACTTATCAAATGACCCTCAAATAGATGCTGAAAAAGTAAGTTGATCAAAATAAAAGAACGGTCTAATTTACGACTTGCCACCAAGAGTGCAAATGGCGTCTTCTCAACCACACAACATGGGGTGAGACCCATAAACACATGCCAGTGAAGCAGTGTGAACAAGTTCAAGAACGCTAAAAGTCGAGGTGGGAATTTTATTACAAAAACATAATTCTAAAGAATAAAAGAATTGATAAATTATTGGAATCTAACGCTTTGGTTCAGTCCAGGTCTTCCCTTCAAAGAACTCAGCCAGCATTCTTTCAAGATCCTCTGGCCCAAATCTTATGTACTTCTGTGGATTTTTGCCATTCTCAATCAGTGGCCTGGAGCATGTATTCAGATCCGAAACATCGTTATTACAGGGCGGAAATGTGAGCGCACCCACTTGGCGTACCACATGGAAACTCCAACTCACAATTAGGAAATTCAAGGTCTGTTTTGTTTCATTTCCAAAAATAGTTTTCGAAAATTTTAAGAACAGTTTTTTAAGATTGTGAGAAAGTTGTATGGTTTACTTTTGAGAAATCTATGAAAAAACGCCATTAACGGGTTGGAAATATAATAGTAAAAGTGATGTGATTTTAGATTGAGTTCTATGAAAATTGTTTTGTAAAATTATTTTTGAGTTGTCTTTAAAATAGTAGTATAATTTTTTGTTTTTGAAAACAAAATTGTTCTCGGAAACACTACCAAACACGCCCTCAACAATTGGAAGTTTCCAGAGTAAATAAGATTCCCAAGCCAAGAGAAATAAGTAGTATATGAATGGGGGGTACAGACATACCCATAACGTTTGATGAAAGATCTGTAGGCGGGCAGAAGGACCTCAGCAACGGCAAGCCTTAAAGATTCACGTAACTCACTGTCTGGAACAGTCCACTGAGACTGCCTTTGATGAATCTCCTCAAACATGAAGTTGAATGTCTTGAATCGGTCTTTCACCATTGCTCTTGATACTCCATTGCCGCTACTGCCATCCCCCCCATATGAAGCCCCCACACCTGATGATGTATGACCATGTATCGACAAACACTGCAATATCTGCATTTCCAACAAACAATCAACCACCGAAATTGAAAGTTAAGACACCGTTTGGTAACACCTTTTTTTTAAGTAATTTTTTTAAACAAAAAATAGTTTTAGTTTAAAAAGTAAAAAAGTGCACTTGGTAAAAGTGATAATATTTTAGTTTCATCCATATAAACGGTCTCATCATCCATAAGAAATTTGTAGAAAATAGAGAAAATTTAGGTTGAGAGATCTTGTTCCATCAATCTCTTATATTATAACCATCGAAAAAATGAAAAACAACAATTTTTCACTTTTTTTTAAAAAAAAAGTACTTCTACTCTCTTTTTTTTTAAACAAAACAAAAACGCTACTTTTAGTTTGGCTAAATCATAGTCTGCATCCTTGGTGTTTGATCCAATTGTGGTCATCTTAATTGACAGAGCAACAACACATGCGTTAGACTTGAGGAAAAACTTAGAGGGCAAAATCAACACGTGTCGTTTCTCTTGCAATTAACATGGTTGAAATGAGTCAATTGGACGAACTACAGACAAAATTCAAAGTACATATTGCGAAAATTGAAACATCACATTGAGATTGCATTCAAACTTCAAGGGTGCATAGATGATTTAGCCTTTTATTTTTAAGTACTTTTCTGAAAGCAAAAAAAAAATAATAATAATAAATAAGTAAAGTGTTGCCAAAACAATTCTGAAATATAAAAGCCCCTTCACATTGATATTAGGATAGGAAGGGAAGGATTCTTCAAATGAAAGTAAAGGGCACAACTAATCAGCCAATTGCTTGGCGAAAATTACCTTGGACCAAGAAATTCTTTTATACTGATTGGCATGCTGCTGCACAATCCGCCGGTGTATTTGCACCCAGTCATTCCCTAGCAAATCCTTTGCTTCTGATCTAGTGATACAAGATTGATCCCTTTCTAATAGTAAATATAGATTTGTTTATTTTTTTAAATAGGGACTTAAGAAAGAAACGTACCTACGAACAGATCTGACAATGTAGTGAATATTGTTCATGAGAAATAATTGAGTCAGAGCAGGATCTTTATATTGCTTGGATTTTCCATCCAGGTTACTCTGAAGAGCATGCATTATCCGTGTTGTTATCGATGCCAACTGAGCATCGACATCACCTTGCTCAAACTCTCTGAACATTTGCTTCAATGTCGATTGATAACTGTGCAAATAAAAGACAATCATAAATTTACTTGCACAGGATAACGCCATGTTTGGTTAGAGATAATGGAATTTCATTCTGGTGTAATGGAATCATAATTGTGAAACCAAAGTATGAACTTACTCGAACAGAAATTTGACATAATTAACTACGTAGCTTGTCAAAGGATGGACCGTTCCATCGAGAACAGCAGTTTTTGTGGCATCTTTCTCAACTGCCTCCTCAAAATCAGCAAAGGTCTCTTGTGCTGTCTGAGCTAAACGCTTCGTCAATACCACTGAAGATTCTCGCATTTCAGCACAATATTTATTTCCAAAAACAATATCAACCTGTCAATCAAACCCCGATGCTTTGATATCGTATAAGAATTTGCCAATTCATCTACCATCCACTATAATAAGATAATAGCAAAGAAGCTAGTCTTAGGAGAGTTCAAAGACACAAAAGGTCCTCTCCCTTAATATATTGTAATTGTAAAGAAGCTAAAATCAAGATCAAGGGAGGGTCGAAGACGAAAATGGTGCTCTCCTATAATATATAGTCATAGATGAATTGGCATCAAAAACTCAAGAATGAATTTGAAACAAGATTAAAATTGGGAAAAAAGGGAGGAAAAAAATAAAGCAACGAGAATGTACCATGGAGTCTTTATGGCGGTGAAATTAGACAAAACAGTAAGGATAGTTTTAAAATTCACATCAAGCACAAATATAATATTTAGATGATCAGCCTCATTCTTTTAATTTTGAAGGAGGGATGGGAGCATCAACTTCCAAATGTTCTACAAATTCATGACATTATCCAGTCAGGTGAACAAAATATGATGCCCAAAAAATTTATTCAGAGTAAGTACATGAAAGGTCTCTGCACTGCGGACCATTTTTAACATGATTTCAGCTCACACAATGCTCATCAGCCTATAGCACTTAAAAGTTTCATCATACTTTACCAGGCAATTTCTATGGACTCAGACGCATATTATTCCAGAATCCAGAATAAAAAATAATACCATCCAACATTACAGATATAAGTTAGATCTTACTGAATCCTGATAAATATCTGGGCAACTGGCAAGAGAAATACATAGACTAAGTTTACCGTTCTGTAGCTTGTGTGATCTCAAGCCACCAAGAAAGCATCTATTATTAATTTATTATGCCTGCCAACTAAAAACTCAAGCACTTTGATACTCTTGTATTCATACACATACACATACACACACACGTAACACATGAATGGAACTACTGTTGAAGCAGGAAAAACTGAAAAGAACAAGAAATGAGAGAACTGAAAGGCTAACTATGAGGCTTATTTCTTGGTAAACTGGGGTCGTGATCATGGGGAATTTTTTTGGTACAGTTGGAGTCTTCTTCCACTGAAGCTTAGGGGAATCATACTGGAGTATGTTATATTCGAAATCAATTTAAATTTTGTAATGGATTATTCTTTTAGTTTAATAGGGAATCACTGGTTCGTTATTTATTTATGAGGACATTTATGAGGTGAAGAACTCATACGCAGCAGCTAAAAATGATTCACAAACTAGAAAATTTAAGCCGTACCTCTGACTGGAGTTCTCTCATGACCTCGTACATGTCTAAAAGGACAAATAATTTTTCAGGTGACCTCTTGCTTTTGGCGATAGACTCCCCAAAGCTAAGGAGCACGGCTACGCTGTTTGCAGTAACCTCAGCAAAACACTGGTCCCTGAGGGTGTTGGTACCTTCAAAAATTTGATCACAGACTTTCTTCTCTCCTGCAAATAAAAGTTTCACCTGTTCCAAATAGGGTCAAATGGTTGGAACAGAAAAAAAAAATTACATCTCACATCCATTTGATGCAATTACTCACAGCGATCCTCATGAAATGAATCCAGTTACCAATCTTAGCCTCCAAAACCTCCCACTGCATCTTTTGGACATCATCTTTACTAAGTTTTTCAACACCTAGTTTTCTGAGAGTCTGTTCGACAACTGAAGCACGTGCATCCCTGAACTGAAATTGCTCAATTAGTCTAGAATATGGACAAGCGATGCGTTGTCAAAAAACAATAATCACATTGAACATCACATAATAAATAGCAGGAGGCATATTAACGTACATAACATACGCAACACACCCTGAAAACTATCACATATGCAAAGGATACCTAATTTCCATTCTCCTGTCATATGCACTAATATTTTCTGACTATCAAACCCAATCAAACTCTTCACCATCCCCCTTGCCTAGAGGATACAAATCATGCTTGCAACCTAAACAAGCCCATTCAAACTTGTCTCATTATGCCCATGCTCTCAAGAGTTGTTTGTTGCTTTGTAGCTAAAGTGGAATCCCCACCACAAAAGGATAAAAAATGCCTTCTATACATCAAAGTTTAGGAATGATGGACAACTAATCCCCTGAAGGCTGTATAAGAAATAAGCCTGATGATGTAATATAAACTCCCCTTCCTTATGTGTAATCTCTGGAGACTTTTAGAGATGCAAATAAGCACATATAACTAAGAGCAAAACAATCAGATCCAATAAGGGAACAAATACAAATGGAAAACTTGAGCCTATGATCTCTTATAGGTTCAAAATCAACTCTTCATTTAAAGTTGTCCATCGCATCCTAATCTTTACTCGATCACGCTAAATATCCTAATGGATCTGTTTAAGCATGCATCAACTAACAAAGATGAAAGAAAGCAGATCGAAAATTACAATAACAGGGAGGAGATAGAGCTGTGTCACTGCAAATGAAAGAAAACTTTTACCTGTAAATGCTGAACAATTGTTGTTGATGCCCAGCTTGAATCATTTGTTGTGCTATATCATGCAACAATGGCAAAATTCTAGGTGGAACAAGGGCTAGAGGGAGAAAAACAAAGCTTTCAGAACTCTTATTTGCGTGCTCAGAAGATGACCTCTTGCCACTAGAATCACCTGGATCAGGCGATCCTCCTGAAGGTCGCAGGGAATTGGGTAGACAATCAAAAAGGCGATCAGGCTCCACTGGTTTGCTGAAACCCAAATGAGAAATATGAAAAGCTATGAAGTCAAGATTGATTCAAACCTATAACGTCCAAAAAAAGATATCAAAGATCTGAAATTTTCATACGAAATGATTGCTAACAAACAGTAAATCAGTAAAGCAACTATACAAATCATGCTAAATACAGAAGTACGTGAACTTAAATTACTTGTAAGTCAGTAGAGGATAGAAGAACAATATTTTCTTCAGTGTCAAAGTGAGTAAAAAAAGCAGGGGGACGTGCTATATCTGAAACGTGCAAGCAACAGAATGTTGTGCACTAAAGTATTGGTAAAAAGTCAGACCTTGAACATTTTATTGGATATCACCCACCTATGTTCGCAGAGGGACCTGAAAAATAATGTGAGTGAAAATGATGCACCGCGAGGATGCCATTTGGACCCACAATCCCTCTTGACGATCTTAGTCAACAAACTACGCACTCCTTTGACACTCGAGCGAAAAAATTATCGTTTAAGTAAAAGAAGAGCGATGAAAGAATGAGACGGCTTGACAATGATGCTCACCCTCTCCCTCTTTTTAGGATAAAATATGGACTCCACATTGAACACCTTATATGAAGACAGTGATTAAAATATCATTCTAACACCCCCAAGTTGGAGAATCTATGTCGCTCAAAGGTTTAGTAAGGGCCCATTTGGTTGTCTAAAATATTCATTTTAATGAATTATGAATTAATTTGTATAGTTCTCCATTTACCTATAATTTAATCAAATTTACATATTATGTGTTTGAATAAAGAAGCACACAACTGTTTTAAATTAGTTAAAGTTTCAAGAGATATTTTACTCCAATAACACTAGAAAAATAGTATCTAGACGAGAACTAAAATGGTTAGCTAGTTAATTTAAATGTTTTTCAGTCTTAAAACCAAACACTAAACAACAATAATTCATAAATTGACTAATTAAAAAATAGTACAATTTGCAAATTGAACGACAACCAAACAACCTTAAATAAATCTATTAATTGATCAATAAAATTTACATGTCCAGAATGATTCAACTTCTAGGCGATATATCTAAGTGCAACCTTTGGCAACCAAGTGGGCCAAGAGTTAAACAACGGTGCAACGTGGATGAATTTCGACCTATACACTCATTTACAGCCAAAACCTGTCTAAATAGGATAACTTGTCTCTAAGAAATCTCTGTCACAACTGAATACACGGCTTCTGATAATGGAAAGTGTACATAAGCCAAACAAAATCTAAAACAAAAATTGATTCATACATGATTATTCAAACCAACTTACGCACTAAACCAAAGTATTATATTCAGGTAAATTGAGGGAAGGTAGAAACAATGAAGAGAGAGCAAAGACGGAAGTTATTGAAACAAAGTATTTATCTGTATTGGAAGAAAAAAAATTCTTGTAAAACAAAGTAGCTATAATATTGTTAGAGAAAAAGAGGAAACTTAACAAAGTAAGAAGACAAACTAAGATGCAATGACATACCTGTACGAGGCCAAAAGCTGTCGAAACTCTTCTTCTAGCTTCAGGATAGCCTTTCCAAGTAAGTTATTAGCTTGGTTAATCACCCCCACACTGCTTTTAAGGCTATTGTTACCACCAAAATAACGAACGATACTTCTCAGTTGATCCACTGCCTCTAGGTAACTCTCCAAATCCTCATGTGGCCCCCTTAATATTTTAGCCTCCGCCTAAAAGTGAAGCAATACCATGGATGTCACTCAAGTATTTTCAGGATTCCACAGATTAAACATTACACATTAACTATAAAAACAAGACGAGCATTGTACCTTCGCCCATTAAGGCAAAAAAAATTGAGAAAGAAATTGGTTCTCTAATGATATATAAAAAAGTTTACACAGAAAAATAGACAAGGACCAGCTAGCACATTGGTGTCATTCAAAAAATAAATAAATAGATAGAACTTCTAATGAATTTTACAGATTCTTCACTTAAATTCTTGGTACATTTACTGTTGAATACCACATCGCTTGTGTTACTTGATCTGGAGCTATATATAAGACTAGGGATAATCCTCCTCTTACAAAACGTCTTTTGAGAGTGAGTTAGGCCCATTGGTTTCTACGTGGTGTCAGAGCCAGACTTTTGTCTGATGTTGGACATGTTTAATACCACGTCAATGATGGTCCCCTCAATATCCATTCACAATGATTTGTCAAAGTCCACTTGCGCATAAGGGGGCATGTTGAATCCCACATTAATGTTGGGCCCTTGATATCCCTTCACAGTGGTTTGTCAAAGTCCACCCAGTACGTTAGGGGGCATGTTGAATCTCACATCACTTGTGTTACCTGATCTTGAGCTATATATAAATCTAGGAGTAATCCTCCTCTTTCAAAACGTTTGAGAGTGAGTTAGGCCATTGGTTTCTACATTTACATTAATAAAAATTACTTATGCTGGTTTCCGGAAAGAAATGCGATAAGCGTCGGTCACCCTTTAGACTCACAACATTGTCACCCTTTCGAGTCAACATATCTAATTCTTGTTAAAGGGTATTTACGTATTTCTTGTATTACTTAGGGTTTTCTGTACGGTTTAGGGTTTACTGTATGGTTTCCTCATTCCTATTATAAATTAAGGCTAACACAATTATTAAGTCTTCTCATTTTTTTCATAACATCTGCTTACTTTAACATGGTATCAAGAGCAGGTTATGGGAGATTAATTTCATATATCTGTTCAAACCATTCTTTTTAAAAAAAAAAAAAAAATCCCTCTTTCTTTTTCCCTACTGTTCATACGAAAAGAAAAGAAAAGTCTGAAACCCTAGCAGCAGCAGCCGCCTACCAACAAACACTCAGATCCGCTGTCGTCTAGACCATTCCGAGCCTCCACCACCCATCGTCGTCCCCAAAATAATGTCCTACCACCATCGCCTTCCACCGTCAACGTCACCCACATCGTCACTGTCCACCATCGACGTCATCCACGTCGCCGTCGTCTCCTCTGACGTCGCCGACCTTCGCTAGACCTTCACCAACCATCACCGGCGCCTCGCCAACCGTTGATTACCCAAATTTGAGACTCACGGCCTTCACTACTGCTACCTCTGTCCAAATTCGAGTCATCCGACAGTAACACAAGGGTTTTGTTCATGAGCCACTATTCGTTCGATTATCCAGATTTGAGAAAGTATTCTGGACCAGATATAATGTCTCGAATGTTCGTGAGTATTGTTATGCTTATAATGTTCTTCATTTAAGCCCTACAGTTGTTTGTTGGTTTGTTTTCCTTGTGCAAGTTGTTTGTTAGTTGTTGTATTGACAGACACTAATGTCGATGGCTCAACCCTAACCGTTAACAATCCGCAAGTTAAATGGGACCAATTATTTAAATTGGTCTAAGGTTGTGAAAATAGCCCTTACCGAACAAGGGAAACACCATCATCTCACAGAATCTGCCCCGGCATAAGATGATAAGAAGTATGAGGAATGGATTCAAGCTGATGCGCAGATTGTAGCGTCGTTGTGGAATTCGATGGAGCCTCAAGTTTCTGATCTTTGTACTCATCTAGATACGTGTAAATCCATATGGGAATATCTTTTTATGTTGTATTCCAGTAATCTCACCGGGATGTATGATTTATCGGTCGAGTACTTCCAACTTCAGCAAGGCACGCAATCCATTACAGATAATTTTGCTACATTCAATAGCCTTTGTAAGGAGTTAAATACTATTCTACCGATGACTATCGATCTAAAAGAAATGCAAAAACAACGTGAGCAGATGGTTGTCATGAAGTTCTTAGCTGGATTATGCTTAGAATTTGAACCAGTCCGATCTCAGATTCTTTCCAGTGCTACTCTCCCTACTATTACTGAAATGTATTCTAGTATCTCGCGTAGCACTACCAAGGATAATATTTCTGACTGGAGTTCGTCTGTGCCAACTGAGCATTCGGTGCTTGTTGTTCAGATTCCTACACGAGATCAAGGTGATCAACTCAGTGGTGGCCGTAGTGGTGGCCCTCGAGGTGGACGTAGTGGTCGTGGTCGTGGCTCACATTATCAGTGCTCTTTTTGTGGAAATGAGAATCATATTAGAGAAACATGTTGGGATTTAGTTGGCCGTCCACCCAAATTCGCCAATGCAGTGACATCTGATCCAAATAATCCTACTATTCCAGAATCTCAGACGACCAAAGACATATCTGATGAGGAATATGCTCAATTCCTTCAGTATAGGGCATCCCAGCAGGCATCTCTTCCCATTGCTTCTTTAGCTCAACAAGGTACTTCTACTGCTTGTCTTTCAATTCGCCATTCCTCTCCCACACCCTGGGTTATAGATTTTGCTTCCACTAATCACATGTCAAGTATATTTTCCTTATTTACACGTATTCAGTCACCTTCTTCGTTGTCTCCCGTTACAGTTGTTGATGGTTTCACTATCCCTCTATCCGTGGCATTGGTACAGTGGAACCCTCACCCTCTTTATCTATATCATCAGTCTTGTATATTTCTTCATTTTCTTTTAATTTGATGTTAGTCAGTAAGCTTACCAAACATCTTAATTGTTCTGTATCATTTTTTCCTGATTCTGTTATTCTCCAGGATTTGAGGACGCGGAAGGTAATTAGCACAGGGCGTGAGAAAAATGGCCTTTATTACTTTAATGATCATGACGAGAGTCCTATATCCCACTTACTGTTTGCCCTGTTGTTGCATCCGCTCACCAGATCCATTATCGCCTAGGTCGTCCCTGTCTTGGCAACCTCAAGTTACTTGTTCCAAATTTAAGTCATTTGTCTTCGTTAGAGTGTGAGTCTTGTCAATTGGGTAAGCATCATCGTATTTCATTTGCTTCCCCAACTCATATTCGAGCATCGAGTCCTTTTAGTTTAGTTCATTCAGATGTTTTGGGTCTTTCTCGTGTTACATCTACATTAAGTTTTCATTATTTTGTCACATTTGTGGATGATTTTTTCAAAGTTACTTGGCTTTATTTAATGAAAGATCGTTCAGAATTATTCTCTATTTTTCGTGCATTTTGTGCTGAAATTAAAACTCAATCTAATGTACCAGTGCGTATTCTTCGTAGTGATAATACTCGAGAATACTTTTCTCAGCCATTTACTTCAGTCTTCTTGTCCTCACACACCGCAAAAAAATAGAGTTGTTGAGCGTAAAAATCGACATCTCCTAGAAGTGGCCCGTACTCTTCTTTTTGAGATGAACGTTCCCAAACACTTCTGGGGCGATGTGGTTCTTACAGCTTGTTTCCTAATCAATCGGATGTCGTTCTCTACCCTAAAAGGCAAGGTTCCCCATTCCATCCTTTTTCCTCGTTTACCCTTATTTAGTTTACCTCCTCAAATATTTGGGAGTATTTGTTTTATTCATCGGTTTACTCCCGGCAAGGAGAAGTTAGATCTCCATGCTTTAAAATGTGTTTTCCTCGGCTATTCTAGCACTCAAAAGGGTAATCGATGTTATAGTCCATCATTACGTCGCTCATTTGTGTGTGTAGATATTACATTCTTTGAGTCTACCCCTTACTTTTTTGCCCCATCCTCTCGAGATGATCTGGATGTTACACTTCATTACGTCACTCATTTGTGTGTATAGATATTACATTCTTTGCGTCTACCCCTTACTTTTTTGCCCCATCCTCTCGAAATGATCTGGATGTTACACTTCCTTTGCTAAGTGTACCCAACTCTCTACTATCTTTCTCTACTCCAGATCTTATCCCGCCTAGACGTTCTTCAGCCCCTTTGCAGGTATACTCTCGTCGCCAGAAAGTAGCCTCCGCTGTCGCGCCCATCAATTATGTGTCCCCAGATTCTTCTCCGGCTGACCCATCCATATCTGACCTAGACATGCCCATTGCCATTCGAAAGGGTAAGCGCACTTGTACTAACCATCCCATTTCCAACTTTGTCTCATATACACATCTATCTCCTAATACTTCTCTTTTGTTGCTTCTCTGTCTTTAGTGTCTATTCCTAAGTCTATTTCAAAGGCCCTTACTCACCCTGGTTGGGCAAAAGCAATAGAAGAAGAAATACTTACCTTACATCAGAATGGCACTTGGGATTTCGTCCCCCTTCCACCTAAGAAAACAATAATTGGATGTAAATGGGTGTATACTGTCAAAGTTCATCTGGATAGCACCATTGATCGACTCAAGGCTTGCTTAGTGGCCAAAGGCTATACTCAGGTATGTGATCTTGATTACTATGAGACATTTTCTCCCTTTGCCAAACTCGCTTCTGTTCGTTTGTTCATCTCTTTAGCTGTCACTTTTCGTTGGCCATTACATCAGCTCTACATCAAGAATATTTTCTTAAATAGCAATCTGACTGAGGAAGTATACATGGAGCAACCTCCTGGGTTTGTTGCTCAGGCGGAGTCTGATTTGGTATGTCACTTGAAGCAATCTATTTATGGCCTCAAACAGTCTCCTAGAGCATGGTTTGGAAGATTTAGTGAAATGGTCACTAAATTTGATCTTCGGCGTTGTGGAGTCAATCATTCCATCTTCTACAAGCATAGTAAAGTCGGGAGAATATTGTTGATTGTGTATGTGAATTACATCGTGATTACCGGGGATGATCACGGTGGTATTCAAGAACTCAAGGCATTTATCTGTCTCAGAGAAAATATATCCCTGACCTATTGAGTGAAACAAGAATGTTAAGAGCTATACTGATTAACTCGTCTATGGATCCAAACACCAAATTGTCGCTAGATCAGGGTGTACCACTAACAGATTCAACACAATATAGACAGTTAATTGGGAAGTTGAACTACCTGATAGTTACCAGGCCAGATATCTCCTTTGCTGTTAGTCTTATCAGACAGTTCTTAGACCATCCAATGATTTATCACTGGGATGCAGTGATTCGTATTCTCTGATATCTGAAAAGTGTTGCTAGTTGCGGTTTGCTATATCAAAATTTTAGTCATACTCAAATAAAGGGCTACACAGATGCAGACTGGACCGGATCACCCTTAGATTGGAAGTCTACTACTAGGTATTGTGTGTTTGTTGGTGGTAACCTTGTCTCTTGGAAGAGTAAAAAGCAGACGGTAGTGGCGCGGTCAAGTGCAACATCGGAATACAAGGCAATGGCCTATACCACTTGTGAGTTAACTTGGTTGAAACATTTGTTGGAAGAACTTGGATTTGAATACTCTTCACTGATGGACCTGGTATGTGATAATCAAGCAGTACTTCACATTGCATCCAACTCAATATTCCATGAGAGAACAAAACACATTGAAGTTAACTGTCACTTTATTCGAGAAAAATTGTTGCAAAAGTAGATTGAGGCTAAACATGTAAATTCAGTTAATCTGTTGACTGATATATTTACTAAACCATTGAGGGGTTCAAGGATAAAGTACATTTGTAACAAGTTAGGAGCATTCAATATATATGATCCAGCTTGAGGGGGAGTGTTAAAGGGTATTTATGTCTTTCATGTATTACTTAAAGTTTTTTATACGGTTTAGGGTTTGTTGTATGGTTCCCTAATTCCTATTATAAATAGAGGGAGAGGTTAACACAATTGTTAAGTCTTCTCATTCTTTTCATACCATCTTCTTACTTTAACAATTCTTAACCAACTTAATTCTTCGTTAGAGCATAAAATCCTGATTCATGAGTCCCTTATAAGTTTCTAAAAAAAAAATTGAACTCTTTCAACTAGTTTGACTAGGAAATAAAGAAACATGATTTAAGAAAACGGAAAAAATATCATCGTTATCAAAATCTTGATTTTGCTCCTTGTTGGAATGCAACAAAATAGATGACATGGAATGTAATTCGTGCATTGAAACAAACAACTGGATCTCATATAAAATTACTCAACTTTGATGCCTTTTTTAAATGCTCTCTAACACCAATTGAGCTTCTTCTAAGTGCCCCCACCATAATCTTTTTTTGTGTGTGTGTTTGGGGGGGGGGGGGGGGAAGCCTACTAGAAAATGGAGAGGAGAGAGCAAGATAATGGAAACACTTGAATCTTCGACTTGCCTTGTACAACAACTCACGAGAGAGCCTTCTACAAGTACAACCTCCAACAAAAATGAACTCAAGTGATTCTACTCGTTTGGGTGACTTCAAATCTTTCACATGTTCCATAATTTCCACATGTATAGTGTTACCTGTCAATTTTTAAGCATTTGTATTTGCATTAGTGAATTTTTTGGGATTTATAGTTCTTCACTAATATTCAATTATTGACAACTTCCAAGACTAATTGTAGTCATTATAATACAAAATTGGTCGTTAGAAAATAAAATTAAAAAATTAAGCAAGACATTTTTGAACCCTCCTAGGCCCTTTTGGACCCCCTGCAAAGTAAATCCTGGAGGACATGCAGAGTTGACCCTTAGCATGGATTGAGTAAATGAATTGTAGATGTCCCCGCAGAAATTAAGCGCCTAGGTGATGAATTGAAGTTGCGACCTCACATTACAACACTTATTGCAGGCCATCCAACTACTTGGACTAACCTTGTGGTTCCTAGAAACGTTTTGGATGTTTAAACATGTGCACCTTGTTGTATGATAACTTCTCCCCCTTTAGTTATTTAAATCTTGATATTTAATATTATTGTCTTTTGTACAACTATTTTTCCACTTAAGAAATTCACTATAACCTAGATCCATGATACCCGCATATCAGCCTGCTGCAGAAGGGGGTGATTGTCTCATTGCATACCATGTTTTGGGAGAAATGCTCCAAAATTACTGTGGGAAGGGAAGTTTATTCTAATATGGAACACGCTTTAGAAGAAAATATAGGTGAGATAGAAAAGCCGTGGAGATTCATTCTTGTACGAAAATTGAACTTCAATGTTGTCTGTAGACATGACAAGGTAAATCACCCTCTTTAATAAATACATAAGTTATCCTTCCACTCGTCATTTCTAGCCCCCACCTGCTTGCTTCTTCTTTACAACTACACCCATGAACTTACATATTGCAAGAATTCTCCACGGGGATTGTTCTTAGAACTAGATTTTCCCAAAATATATAGGGAATAAACAAATTCTAGCACAATGGTCAAGAAACCAAACTATGTTCCAACCAAGTTATTAGCCAGAAATTCTGTAGTTGTACCATGGTCTCTAGTTCAGCTACCAGTCTACGAAACCATACGGAACACATAAACATAATTAGATCCAAACAAGTAATAGCGCATGTAGGAGACGTAAAGTGAGTATAAATGTGTCTTTCATAGAACTAAGAATGGAATTATGCATGTTTTCCCCATTACAAACCCAATATGAGCAAAACTGTAATGAGACCAACTAAAGTCCCGCCTTTGTTGTTTTCCGTTTGATAACCAAAAAAAGAACAAAAAACCATGCTCCAAATGGATAGTATCCTTTGCTAGCCAAGTACCTCCAAAAGGAATAGGGATAAGCTATTTTGGTGTTTTGACTAAGGATAGCACTTAAGCTAGTAAAACAAATGTTTCAGATTGGATTACATCTAGCTGAATCGACAAGCCATCATTATTTTGAATTTAGCTAACAACAATTGCCAAATTGGACTGATGGATCTTACGAAGTGATATATTGGTGCTTAAACATTTCCCACCAAATTTTTGGATTTTACCCATGCAACCAAATTGGAAGGCAATTTAAATTATTAGCAAAACGAAGAGCTTTACAACTAATGAGTTGGGATTGGATTTGACTTTTAATAGGTGGAGTGATAGTTGATGGCTTCGCCTGAACTTGTTGCTCTCCTGCAAGAGATGCTACTTCACCAGCCGAACCATAGTAGACAATGTAGCTAGCCACATTGTTAGATGATTGATTCACTGATATTCCCTGTTCTGTCTTATTGTATTTTGTTTTATTATTTGTTATGAGAGATACAGGATATGTGGAATGGAAATGAACAGAAGGGAAGAGATAAAGTGTAAAGGTGAGAATGAAAATATTTTGTTTGTGCAGACCTGATCTTCAAGAAGATAGATATTAAAGAAACATATGGATGACTGAACTGAAACTGAATGTGAAAAAAGCAACGAACCTGGCGAGCTAGATCAAATTGGCCCAAAATAACGTCAGCAGCTTTTAGCGTCATGTCAATATTCTCGTGCGCTTTGCGAATTGAATGCGTTCTTATCTATAACACAAAGAAATATTTTTTTTAAAATATGAAAAAGAAATCGAATCCATAACGAAACATTTCTTCTTTTGGATCAGGCCTCCGAAAATCACCATATGAACGCGTACGAACTCGCGTCGTAACGCCATTAGCGTGTAATCAGTGAGTGACTCTGTGTTTTTTTTTGGGT
Organism: Eucommia ulmoides; assembly: GCA_016647705.1. Lineage (NCBI taxonomy): Eukaryota > Viridiplantae > Streptophyta > Magnoliopsida > Garryales > Eucommiaceae > Eucommia > Eucommia ulmoides. Next base: position 32,275,037 of record CM028329.1, read on the forward strand.
GGGTGTGTGAGAGAGAGAGAGAGGAGTGCCTGAGTAGGACGCATGGCGGTCTCGAGGGCGGAGAGACGATGGTCAAAGGATCCGAGAACGGCGACCATATTGTCGGTAATGGTCTGGCTCTTCTGGAGAGACTCTCTCATGAACAAAGCCCTCTCCTTTAAGCTTTCCATGGCCAGCGAAGGTAATTCCATTCCTACATTGGCTGATTCCTAATTTCCTATTTCTTCTTGAGAATTCACGGAGCGGATCTCATACAACGAACACGCAGGGAGGAATAGGGAGAGGGAGGGATGAACGAAGCGGGGCGTCGTCCAATGCAAGTTTTTCGCAAGTTCTTATATACTTTTCCGTTTGTTGTTGAAAATGGACGCCTTTCCCGGCTCCTGCTCGCGTGTATTTTCACTTGGTATTATATATTATAGGATTTTTCAGCGACCCCACTTTCAAATTTTACACGGAAAATGAAGGTTTTTCCAAAATTAATTTCCGTAACTTATTTAGTTCCATGTTTATTGTAAAAATATATATATATATTAAATTTAATTTAATATTATTTTTTATTTAATTTTTATAAATTTAATATTTCAATATTATTACTTAATTTAATATTCATATATTATTTCTGCAATTTTTATAAATTTAATGTCTATAATTTTTTGTATATTATATTTCTATTTTTATATCATTTCTTTAATTTAATTTTTTTAATTTAATGTTTGTATTATTACTAAATTTAATATTTATATATTATTTTCATAATTTCTGTAAATTTAATATTCGTAGATTATGTATATAAAATTTTATTTTTTATATTTTTTTAATTTAATTTTTATAAATTTGATGGTTGAGTACTATTACTAAATTTAATATTCATATATTATTTTCATATTTTTTTGTAAATTTAATGTTCATAAGTTTCGTATATTGTATTTTCTCTTTTATATTATTTCATTAATTTAATTTTTATAAATTTAATATTTCTATTATTACTAAAATTTAATATCCACATATTAATTCTATAATTTTTGAAAATTTAATGTTGAAAATTTTGATATATTATACTTCCTCTTTTATATTTTTTTATAATTTGTATAAATTTAATATTTTAATATTATTACTAAATTTAATATCAATATATTATTTTTTTAATTTTCGTAAATTTAATGTTAATAATTTTCGCATATATATTTTTTTAATATTATTTTATTTTATTTTATTTACACAAATTTAATATATTACTAAATTTAATGTACATATATTAATTCTATATTTTTTACAAATTAAATAATTTAGTTACATTACTAAATAAATTGAATGTTGATATATTTTAGTATTATTATTAAATTTAATGTTCATATATTATTTCCATAATTTATATAAATTTACTAATTTAGTTATATTACTAAATAAATATAATATCCATATATTATTTCTATAAGTTCTACAAATTTACTATTTTATTATTATTATTAAATTTAATGTTCATATATTAGTTCCATAAATTTAATGTCCATAAATTCTATATATATTATATTTTCTCTTTTATATTATTTCTTTAATTTAATTTTTATAAATTAAATATTTTACTATTATTACTAAATTTAATATCCATACATTATTTCTATAATTTTCATAAAAATAATGTGCAAAATTTTCTATAATTTCTCGTTATATTAATTAATTCTTTGATTTAATTTTTTGTAAATTTAATATTTCAATATTATTACTAAATTTAATATAAATATATTATTTCAATAAATTTTTTTAAATTTAATGTCATAATTTTCATATATTATATTTTCTCTTTTATATTATTTCTTCAATTTAATTTTCGTAAATTTAATATTATTAGTAGGTTTAATGACCATATAATATATATATATATATATATATATATATGTTACAGGAAAAATTACCGGATGATCCCAATTTAAATATGAAATTACCAATTGATTATAATTGTTTGAAAATGAACCAAATGATATCAGTGTATAAATCTTTCGAACTGTCCAATCCCAAATTTCAAAAACGCAAATATTACATAACAAATTTGCCCTTGCGAGATTCGCGGGATTCGGATTTTCCATATTCAACTGTTTCACAATAAAACTAATTTATTAAAATTAAAATAATTATTTTTGTACACATATTTTTACAATTTAATTATATATTCAGATTCGTTTGAATACGATCTTCAAAATTATATTACATTCATTTTTTTTATTAGTTTCAAATTCGTACATTAATGTTACATTCAACATGGTACTTCTAAAAAAATTTATTTTTACATTCGTGTTATAATTTAACATGGTTTTATACGTTATTAAAACACAGTTGAGTATTACATTTAACATTCAAAACACCTTTATCAGTAAAATCATGTTATATTCAACACGTTCATATAATTTGTGTTATTGTCAACATTAATTGATGTTATTTCTATTGCGTTGATGTTATATTCAACACTCACGGAGGCACACAAATTATAGTGATATTATATATAACATTAATATCACAATTAATGTTATATATAACATTCACATGCATCCAAATCCAAAACTCCAAAAGAAAAATATTAATATTTCATTTTAAAGATGATGATTTATAATGTAAAAAAATCATTGAACAACAATCACAATTGGAAAAAATTATAGGTTTCGTTTTTAGTTTCATTGGTAAATTATTACCATATTTTGTTTTGCATTTTTAAGGGTGACAACATGTATGGAAGGTAATGATTCATTAATAATGACAAAGTAGTCCACAAAAAATACCAATAGGAGTAATCGGTACAAAAAAAAACTAATTGGGTTAATTTGGTAGTTTTCACACCAATTTGGGAGCTGGTGGTAAAAGTCCATGTTTTATATTTATATTGTATCTTGGATTAATCTGGACCGTTCTTTATCTTTATAGACAAAGAATGGCTGAGATTTATCTAGAGTGTCTATGTCTGTCCTGTTTTATTATATAGATTTTTAGTTTGATACTTTAAAAAAATCTCTTTTCAAATCTTTTGTGTGATGAAAATTTAATAAACATTCTAATCTATTTTGGCTCTATTCAACTATTAATATATGTATATGGGAACCCTAGTCTCATTATGAAAATGAAACTCTAACCCTATCAGTATTACCCTAGTCACTTCATATATATAGACTCACTGCATATATTTGTAATTGTACTTTTCTCATATATCAATATAATTGCTCTATGTTTACCAATATTCCACCTCTTAATTATTCTAACATGCTATCAAGAGTCAATTCTACCCGGCACTATTCCTAATAAATTTTCCCAACTCTATTTTTTTGAGCTTCCGCCACACAATTGCCGTCGTCAAATCTGTTGACTGCTACAAGCCTCACCGTCGCTCAAATATTGACACCCATCACATCATCGCCTTCGTCTTGATGAGACAAGCTAAACGACACAAAAATCACTACTATTGGAGCATTGACTCGCCGCCACAAGCAGCCAGGGTCTGTCGCATATAACCCACGTGCCAGACCACGCCATATCAACGCCATGTCATCTGATACATTAGCGCTATATGTGTACCACATCAACGCATAACAGCACACACATCTACCACGTAGTGCCATGCCAACCATAATTTAACCTCTTTGCCACATCATCAATGTAACGACCCGATTTTTCAGGGGCGCTACTCAGTTTCTCTCTTTTTATTCTGACGGAGAAATAAAAGACAAACCACTCCACCACACCTGTAGACACGGCATTTTGACCGCCTCGCAAAAATATTATACTTTATTTTATAATTACCTTTATTTTATTTTCCTATTTATTTTGTTTTTGATTATACCGCATTTGTGCGATTTAAGACTGCTAAATTAAGTTTTGTTAATCTCTTAAGTAAATTAAATATTAGTAATTGATTTATTTTTCTTTGTTTTTGTAGATTTTTCAAAGGAAAATAAAAACGCGTTAATTCGGAACAAAATGGACAAGAAACAGACGAGAACGAGAGAAGTCTGGACAGATCACGTTCAACGGGGATGGGGGGTGCATACTGGTCACACGTGCGACCAAAAAACTGGTGGCACATGCGACCAGAGATGCTGGCCGCATATGCGGCCAGCAGCGCAGAGTTTGCTCTCTGCCCTGTGCACTTTTGGGTGCACCGAAATTCGGCGCACCCAAAAGGGGTTGGGTGCACTGAATTTCGGTGCACCCACCTCCTTTTTTGCTTACCTTTACTCCTATTTGTCGGACGAGTTTTCGCACTAAAATTCCTATAAATAGAATGAATGATCAGACAAGAAATGGGGTAACTTTTTGGGAAGGGAGAGAAGAAATCTAGGGAGAAATTTTGAAGAAAATAATATTATTTTTATTTTATTGTAATTTTGAAGAAGAAGTAGAAAAAGAAAAAAAAAAATCTCCAAGAAGGTTGTAAATTTTCATCTGTTGTAAATCTTACTCTTATTTTTAAAATAAGTTGTTATTTATACTAAATTTTGATTTTTTTTTGTAAATTAGATTTTATTTTTCTTTTTATTATTTTTTATTTATTTATTATTATTATTATTTTATATTTTTTTGAGTAAATAAAACGAGGTGGAAATATCTCTACCTTCTATTGGAACGGTTTAGATTTAGAAAGGAGATCATTCCCCTCGATATATAAATTGACCTAATTTAAGTGCGCATATATATATGTGTGCGTGTGCGTGTGTGTGTGTTTCTTTAACTTGTATTAAATATAATGTACTAACAATACGAGGTGGAAAGATTCCGACCTTCCATTGGAACGGTTTAAGTTTAGAAGGGAATTACTCCCCTCGATGCGTGTGAGTGTGTGCGTGCGTGGTTTTCTTTAACTTGTGTTAAATATAATGTGCTAACAATACGAGGTGGAAAACTTCCGACCCTCCCTTCGAACGGTTTAAGTTTAGAAGGAATTTACTCCCCTCAAGGCGTGTGAATGTGTATGTGTGCGTATGTTTCTTTAACTTGTGTTTAACATAATGTACTAACAATACAAGGTGGAAAGCTCCCAACCTTCCATTGAAACGGTTTAAGTTTAGAAGGAAATTACTCCCCTCGAGGCGTGTGTATGTGTGTGTGTGTGTGTGTGTGCGCGCGTGTGTTTCTTTAACTTATATTAAATATAATGTACTAACAATATGAGGTGAAAAATTTTCGACCTTCCATTTGAACGGTTTAAGTTTAGAAAGAAATTACTCCCCTCGATGCATGTGAGTGTGTGTGTGCGTGCGTGTATTTTCTTTAACTCGTGTTGAATATAATGTGCTGACAAGATGAGGTAGAAAATTTTCAACCTTCCATTAGAACGGCTTAGGTTTAGAAGGAAGATTACTTTCCTCGATGTGTGTATATGTGTATGTGTGTGTATATGAGAAGGATTTCAAAATAAAATAAAAACATTCGCATTTAAATTTTAATTGGACTTAATTGGATAAGATACCATTTTTGGACGGACATCTTGGGCTGCTTAACACCTTCCCCGAGCGTAACTGACCCCCGAACTCTTTAAACGAATCTCTGGTCGGACCATGTTATTTTTGGAGTCAAAATTTTACTTAAGCCATTTTTTTAATTTTATTTTCAAAAAGAAAAATCTGGTGACCTAGCACATCATTTGAACTCAATGTTAGGTGGCGACTCTTTTTTCTAAAACAGGCTTAAGTATTTTAATGAGAAAATCGACGTTTTTAAAAACCCTTCTTATTTTACCAGCGAATATATCTATTTTTGATTTTCTTTGGAAAATTGGGGTGCGTTCAGCTGGCGACTCCGCTAGGGAAAATATTAGAAGGTCGAGCCCAATATGTCTGAATAAGTCCAACTAATCCAAAGTCCGAATGTTAAATTTTATTTTATTATCTTTTCCCTCAATTTGGTAAATAAGTTGTGATCTTTTTATTATTTTTTTATTTTTATTTTTATATATTTTTTTTCTTCTTCTTTTCCTTTTTTCCTCTCAGACTCTTATATCGTTGTAAATCCTCTGACAAAAGCACAATTGTCTTGTATCCATATTGTCCCCTTAGGATTCTATGATACAAGACGGGAAAGGGGTTTGGTACTTGATGGATTGATGACGTCTTGGAAAGTCTTAGAAGAAAAAAAAAACGAGTTCACAGTTTTCAATATCGGTGGGAATGACAAAAAAAAAAAAAAAAAAAAAAATAGTCATAAACCATCATTTGTTTTTGGTCGCTATCGAAATTTGAAATCTTCGAATTCGAATGAGCTTTAAGACCACCTAAGACCCACGTGGACTAATAAAAGAATTTTTGTTGTAGAACAGGATAAGACAAAGAAAATTGGTCCCAAAAAAACAAATCCAGTTCCCCCCCATTCGAAGTCCGATCTTTACACGCAGTCAAGCACAGACTCATTCTAGGATGACATCAGAAAGCAATCCCAAATCTCCAAGAACGAACCAGATGGCTCAGATGCAGGAAACTATTGACAGGTTTATGAAAAGGATCAACGAACTTAGCCGACCTCAGGAGGTGCCTATTCCTCCGTCCAACGGGACTCCTGTGACTGAATCCCAAAATGGAAACCCTGCAAGTATTGGGATGGAGAACTCAGGGCCGAATCCGAACCACGTCGGCCCGAACTTTGCAATACCGGTCTACTATGGACCTCAGATGGGCCCTCATCCTTTCGCCTATGGAGCTCCGGCATATCCCATCTAGGGGCATGTCTATCAGGCCTCACCAGAAGGCTCGGCCCCCACCGCATCGCAGATCCTTATTCACCTGGAGAGGGTCGTTGCTCCACCAAACAATTCAAATGATAGCCAATCAGCCCCGGCCATTGAAACTGAAAACAAAAAAGAGAATGGCCCTCCACCGGCTTGGCTTCTAAAAATGGAGAAATTGGGAAAAACTATGGAAGAATGGCAAAAGGAGAAGCCATCCAGGAAAGCGACGTACAAGGAGTTGTCAGCACTACCCGGGGTTGTGTACCCGGAAAATTTCATAGTTCCGGAGTTCACAAAATATGATGGCACTGGCCCTCCAAAATGGCATGTCAGTGTTTACAAAGAGGAGATAGGAATTCATGCTCGGAACGAAGACCTTTTCCTAAAGATGTTTCGGAGATCGTTAAAAGGACCGGCTCTCAACTGGTACATGACCCTGGAGCTATCACAGATTAAAACATTTAAAGATCTGGTAGAGGCCTTCTGTGAGCAATATGTGTACAATAGGGATGCTGCGCCGGACCGCAATACCCTCTACCAGATACTGAAAAATAAATATGAAAGCTTCCGAAGGTATACTGCCCGTTGGAGGGAGGAGGCTGCCAAAGTTGTCCCTAGGCTGAGCGAGGAGGCTCAGTTAGAAATACTCAAGTCAATTCAGTCACCACCATTCTATCAAGATCTCTCGAGCATAGTAGTGGTTTTTTTCGGCGATGCGATCAAACAGGCCAAGGTGACGGAAGAATGAGTAAAGAGCGGAAAGATTGAAGGGGCCCCATCCAATCTGACGAAAAGGTCAGCTCCACCAAAGAAAAGAGAAGATGAAGTAGTTATCATTCTTTCCTCTTAGCAAACCCATCCCCACAACTACCCCCAAGCTTTTTATCCCCAAAACTACCCAAACTAAAACGACCAATATCGCAACTACCCCCCTCAAAATTGCCAAAACCAATATTACCCTCGGAACCAATCCTATTCCCAAAGCGGTCCCCGCTATTACCAAAACGTACCTCCTCCTTACCAAAATCACACTCCCCAATATTATCCCCAAGCCTACCAAATACCTTCTTACCATACATATCAACCAAACCCGAACACCCTACCTCAGATTCCTAACCACACCCTAAGGCCAGGAACCCAATACCACCAAGGCTCTCTACCTCGTGCTACTGGGGGAAACTTTCGAAACGATGACAAAGAACTGCTAGACCTTCCAGTCTCAATCACCGAGCTGTACCAAAGTTGTTTGAAGCAAGAGATGTTGACACCCCTTCCATCCTATGAACCTAAGCCTGAAAGTAAAGCCACTTCTTCGAATGCTTTCTGTGAGTACCACTCGGGAACTAGAGGACATGCGATTGAGCAGTGCTTTCAACTAAAGGACAAGATCCGGGAGTTCATACGGACAGGAGCCATCACGTTTTCTAAAAAACCTGAGACTGGTACACCAAACTGTCAACAGAATCCGTTGCCTGAGCATGCACCTTCAAGGAGTGGTGAAGTCAATCTTTACCAAAATATTGGTGGAGATGGGAGCGAGTCATGTGCCTAAGGCTCAATTTGAAAAATCTAAAGACTGCAAAACTTTTTTGTTTGCTTTAAATTTGCTAGGTGTTTTAATAAAATTGGAAAATCTTCGCATACTCACCTTTCCATCCCGTTGGTCTTTTGGATGTAAAAGGATTTGCATTGTAATGACTTTTAAAATTTCAATAATGCAATATTGTTTATTCAAAACTATGGTCTAATATTTGAATATTACTATTTCAGGTGCCCAAAATTGCCTGCATATGTTGTATGTGATGTGACTGAGCGAGGATGTTAATGTGTGATTTCAATACAAAGTTAGACCACGATTCAATGGGACTATAAATAAAGAAAGATTATGTTTATCCAAACAATGGTGAGATCTAAAAAGGCCCGTAACCAAATCCGTCAGCAATTCCAGAAGTACTGGGGGATTCAAAAGTCAAGATTGGTATCCATTGTCCTTACGATGTTTTGATATATTGTTGCAAACTAATCAAGCTATCTTTGGTGGTACTTTAGTGATTGATGAAACTGGGTGTAAATATCCCGATTTTCTTGTTGTCTGAGTTACTCAATGGTAAAAAGGGAATACAATCATCTCAGGCCAATGATCCCAATGAAGAAACTTTCAAATGTTGTAAGAAGGTCTCAATTCCCAAAGAAGATCAAGTTCATTGATAAACTCAACTGCCCCTAAATCATTGTAAGTTCGATAAAAAAAAATAAAAAAAATAAAAGAAAAAAAAAAGAAAAAGAAAAAAATAAAAGAAAGGAAAAAACGACAAGTGGGGTAGCCGAACAAGAAGTGTTGATGTAAATGTGGAAGAGATTTGAAGAGGAAAGAAAAATGATAGATTGATTTGTTCATGTTTTCCGCCTCGGTCCAAATTGGCGGCAAACGATTTTTTTTTTTGGAATTAGAACTTGATGAATTTGAATGGAATTAGAATTTGAGAAAAGAAACATTGGTCGTGGTCTGAAAATGTATTAGAATCATATTCCTCTACATTCTTGACTCAAGATTTCACAGAAAATCATATCGGGTATTGAAGGTACTCGTTTTAGTAATTTTCGACATTTGCCCATTTTTGGACTAAATCAGTTTTGTAGGACTTGAGAAAACACAGAGCATGCAGGAGTATTAAAACCCCAAGAATTGAAACACCTACTAATTTAAAAAGACAAGAATCCAGTCGAGCAAGCCAAGAAGACCTCGATGAGGTATGTTGGGCCTTCCCCTAAGTCGAAGGAAACTAAAAAAAAATTGTCGAATCATCCCGAAGCATGTCGAACTCTCAATTGAAAAGCAAGACTTCTAAATTCAAAATGTAAAAATCTCCCGATATTGTCCCGTGAAAGTCAAGCGCCGTTAGTCAAATGACCACGACGAAAAAGGGGGGAATGGAATTGTGAGTCATCAAAGGTAACAACTTTCAGACTAAGATTTTGTTTTGGAAATGTTTTCATGTACATTACATGGATTTTAAGGGGCCTGGAAATATGGATTTCCCTATCACTAGGACTTCTTACCTTCCAGCTCAAATTGGAAACTCTTATTGCTGAAATTTCAAAAGCTCCAAATGAGCGTCCAGGTATGCGTTTTGCCCTGAAAGGGGCGCAAAGTGAACTACGCTAAACTTGATTCTCGGTGTAATGCTAAGGTACGTAGGCAATCTATAAAGGTTCGGTCATCTGAGAGTTCGGCTGGGGTACATTTTATATATTTGCTCTCTCATTTTTACCCAGTCACAAGTTGGGGCATGTTTTATACTCTTGAACTTTCTTTAGGCCCCTGGCCAAGAGGGCTAGGGCATGAATAACATTTTTATTACTTTAAACGATCCTCTAAACAGACATGCGTTTGTCATGAGTATTGTCAAGAGTAATTTTTATTACTCTAAACGATCCTCTAAACGGACACGCGTTCGTCATGAGTCTTTTTTTTTATTGCTCTAAACGATCTTCTAAACAGACATGCGTTTGTCATGAGTATCGTCATGAGTCATTTTTATTATTACTCTAAACGATCATCTTAACAGACACTTGTTCGTCATGAGTACCGTTATGAATCTCTTTTATTATTGCTCTAAACGATCCTCTAAACAGACACGCGTTTGTCATGAATATCGTCGTGAGTCATTTTTATTATTACTCTAAACTATCATCTTAACAGACACTTGTTCGTCATGAGTACTGTCATGAATCTCTTTTTTATTTCTCTAAACGATCCTCTAAACAGACACGCGTTCGTCATGAGTATCGTCATGAGTCATTATTTTATTACTCTAAACGTACACTTGTTCGTCATGAGTATCGTCATGAGTTGTTTTACTTTATTTGTTCTATTATTGAAAAATGCACTAAAATAAATAAATAAAAATAAAATAAAAAATGGGACGATCAAAATAACGTGGTCTTTTATCTTTGTCAAGCAAGTGAAACTTGCATGATAAAGAGGGGCAGCTGTAGACATGGCATTTTGACCGACTCACAAAAATATTATACTTTATTTTATAATTACCTTTATTTTATTTCCCTGTTTATTTTGTTTTTGATTGTACCGCATTTGTGCTATTTAATACCGCTAAATTAAGTTTTGTTAATCTATTAAGTAAATTAAATATTAGTAATTGATTTATTTTTCTTTGTTTTTGTAGATTTTTCGAAGGGGAATAAAAACGCGTTAATTCGAAACAAAATAGACAAGAAATAGACGAGAACAAGAGAAACCTGAACAGATCACGCTCAATTGGGATGGGGGTGCATACTGGTCGCACGTGCGACCAAAAAACTGGTCGTTGTGCGACCAGAGATGCTGGCCGCATATGCGGCCAGCAAGCCTGTGCACTTTTGGGTGCACTGTAATTCGGCGCACCCAAAAGGTGTTGGGTGCACCGAATTTTGGTGCACCCACCCCCTTTTTTGCATACCTTTACTCCCATTTGCCGAATGAGTTTTCGCACTGAAATTCCTATAAATAGAATTAAGGATCAGACAAGAAATGGGGCAATTTTTTGGGAAGGGAGAGGAGAAATCTGGGGAGAAATTTTGAAGAAAATAATATTATTTTTATTTTATTGTAATTTTGAAGAAGAAGTAGAAAAAGAAAAAAAAATCTCCAAGAAGGTTGTAAATTTTCATATGTTGTAAATCTTACTCTTATTTTTAAAATAAGTTGTTATTATACTAATTTTTGATTTTTTTTTTTTGTAAATTAGAAAAAAAAATTTAATTATTTTTTATTTTATTTTCTTTTTATATTTTTTTGAGTAAATAAAACGAGGTGGAAATATCTCTGTGTTCCATTGGAACGGTTTAGGTTTAGAAAGGAGATCACTCCCCTCGATATATAAATTGACCTAATTTAAGTGCGCATATATATATGTGTACGTGTGCGTGTGTGCATGTGTGTGTGTTTCATTAACTTGTGTTAAATATAATGCATTAACAATACGAGGTGGAAAGATTCCGACCTTCCATTGGAACGGTTTAAGTTTAGAAGGGAATTCCTCCCCTCGATGCGTGTGAGTGTGTGTGTGCGTGGTTTTCTTTAACTTGTGTTAAATATAATGTGCTAACAATACGAGGTGGAAAACTTCCGACCTTCCCTTCGAACGGTTTAAGTTTAGAAGAAATTTACTCCCCTCAAGGCGTGTGAATGTGTGTGTGTGCGTATATTTCTTTAACTTGTGTTTAACATAATGTACTAACAATACGAGGTGGAAAACTCCCAACCTTCCATTAGAACGGTTTAAGTTTAGAAGGAAATTACTCTCCTCGAGGCGTGTGTGTGTGTGTGTGTGCGTGTGTTTCTTTAACTTGTGTTAAATATAATGTACTAATAATACGAGGTGGAAAACTTTCAACCTTCCATTTGAACGGTTTAAGTTTAGAAAGAAATTACTCCCCTCGATACGTGTAAGTGTGTGTGTGCGTGCGTGTGTTTTCTTTAACTCGTGTTGAATATAATGTGCTGACAAGATGAGGTGAAAAATTCTCAACCTTCCATTGGAATAGCTTAGGTTTAGAAGGGAGATTACTTCCCTTGATGTGTATGTGTGTGTATGTGAGGAGGATTTTAAAATAAAATAAAAACATTCGGATTTAAATTTTAATTGGATAAGGTACCGTATTTGGACGGGCGTCTTGGGGTGCTTAACACCTTCCCCGAGCATAACTGACCTCCGAACTCTTTAAACGAATCTCTGGTTGAACCATGTTATTTTTGGAGTCAAAATTTTACTTAAGCCATTTTTTTAATTTTGTTTTCAAAAAGAAAAATCTGGTGACCTAGCACATCATTTAAATTCAATGCTAGGTGGCGACTCATTTTTTTAAAATAGGCTTAAGTATTTTAATGAGAAAATCGACGTTTTTAAAAACCTTTCTCATTTTACCAGCGAATTTATCTATTTTTTATTTTATTTGGAAAATCCGGGCGCGTTCACCACCCCACGCTTTCCGCTGCACCACTAAGCTAAAAATAATAATAGACGTATTTACTAATTTAAATTTCTAACCAATAATAAATATTCACTAACTGTTAACTGATACAAATATTAATATTTACTAATTTAAACGGTTTCCTAGGGCCGCTACTTGGTTTCTCCTTTTTTATTCTAACGGAAAAATAAAAGACAAACAACTCCACCCCATAATTTCGCTGCACCACTATGATCAAAATAATAATAGACATTATTTCGACTCGGTATTATCTAACCAATATTAAATATTCACTAACTGTCAACGGACACAAATATTCATGTTTACTAATTTAAAATTCAATTATACCGATTCAACTTTCTGTAACACTACGGAAGTTCGAACCCCTGATTACGAATTGCCGCCCTGACAGCCTACTCCCTCACTTTATTTAATGCTAGTAGTAGACCCCCCATTTATATTTGGAGTACCTGAAATAAAATATTTTATTGGTGTATTATCTTCATAATATAAAAATAATTTATGAATCAAGTATGTTTATCAAACACCACTTTTTAAAATACAAATATAACCGCACACTGAGTAGAAATAAAATCACACAGCTATTATCACAATTAAAAAAATGCATTTTAATCAACTAATCAAACTACTTTGATATATAATAAAATACCACATGCATATTTTTCTAGTAGCCATAGGATCGTTTCACCTCATGATCGAGAGTTATAACGGTACCGCAACCTGTACAACTGTGCAATCTAAGGTTGTCATAAGTGTCAAGGTCATCCAATATCTCCAATGGTAGAAGCCAACACGTAATATAAACCTCCATATCATCAACATATTCAACTACATCACATTATATTGTCAATACCATATTCAACTTCACCATATTGATAATCAACAATGCGTGGTAAAAACTATTATATCATATTGATAATCATCGTCATCGTTAACAACAACAACAACAACAACCACCTGCAGGACTTATCCTCTTATCAGGTTACAACACAAATGTCCTACAGGACATTCCCTCCATTTAGAACCAACAATATCTTGCAAGACATGCCCTCCTGTCGGGATCACACTATGACATATAGGTATAATAATAAAAACTACTTTCCAAATTTAACCATTTACTTGATCCATTTAACGTTATAAAATTATCAATTTTAATAAATATTTTCTTTTCACATTTTTGTACGAAAAATATAATTGGATAATTTACATAAAAGACAGTACACTCACCTTGACATTTGTACTGCTATTATGCGATCGCTGAAATACTGTCACAGTTGGCGTCGCATGTGAACCTAACAATGACAGGATCTAAACTAAAAATTTATTTAAATAAATCTAATATGAGATACAATGCTTGAAATAAGTGACAATAAGATGCAATTTTACCTATTCTCAAATTTATTTAATTATACAAAATTTATTAAAATTAAACATTCTACTTTCCCAACCCAAAATTAATTATAGTTACATTTATAAAATTTATCAATCAATAATTTAATTACTACAAAAATATTATTTGACTCAAATCAAAGAACTACTAAAAATACTATTCTAATCAAATTTGCAATTTTTACTTTAAATTGAATTTTTCACAAATTAGATATATTTATACATGAATATAAACTCATTATATTTTCCTAAATTCATATATATATATATATAATTTTCGTGCATATATACAAAAAAAAATATGTATATATATAGAGAGAGAGCCTGGAGAGAGAATGTAAATAAAGTCGTTTTTTTTTTATGTATAAACATATATAGAGAGAGAGAGGACTTACCAAGTCAGAGTGAAATGAGAGACATGGGGAAGAGACTATGTAGAGACTAGAGAGATTTACACATATATGCGTATTGCAAACTTTCACTATTTCTATTATTATTATTATTATTATTATTATTATCATTATTATGGGTTTTGGTGGCTTAATTCTTCTATGCCACTTGTTTCTTTTCTTTTTCTTTTTTTAACTAAAACTTATGTGACTTGAACAAGACATGGACACGTTTTGTTCTTATCTTTTTTTTTTTTTTTTCTTTTTTCTTTTTTAATTGTTATTATTATATATTGTTACTATTATTATATTATAAATTATATTCATTTTCCCTCTTAAATTTTTAATTGCTTTTTGGACCCAAAGTTAGTGTTTTAAAATAGCAATTAGTCTCCAAACTTTATAAAATCAAATTAAAATTAACATATTAATTCCTAAAAAATTTAAAACATATTTTTTTATATCTATACATCTTATCTAAAGCAAACTTTGTGTTACTATTCATTTGGATATGTAAAATTACATAATTGTTCTCAAAATTTAGACAACTAAAGATCTACTTTTCACCTATTTTTTTTTCTATATCTATATATAACTATTACCTATTATTTATAATTTTTCTATATAAAAGTCAAGATTTTTTCTATATTTATCTCTATAAGGTTTAATTTACTATTTATTTGTATAAGTAACATTACCAAAATATCCTTCAAAATGTCATAAATAAATTAAACTTTTCATCTAAGGCACACTTTTTCAAAATTTTAAAGAAAAGTCATTTAACAAATCTAAATCTATATCGATATTTACACTTTTGTATAAAGAAATGTTTAGTTTATTTATTCATTTGACGTAAAATTACCAAATTATTCTTCAAAATTTTAAAAGCAAAATCAACTTATCCTTTAAGGCATATTTTTTCAACTGTTTAAAGAAAAATCATTTAACGCGCTCGCGCACACATATATATTATAAATAATCAAATATATGCATAAAAATTGTTTATTATTTTCATTAAAAAAAATAGACTTCTAAATTCTACTTTTTAAGGAAAAAAAACTAAATAGTCTCATCTGGTATAAAAAAATACTCAAACTATATATAGAAACATAAAAAGTATAAAAACTTATGAAAAATATGTAACTCCATCAACATAATATAAAACATGACGGCTTTCTGGCTGACTAGGACAAACTTATAACTAGGACAAACGAAAATATGATTAGGACAAACAAATGCTGACGAGACCAAATAAATTTGTTGAGTAGGACAGATTGAGACAAATTAATTTTATTTTAGGCATCGATTTACTTAATGTTTCCTAATTGAAATACTGATTAAGTTATACTAATTTTATTTGAGGCATTGATACTTAATTTTTTTAATTTAAATACTAATTTAGTTAACTAACCCAAATTTTCCTTCTTCGCATTTTCTGAATAGGAAATTTGTAATTTAATTATCTCAATCTCTCTCTTTCTCCAATTACCTCCTAACCTTAATTATCTCCAATTGTCACACTCTCACTCTCTGCCTTCATCTCTAATTTTATCAATTCTCTCTCACTTTCTCTCTCCCACTTTCTCCCCAATCTGTGCCCCTCTCTCCTCGCCGCACCTAATTCTCACCTCCTAAACCTAACCCTTTTTCTTTCCCCAAATCAGCGATTCCTTTCTCCCTCCATCACCATGAAGCTAGCTGCGCCATCGCCGAATCGCCTGCCTCCCAGTCTTAGGTCATCATTGTGTACGAACGGAGCACCACTGACAATGCTCAGCGAGGACTGCGAAGGTACTTTGTCTCTCTCGTTAATCCATCAGGTCGATATCATCTTTTATGTCCAACCATCAGACCGCTTTCTACCCTAATCACAAATGTCCAAACTTTTATCTTCACGCCCTAATCGTCTGTATGAATAGAAGAGGTCCAAATAGAGTCCAAGTGGAGCCCCATTGGATTTTCAGTTCAAGGAAGAAGAAAATATCTACATAGAAAGGTCCGGTAGCCCCCTCTTTGGTACGATCTCTCTCTTCTCTCTCTCCACACCCCTTCATGCTACCTTTTTCATTCATGGGTAATGGCTGGAAGAAATTTTGGGATCTGATTGAAAATTCTAAAATCATATTTTGAGAAATTTTCTGATCAATTCACAAAATTTTCGGTACGATTCTCATCTCGTTTTACATGTTGGATGATTTATGTGTTTGCATCTCTTTTTACACGTTGGCCACAATCCACAGTATATATATATATATATATATATATATATATATATATATATATATATATATATATATATATATATATATATATATATATATATATATACTGTAATATTTTTTTGGTAAGATTTCACTCTTTTATTTTATTTTCTTTATTGATTTTCTACTCGCTTCTCAGAACACCGCCTATCCCCTCTCTCCGAGCACGTGCTTCCTGTTCGTAGTGAATTTCCAGATTGTGCTTCTGGGTTGCAACCTGTTGTGCGACGTGGTTGCAAGGGAAGAGGCGCTTGGGTTTGGAATGCGGTGCTCAATTGTGTGATTCTACTGCTGTTCTTGAAGTTCTATATGAAGATGCATCTCCGACAAAGAAAGGTCGCCATCGATGATTTTACTATAACTCTGTGTTTTGTTCTACGCTAACTTCATTCATCTCTCTTGATCTCCATCTATTTTGAGCTATTCTTCTAGATTTTTATTTCTAATTGATTGTACTCATTTTCTTAAACCAATTTAACTCTCAGCTAAATCTCCTAATTTCCTTCTTTAAAATTGTATGAAGGTTTGTGTTTTTCAAATCTAATGCTATATGCAATTGCTTAGGGATTGGGTAGATTATCCATTGTTCCTGCATTTGCAACATACTCTGCTGCTAGCTAATATGGGTAAAATAGGGACAAAGGAGTTTTCGGGTATTGTTTGAATTTCTTTCCCCAAAATTATATCCTCACTAGAATTCCTGATTGAGTTTGTTGTATCAATGGCGTTTGCTACCAACGGTTAGGAATGTAGATTAAAAATAGTTCTGATCATTTGCTATGATTTTTTAATAGGTGTCCACGACAGATTATTAAGAACTAAGTTGTACTCAGAACAATACAAGTAAGTTCCCACAACATTGGGTGTTGTGCTTCATTAACCCAATTTTTTTAATCATCAATTCTTTGCTTGATAGAATTTTGTAATGGAATAGCATGTATTTAGTTTTGTTTGTTAGTTTTTATTGATATTTAACTATTAGTCATTATTGATATTCAAATGAAATAAGTGTGGATCTTGATTTTTTGTTATTATTATTGAATTATTGATTATGATATTCCACTTTTAGTTATTATTAAGTTCAAAATGTTGTATATGTGGTGTTTCTTTACTGTTTTGGTTCCAAGCAAATTTTTGTTTCTATTCTGTTTTGTTCTGTTCCTAGATTTCTGTTCGTGCCCAGAATTTTGTTCCCATATTTCTGTTATGTTCGTAGACTTTCTAGCTTTCTCTTATGTTCCCAGTTGTTTGTCATTCGTTCTATTTTTTGGTTCTCTTTTTAGGTTTTTCATTGCCAAAAAAGTGGTGTTTGTTTAGTGTTTTCGTCGATTAGGTTCAGGTTCAGATCAGTGTCGATTAATCCATCGTGGATTAATAGGTATCATTATGTATTTCAAGTTCACCGTCGATTCTATTCAGGTATGATCCATTGTTATGCTCCCATTTTTTTTTGGAAATATGTTGTGATGTTCAATTTTAAAAGATGCTTTGGATTATTATAATTGTTTGTAGCCGGCGAGTGATGGTTCTAATTTTTTGGAACGTGTTGTAAATGTTCCTAATTTTCTCTCTATTTGATTGTACTGTGTGTGAGATTTTTAAGACGTCTTTATTAGTACAAATGCATGCAGTTTTAGCCCTTGGGATCTCCTTGGTATGTTTATACGTTTTCTTAGTATTAACTTTTTTATTGATTATATTGATTCCCTTCAATGATCTGTTCTCAATGGAGGTTTAGGTTTACGACGTTTTTCTAATATATGAGTTTCTTTACATGTACATATTGAAAGCCACTTAAATTGCTATCATATATGCATGCCTTGCATCTTTTGGTTTTTGGAGTTGGGAGCGTGCATTTGTACTGCCTTTAGATTTTTAAACCTGTTTTTGTTTTTGAGAAACCGGCACTAATTTTCTTGATTTTTGGAAATTGTGTGTTTAGTTAATTAAGGAAGCAATTATCATTAAAGGAAAAATTAAATAAGCAATTAAACAATATTTGGTCCCTACACCCAAAGTAATTTGAATACACGGATTATAATTATTTGAGTAGTGTTTTATAATTTAACTTGGTGCTATTTTAATTCTCCACTATGAATTTGCTTGACCATATTTTTTATCATCTAGGATGATTAAGATTTTTTTTTATTTTTTTTTAATGATGTCCATTCTTTTTGATGTAATTTATGGTGTCTAAATTTTTTTTATATTGTATTTTAATTTTTAGGGTGTATATGAAGTAGAAAAAAGAATCTATTGGAAACTCTATATAGGTATATAAGTAGTTTGTATGTGTAAAGAATATATAATCTTTCTTTTTCTTATTAAGAATCTATAATACGGGCGAAATGGTGTCATGTCTTTTTATTTTATACCGATACAAGTTTTAGTTTCAATTGTTGGTTATTATTGATGTTTAAATAAAATAGATGTAAAATGTTGTATAAATGGTGGAGATTATATTAAAAAATCAAAGATATATATATTGTAATAGGTTCAAGTTGTCATTAAATATAATTTGGTAATTATCTCAAATTTTCTCAAGAAAATTAGACTACAAAATTTTGAGCAACTAAAAGAAATGTATTATATTTTTAAAATTTAGTTATCTTTTTTATTTTATGGTTGTGTTGTAATTTTAATCTGTGCCTTCAGGCACGGGTTATACGTTAGTATATATATATTTGGTCATGAGATTTAGATTTTAAATTTTTAATTGAAATAGTTTTATCTATATATATACAGTCTTATATAAGGAAATAATTAGTTTATTATTTATTTGTATAATTAAAATTACCCCTGAAATTTTTTTAAAAACAAAATCAACTTATGATTTAAAGCGCACTTTTTGGTTTACTAGGACAAACTTATAATTAGGATAAAAAAAATATGATTAGGACAAATAAAGTTGCTGACAAGGCCAAATAAATTTGCTGACTGAGACAAACATAAAAAAAAAATACCTGCAATTTCTTGAATTAAAATTAATTACTTAGGTTTAGTCTTCAAACTTTCAAAGCCACCCAATTAGTGAGAATATTATCTAGGGAAGCAACAAATAACAACCATGGAAATAAACCCATTTTTTCCTTAATTTCCGATTATTATACTATTTACCCCTTCTCTCTATATATACAATGGGAATGGACCCATTTTCTCACTCAAGCATCTCTCTTTCTCTTTCCAATTGTTCTCCTTAATTTTTGATTATTACACCGTTTACCCCTTTCCTCTCTATATATTATGGAAATAGACCCATTTTCACACTCAATCATCTCTCTTTCTCTCTCCAATGGCAATGCCCTTTTCTCTCAACAATCTATCTATGGAAACATCTCTCTCTCTCTATCTCCAATTTACAATCTCCCACTCTCTCGGTTGATTTAGGGTCGCCGACTCACTCAACTCTCAGTCTCATTCCAATCGAGCCCTAATATCTTCCAATCGGTTGGAATGGAAACCCTAATTACTTCCAATCAAGCCCTAATTCCCCAAATTCCGATTCCCAATTCCCTAATCCCTTCCTTAATTCTCAATCAATTCTCTTTCCTTAAATAACTTCCTCTTCCCCGAATCTCTCTATATATAATCCTCACAATCGTCACTATTGACACACAACTATACCTCTGCCGTCTTCTTCCTTTGCCATCGCACAAAGCTGAGTTGTCATTCAATCATCGAGCAAATCACTTCTGCCGTTGCACAAAGGTGAGTCGCCTTCACTTACTATTTTTGTTCTCTATTTCTATTTATGTTTGTCAATCGAGGGTTTGTGTTGATTGGTGTTTAGATCACTAATCTTCTGTTTTTGTTCTCCGTTTTTGTTTTAATGTTTCTGAATATTTTAATCTATGTGAGTTTTTGTTTTAGCTTGTCAATCTTCTGTTTCTGTCTCTATTATCTGTTTCCAAATGGTAGGTCTGATTTTTTTTTTTTTTACCGGTATTTTGAAATCAATGTCTGATTCATTCTCCTAATTTTAGTTGAATTTGATCGATTTTGGGTGCTGAATTTGACTCATGGATTTTTTAACACATCGAAGTCTAGAAGATTGGATTTTTAACCCATAAGGGATGTGTTAGGAATAGATACAGTTTTATAAATCAAATTCTACCCCGGGTCAATCTCAAACTTTAGTACTTAAAAATACAGTTTTTATACACATCGAAGTCCAGAAGATTTAATTATTTCTGACATTTATTTTGATTGTTTTAAGAATAATATGGATGTGTCAATAGATAGTTTTTTGTCTGAAAATGGTATCATGATCTTTAATCTCTTCTTCTTTCTGTAAAATATTCAACAAATAAAAATTGCTTCTTGGTGTGTGTTTGTGTGTTTATATCATTTCTGAATTGCCTTTAGACTTTAGTTAACGATAATACTTACATTTATTGGTATGCGAGTTTAATGCAATTTAATGCTCCACAAAAGCAACAATCACTGATGGAGTGTGACTAGTGTGTAAATAATAACACCTTCTTGCGGCCGAACAACTCATCCTAAGCTTAAAACTACAATGTAGTTCGAAATTGTAATATTCATTTTGATTTTTTTGTAGTATTCATTTTGATTTTTTAGAAACTGCGTTTGTTCATTTTGTAGTATTCATTACCAAATTGTAGTATTCATTTTGAAACTGTGTTTGTTCTAATCTTTTGAAATTTTTGTACTCATTTTGATTTTTTTTTTTTTTTTTTCCTTTAAGTTTTCTAAAGCATCTAGTTCAGAATAAGTTTTAACTAAATTTTGGGTAAAAAAATTAACTCAATTTTCTTTAATTAAAAAATTAATTTAATTAATTAACCTTTGAATTGTTTCCATATGTTCTCAATTTTTGATTTATTAATAAGTTATTGCTTAAAATAATTAGGTTTAAGTTTCGTTCCTGTTGTCGTTCCTGTTTCTGTTTTTGTTCTGTTTCCGTTATTGTTTCTGTTCTATTATTGTTTATGTTCTGTTTTGTTACTATTTCGGTTTAATAATAATGTTGATTCTAAGATTTTGATGGACAATTAAAGGTTGATGTTTTTTGTAGAACTAACGGTTTTATTGAGTGCTTCAATTTATTAGTTCCAGTGATGAAAATGATCATGAAGATATTGTAGCAATGCTAAAGATGATGACAAAGATGATGGAAGATTAAGAGTTTAAAGAAATTGAAGAATCTAGTGAAAACAACTCATGTTATATTCTAACTCTTAATATCCTAATTAGGATTATACACGATACAAAATGATTTTTTATAAATATGTGTGTTTTTTATAGGATCCTAATTAGTTAAATTATTTGCTCCTATGTGAAATTGAAAAAGAAATATTGATAATTAATTAAAATTGAATTTAAGAATTTAGTAGAGCTAACCGAGAAAAGAAATCGGTTAAAGAGACGAAAACGTCAATGAGAATGAATTCAAAACGAATTAATGAAAGGATTCTAGCATTGGTAAGTCGACCGATACATAGAATATGAAGTTGTTGAATCTCTCGATTGACGGGTAGGTCAACCTGAGCTTAAATGGTGAACTCTCTGAATCGATAAGTCGACAGGGAGGTCGACTTGTGACCAGAAATGAAACTCTTTGAATCTCTAGGTCGACAGATAGGTCGACTGATTGGCAAATAATTTTTGGGTTGGCTATATCCTGAATCGATTGTTCGACAGGTGACCCTTGGTCAGTCTACTTATGGGACTGTTTCAGGATTTGTGAAATTTCGGATTTTATTCTAAAAGTAGCCGTTATTAGCCGTTTTGGTTAAGATTTGAGAGATATCTTAGGGATTTGATGTTATTTGGGATATGAAACATATATTATGATATCCATATAGATATGGTTCATTAAGTTTGAATATTTCTCAATTTGGTACATGTAATTCTTTCTATCCTATTTAATTGTGATTGAGAAATATTTAAGGGATTTAATTGAGAAGTTTAAAAGCCATAATTAAATGATTTGAACCATAATGAAGTCTTAATCATATAAGGAGTCTATAAGAGTAATTAAATTGTCATATTAAGTGGGAACTAGCCGTTGGAGAGGTTGTTTTATTCTCTTTTATATAGACTTGCGCTTTTTCACATTTGAGAGGGACATATCTTGAGAATTATTCTGAGCTATTCAGCCTTTGGGCTTTCTAAGAGTAATCATATTGATTGAATTGTGAGATCTTTTCTGAGAGTTATTCTTGAAAAATAATTATTGTGGATTATTGCTACTACCGATCTGAAATTCCATTGCTATCTTTAATCATTATTTTTTCGGTGGAATCTAGGTGAGATCTTTCCAAATTACTTTCTATTAATTATTTCTTGATTATATTTGGAATTTGATCTTTGAAATTATTTTCTGATTTTTTTTTGAAAAATATTTTTGAAATAATTTCTTGAATAAATCTGATTACGTGCTCCATTATGTGCTACCCAATTTTTGTTTAAAATCATATTTTGAATATCTTACTTTTCTATCACTAGTTTTGCGATATTAATTGAGTTCTAATTTATCTGGGGTGGTAGAAGCTCCGAGTTAGAAAAATCACTTATCAATTTGTAATTGGTGAGTTGAGTGATGGATTGAATGCTATTGGGAGTATTTAATCAAATGATAGCTGATTCAGTCTCTTCTTGTAAAGAGATTGAGGTAGTAATTATTCTTTGATTGAATTTATTTATGAGCAATTTTGTAACGGTTCATTTCTTACCGGGTAAAAGGATATTTGGAGTGTTTGTGAAGTTTTGATTCTTTAGCTTAAGGTACAAAAAGAATTAGGTTATTCTTGAGCTTGTAAAAAGTAGAGGTTATTCCTAAGCCTAAGAAAATAAATTTGTAAAGGTTGATTTTGAGCCTGTGAAAAAATTCTTTGTGAAGGTTTGGTTCCTACCTTTAAAGGAATCTTGAGTTTAGTGGATGCGACTCTCCGTACAGTTCGGGGTACTAGATTAGCCAACAGTAGCTTGGTGAACCAATATAAATTTCTGTGTGCTGCTATTTTTCGTTATTTGGTGTGCACCTAGTTTATATTATATTTTCGTTGTTATATAAAGATAATAATTAATTTAGGATTAAAATTAATTATTTGGATTATTGAAGTATTTTTTCTCTGATAATTTTTTATCTACCTAATTCACCCCCTCTTGGGTAGTTCACTGGGTTAATAATTGGCATCAAAGCTGATTTAGCTCGACACACTTAGCTAACAAAGATCACATGATGCACATAATAGGTACACTAGCTGAGGGGTAGTCTATACACCGACCATCGTTGTTTGCTAGTGAAAATTATTCGTTCTGGAAAGACAGAATGATAGCCTTCCTTCAGGCTACAAATTATAATATGTGGCTAACAATCGAGGATGGTCCATTTGTTCTAATGGAAAACGGAGTCGAGAAGAAGAAGGAACAGCTAATTGCTTCTGATAAACAGAAACTCTCTATAAACTCTCAGGCTATTAACATTCTATTTTGCTCGTTAGATGCTAATGAATACTCTAGAGTTTCAGGTTGTAAATCTGTAAATGAGATGTAGGACAAGTTACAAGTTACCCACGAAGGGATAAGTCAAGTAAAACAATCAAAAATTAACGCTCTTATAAGGAAATTTGAATTGTTCAAAATGGAAGAAACTGAATCGATTCAAGAGATGTATACTCGCTTCAACAACATTTGCAATCACTTGAGTCAACTTGGAAAGCCATACTCCATGGAGGATAGAGTTTGAAAAGTCCTAAGGTCTTTAACAAAAGTATGGGAGTCAAAGGTGACGGAAATTGAGGAAGTTAAGGATCTTAGCAAATACAAAATTGATGATCTCATAGGCAGCTTGATGACTCATGAAGCGGCGATTAAAGGATATGAGGATAATATCAGAAATAGCAAGAGGAAATCCTTGGTACTGAAAGCTCAAAAAATTGAAGAAGATGATGATAGTGATGATGAAAGTCTTGACAATGAGCAAGAGAAAAATGTGGCGCTTCTCACAAAGAATTTTAGAAGAATGACTCGGCCACATTCTGCGGGAGAAGAAACCTCAACAAGACTAAAGTGGAATGTTACAACTGTCATAAGACAGGTCACTTTCAAAATGATTGTCCCGAACCGAAGAAAGATAAAGAAAATAAAAAGAAGAAGAAAGAAAAGAAGAGAGGAAAGAAGAGTAAGAAGAAATTCATGAAGGCTACTTGGGATGATACTGAATCAAGTAGCTCCGAAAAATTAGATACTGAAGATTTGTCCATGTTTGCATTGATGATCACTGGTGGTGTGGTAACTAAATGTTCAAGTTCTTGTCTTTTAGATTTTGATGAATTATTTGATATTTATCAAGAATTTTCTCATGATTATAAAAATAATGTTCTAAAATAAATTTCCTTCAAAGTACAATTAATACATTAAATAAGTAAGTGATGGACTACGAATTTAAAAACAGTGAATTAAAATCCAAGTTGACGGATTTGCATTCAATTGTTCTCAAATTCACCGGCGTTAAAAATAACTTGAAAATGCTTTTGGGAAGTTCACGTGGAATTTTTGATAAAATCGGTATTAAACAAAAATGTTTTCAAAAATTCTTTTCTGAAAACAAAGATCTTGTTAGATGTTTTAAATGTAATATTGTGGGGCATATTATTCGTTGATGTTTTGCTAAAACATCTAACTATAGACAAGTTTGCATTCTAAAATGAACAAAAATTGTCCCGACTAACAAGATCAGACCTACTTAGACTGGTTACCACTTAGGAACTATTTGAGATGCTCCTTGCAGGTTATTCTAAAAGTATCAATAAGTAAGGACAAATGGTTCCTAGATAGTGGTTGTTCTCGACACATGACGAAAAACAAAAGAAAATTTACATCTTTGACACCTAAGGATGGAGGTCATGTGACTTTCGGTGACAACGCAAAGGGTAAAATTATCGATATAGGTAATATCGGTAATGTTACTACTATTATTAAAGATGTATTACTAGTTGATAGATTTAAACATAATTTGCTTAGTATTAGTCAATTATGTGACAAGGGCTATAACGTTATATTTGATCATGATAAGTGCATTATTAAGAATAGTCATGATAGTAGTATCATGTTAGTTGCATCACGTTTTGAGAATGTTTATACTTGCTCATTTGATGATTTTAATTCTCAAAATTTATCTTGTTTGAATGCTTTGTCTGAAAATAGTTGGTTATGACATTTGAGACTTGGGCATGCTAGTATGGAGTTAATCTCTAATTTATCTGAGAAGAGTCTCGTACGTGGCATATCTAATTTGAAATTTGTGAAAGATAAAGTATGTGATGCATGTCAATTAGGTAAGCAGGCAAGATCATCATTTAAGAAAAAGATGCACATGTTCATGTCTAGATGTCTTGAATTATTGCATCTTGATTTGTTTGGTTCAAAGTCTGTTGCTAGTCTTGGTGGTAAGTTTTATGCTTTCGTTATTTGTAGCACGTAGATACGATGCTACTTTCTCCGCAAGTGTACAAGTCAAATTTTAGTATAATAGGAAGAGTAGAGATTGTCATATTCACAGGGATTGGTTGAAATTATCATCGAGTACCGCAATTATCATAACCTAACTTTATTTAGGCGATAGAAATTGGTTTACAATTAATTAATACTAAACTAAAAATAATTTATCTAATTATACTATATTACTATATTGAGATATTTAAGGGAATGAATTATCTAGGGATTAACTTCATTTACTTAAATGTGATTGATCTCGTTTGACTTACGTTAACGGTGTTTGACTTATCTTACAATTTCTGTATCATAAACTCATTCACTCCCTCTCTCGAGTGACAAGTGAATGAATATGTAATTTCGCCTTAATGTCGAAGTGCCCCTCTAGCATTTTTTAGAACACATAGTCACATGATTCTTGCCCCAATGTCATTGATTGCACACTTTCTAACTCCCTCCCGGGTTATTACATCGTCGCGTTGTGTTTAACCTTAGTCCGAATTCGGGGTTACCTCTCCCGAGTGTCAAACCCCGTATTCTCTATATACCTAAACAAGAATATAATCAAAGAATAACGGTAAATACAATCAAATAACGAAGAACAAGCATTAACGAAACACTGATTTCACACAAACAACATATTCATAAATTTATATTAATCCCATCGATAATCAATGTTTAGCCAATGGCCATAACTATTTATACAATGAAAAATGAGTTAAACATGCTTAAAAAATTACCAAAGTTAAGAAATAAAAGAAAGAAACGAAAGACTTAGCCATTATCTAAAGATTTGGTGCTGGAATCATTTAACGATCGCTTCTCCTTCTTTGCGTTGTGTTATTCTTC
Organism: Eucommia ulmoides; assembly: GCA_016647705.1. Classification (NCBI taxonomy): domain Eukaryota; kingdom Viridiplantae; phylum Streptophyta; class Magnoliopsida; order Garryales; family Eucommiaceae; genus Eucommia; species Eucommia ulmoides. Next base: position 32,302,084 of record CM028329.1, read on the forward strand.
TTTGGGTTGTGAGCTCTCCCTCAAAAACCTCTCAGAACTGTCATCCCTAAGTGTATAGAGGGTTGGTTCTTCCAAAATGAGGAGGAGAAAAAAGAAAAAGGGAAAAATATCTCAAAACATATCTAAAATAATACTTTACAGTTGCAGGGGTTACTACAGCTGCAAGGGTTACCGCCATGGTGGTGGGCATGTTGGCAAGGTTACCACTGTGGCGGTGACCTAATAGACACGGCAGTGGGCACAATAGGCAACTTCTCTACATCCTCATTGCTACGGTGGTGGGTTTTCTACATTTTCGGTATTCTCACCGTCGCGGTGGTAGTCTTACTGCCACGGCAGTAGGCTACAGCTTTGAAACAATTACCTTTTTGCTCGTCTTTCCATCATTCTTCCATATACTTGCTCTGATTAGCTTGATATTCAATCGTTTTAGCTCTTTTTCATCTCAAACACCTGTTTAATACAAAAACACATAAAAACATATTAAAACTTAATAAACATACTCGAAAACTAACAGGTTCGATTTGGAAATAGATAGGTAAATTACACCTATCAGTTATAGTTGATGATTATTCTAGACTTACTTGGATATTTTTTCTTGCTAAAAAAAGTGAGATTGCTTCTGTTTTTGCTAAATTTGTAAATGTGTTTAAAATGAGAAGAAATATTCTATTATCAACATTCGAAGTAACAAAGGAAGAGAGTTTAAGAATGATGATATGGTAAGTTACTGTGATGAGCATGGTTATGCTCATAACTTTTTTGCACCAAGATCACCACAACAAAATGGTGTAGTGGAGAGGAAGAACATGACGTTTCAAGAGATAGCCAGAACGATGCTTGATGAAAATTGCTTACCAACCTACTTCTGGGCCGAAACAGTAAGTATAGCTTGCCATGTGGTAAATCGGGTATCAATTCATAGAGGGTTTAACAAAACCCCATATGAAATCTAGAATGGTAAGACTCCTAATATTTCCTATTTTAAAGTATTTGGATGTAAGTGTTTTATTTTGAATGACAAGGATAATCTTGGTAAATTTGATACTAAATCTGATTATGGGATTTTTTATGGATATGCTACTAACAGTAAAGCTTATAGAGTTTATAATAAATGTACATTAATAGTAGAAGAAACTATGCATGTTGTTTTTTAGGAAGCTGATCCATTCTTGTCGAGAAAGATTTTGGATGATGATGATATAAGTATTTCAAATAACCAAAACCAAGGTGATAATGTACCTAAGGAGTCCCAACAAGAGGAGAAACCTAAGGAAAAGAATTTGACTTTACCACAAGCTATAAAGACAGTACCGGACATTCGGTAAAAGAAATTATTGGTAATTTCGAAAGAGGTGTAAGTACTCGTTCTTCTCTTAGGGATATAATTAATCTTGCTTTCTTATCTCAAATTGAGCCTAAGAATGTAGATGAGGCATTAACCGATAAATCTTGGATTTTCGCAATGCAAGATGAGTTAGTTCAATTTGAGCGGAACAAAGTATGGTGTCACGTTTCGTGATCGAATTTTCATCCAGTTATTGGTACTAAATGGGTTTTTAGAAATAAAAAGGATGAATCTTTCATGATAATTAGAAACAAAACAAGATTAGTAGTACATGGCTATAATCAAGAGGAAGGAATTGATTATGATGAAACCTATGCTCCTATTGCTAGACTAGAAGCAATTAGAATGCTACTCGCTTTTGCATGTTCACGTAATTTTAAGTTATATCAAATGAATGTTAAGAGTGCATTTCTAAATGGCTTCTAGTAGAAGAAGTTTATGTGTAACAACCCTTGGGATTTGAAAGTGATAAATTTTCCGATCACGTATATAAACTTTGCAAGGCTTTGTATGGGTTTAAATAAGCTCCTAGAGCTTGGTATGAGAGACTTAACCGATATTTGATCGAAAATGATTTTCGAAGGGGTATTTGTGATATAACACTGTTTGTGAAGCAAACTGATTCTGATATCCTATTAGTACAAGTGTATATTGATAATATTATTTTTAGATCTACTAATGAAAACCTTTGCCAAGAGTTTACTAAGATAATGCAGGTCAAAATTGAAATGAGCATGATGGGAGAGTTGAATTTCTTTCTTGGATTGCAAATTAAGCAAACCAAATAAGGGATATTTATAAACGAAGCTAAATACACCAAGGAGTTGTTAAAGAAATATGGCTTGGATGGCGCTAAAGAGTACAAAACTCTCATGGCAACGGTTACAAAGATAGACAAAGACGATACGGGCAAAAGGGTTAATGAAAAAATGTATTGAGGTATGATTGCTAGTCTATTACATTTAACTGCTAGTAGACCTGACATTATATATAATGTTTGTTTTTGTGTTAGATTTCAGTCTTGTCCTAAAAAATCGCACTTAACTATGGTTAAGCGAATTTTTCGATAGTTAAAGGGGACGACTGACTTTGGATTATGGTATCCTAGGGGGAGTGATTTTAAATTGATAAGTTACTCCGACGCTGATTTTGCCAGTTGCAAAGTTGAGCGAAAAAGCACAAGCAGGTCAAGTCATTTGTTAGGACATGCATTGGTTTTTTGGTCAAGCAAGAAACAGAATTCGATAGCCTTATCCACTACTGAGGCTGAATATACGGCAGCTGGTAACTGTTGTGCTCAAATTTTATATATTAAGAAACAGTTAAATGACTTTGGAATTTGCATAGAGGAGGTCCCGATTTATTGTGATAATAAAAGTTATTTGTCTAAGTAAGAATGCTACACAACACTCACAAACTAAGCACATAGAGATAAGACATGTAATACCCCCAAAAATTATACTTTTAAAAAATATTATTTTATATAAGTCTAATATTTTTGGGACGATTTTGAAAGTTGTGGTATAAATATATACTTGATAATTGTTGAAATTAAATGTTAAATTTATATTTTTAAAAATATTATTTTAATATTTTGGGTTGTTTTGTATATTATAGAAATTTATAATAAATATTTGATAATTTTTTGGGACTGAATGTTAATTTTAAATTGATTTTTAAAGTTTTGCGACAATTGTATTATTTAAAATATATTTTTAAAATTTTTGGAATATAGTTAATATTTTCCTTATTTTTAAAGGGGGTCATCGTGTAAATAAAAAAAAAAAAAAATAATCAAATGGTTCAAAATGGTTTCCTTCCATAGGAAGGAAACCAAATTAAACCACAAGTATATATATATATATTGATTATGGAAACTTACACGTGTTATGTAATGGATATAATAATAAAAGTAATACTAACATAAGAAGGAATTATCAACATATAATAATAGAAGGATGAGTATATATGAACTTTTATCATTATCTTAGATTAGAGATTATGTGTTCATTTGGCTATGGTGCTTGGGCGAGAAAACAAAAAGAAGAGAAGAGAAGAGAAACTAAAAGAAAAAATAAAATTTATGCCGTGGCGATGCCGATTTGGATTTCAGCTTTGGATTTTGGGTAGAATTTCTAACTCGTTTAATATATGTATTTAATTTTCCTATTGTGTGATTCATGCTATTATTATTGTTGAATTTTAACTGTTAGATTTCATGAAATATTTATAATTATGTAAAATTTATGTGAAAATCATGCCAAGGTATTTTATTTGTTGTGTAAATTAAATACACGTATTAGAGGGGTTGAAGTTCTACTGAGCGCTAGCTCACAACCCCACAGTTTTGATTGTAGAGCCGGTGAGAACGAGAATGGTGTCAGGAATCTCATTTGAATTTTATTTAAAATTGTAATAGTTGTATCTATTAATCACCATTGTAGAATCGATTTGATAAATCGATAAATTATAAATTCGATAATTATAATTGTCGCTGTAATTGTATATTGAATTACAAATTTAAACTTTAGTATTGAATTGACCGGCGCCAAGAATTTATTTGAATGTATTTGAAAATAATGCGGCGACAGGAATTTTAGCTGAATTTCTATTTAATCTGTAATAGTTGAATTTATTATTTACCTGTGTAAAAATTGAACCGATTAATTTGACATTTGTGATTGTCTCCATTATTTGTAAAATTTCTCGGATTAATTCGGAACAAATTATTGGTTATTCGGTTTAGCATTAATTCTCCAAGTGGAGAAATCAAATGGCGGCCCTAGGAAACCGGGCTGTCACAGGTGATATCAGAGTGGGTTTACAACCACCTTAGGCTCGGGTTATGGTGCCGATTACTCATAATGAGTGAAGTAATACTTAAAAAAATTAAAAATTAAAAATTAAAAAAAAAACTGAAAGGAACAAATAAAATAAATTGAAATTATCAGACACAAAGTCCATAACAAGAGATTTAGGAAACAACAACCTAGAAGTTTTAAGATAGAGATAGCTTACTATAAGTGAGTTCAATAACTAAATGTGAATCTCCTGGCCCATTCCCAAGAAATGCATTTGTATATCTTTTCTCAGGTATGTAGTGTTTCCGCAACAATTTCATTCCAAGACATTCTGTGTAGAATCTGTACTCTGTAGCCAATGACAGTGTTCAATCAAAGCATCACTTGTTGAGAAGTATTAAAAATGAGATGATAATTTATACATTGATGGGAATTATTGTCCTGTCCATATCACCAATACGATATACAATATGGAGCATTCTTCTCTTATCCTTTTTCGCCCACTCTAAGGCATTCGCTTGGGTGCTAGTGCTACTACTTGCTCGAGCCATTTTTCCAATTGAGCATATTGTCATGTTGTTTCCCCTTTTATTAACAACTTAGAAGCTTTAAGACCGGAAAAAAAAAAATGTGATTGTAGAACTGCTAGATAACAAAAATACTTAGGGAGCCATACCTGGTAAATAGATCCCATCTTGTTAATCCAACAATATTTTGAAAAGTGAAAATATGATGTAAAGCTTGATAAGCAAAACATAAATTCATTATAAGATTAGGATTCCGAGATGAATCAAGTAGCTTAGGATCATGTTTCAATCAGCTTGGTTGAAAGCTAATCCACTCTTAGGATTAGAAGACTCAACCTGGTATATCATTTGAAGACTACTCACTCATTGAAGTTGAACAAGATAAAAATTGGATCACTGAAGAACATTGGATCCTATAACTGTATAATAAAGCTATTTGAGCTCAGTTAAGTTCATCTAAAAATTTGTTTAAAATTATTTTTTTTGGTAAAAGTAGTACGAAACAAACGAAGATTCACTTGAAGTTTATTAGTTTACAATGTACTCAAGCAAAACGATAATAGTTTCATTTGGCTTCACTTGAAGTTCAACGGAAATGTTGTTCTTAAAGAGTTGAACACTATTACATAAAAAATAAAAAAAAAATAAAAAAAAATTGTTGGAATTTGATAGATGATTACTGTTTGTATTAGAAAACAATGCTCGTTATATACACAAAGTGGAGATTATTTTCCTTAGGAATACACAAAATTGAATACAATATATCAAAATTAATTTTATGAGATAGTGTTGTTGACTGATAGAATTGTTGATGGTGGTCGGCTGGGACAGTTAATTTTCTGTCATTTTTTATTTGTTTCCATTTTATTATTTTGTTAAATTAAAGAAACTTGTCATTTTTCATCGGAGATTTGTAAGTATGTTATTAAATTTATTATTGAAATATTTTCTAAGAAAAGTGATACCTATAGGGTATTTGATATTTTGGTTTTGGTTTTGGTTTTGACATTTTTTTTTCCTTGAACTTTGACCAAAATCTCACTTTGGTCCTTATAGTTTCAATTTGAACATATTAACATCTTAGGTGGCGCCTGATTGATGCAACTTACCTATAGTAAGTAAAGTGAGGCTGGGTTAGTGTCGTGTTAGTCATAAACCTTAGGATATGTTGTTGAATTGAAAAGAATGGTTTGAAAGGTGTTTATTGTTTTCTATATAAATTATCAAATTTTATTTTCGTATTAAATTTTGGAAAAAAAATGTTGATGAAAATGGACAGTTTTATGATATTAAATAGATCAAGAAAAATTTTAAAGGTGAAAAATGATTTTATTATCATGTTATGCTGAGACCTATCAGGAGGGCAAGTCTTGTAGGTGATTGATTATGTTGTTGATATATTGAGACCTATCAGTAGTGCAAATCCTGCAGGTGGCTACCCCTACAATTGGGGATATTGAATGGCCCTGACACTGTTGGCCACCTTAGATGGAACAGTTATACAGGTTACGGTATTATCGTAACTCCCGATTATGAGGTAAAATGATCATATAGCTAGTATGAAAATATGTATACGGTATTTTATTATATATCAAAATGATTTGGTTTATGGATATTAATGCATTATTTTATTGTGATAGTAGCAATGAAATTTTATTTTGGATCAGTGTGCGGTTACATTTATATTATATTTTGAAAGGTGGTGTTTGATAAATATACTTGATCCATAAATTCTTTTTATATTATGAAAACAGCATGTGTATTGTCTTCTATGTAAATTCTCAAATTATATTTTTATACTAAAATATGGAGAGAGAAAATGGGTTTGTTAAAATGGATTATTTTATAACGTTACACAGATCAAGTAGATTTTTAAATATAGAAAGTGGTTTATATTATCCGACTACGCCATAGTTGTCTTCTCGTCAAGATGGCATGTCCTGCGAGATGTGAATTACATGACAGGCAAGACCTGCAGGGTGGATATATGTTGTTAGCTGTCAAGCAAGTTTTGTAGGGTAGATATTTGTTGTTACATGTTAGGCAAGTCCTACAGGGTAGATATATGTTGACCTGTTAAATATAAATCCTATAAGTAGCTGCCCCTACCATTAGGGATATTAAATGGCCCTGGCATTGATAGCCACTTAGATGGCACAGTTGGACAGGTTACAGTACCGTTGTAACTCTCGATCATGAGGTAAACGATCCTATGGATAGCAAGGAAGTATGTTATTTTATTAAGTTGATCAGTTGACTTAAATTTGATTGTTCTGTTACGATGATATTTTTGTTGGGATTTGGATACTGTTCAGGGTGGCTATATTTTATTGGAAAGTGGATTTTGATAAAAATATTTTTTCTATAAAATACTTTTATATTACGAAGACAGTACACCGATAAAAATAACTCAAATAGATATTGGTCCATTACTAACGATCGATAGAGTGAGAGTGTGGGGGAAAGTGTTCAGACTTTTGGTGGATTTTATATACATTTTATGTAAGTATGGAATTCAATATTGAACTCAGCATGTTACGTGAGTATTGAACCTTGAGATGGAATATCCTATATTATGTGATTTTGGAGACATAATTATATGATTTGAAATGTATTTGGTTTATATAGTTTGACACGTATTTACATATTTGAAACGTATTTGGGTGGTTAAGACATAGTTACACGTTTGTAACATGTTTACGTGTTTCCAGATATTTATGTGGTTTTAGATATATTTATATATTTCGAGATGTAATTATGAGATTGACATGTAGCTATGCGATTCATATGTATTTATTTATTTCGATACATAATTACGTGATTAGGGCGTGTTTATATATTTCGACACGTATTAATATGGTTGAGAAGTGTTTATGTATTTCAACACGTGTTTATGTGTTTTGAAACATATTTAGTTGATTAACACGTATGTATATGTTTCGAGACGCATTTATGGGGTTCAGTTGTATTTATGTTTTTTAAGATGTATTTATATGATTTTAACGTATTTAGGTGTTTTGAGACATATTTATGTGCTTGAGAAGTGTTTATGTGTTTTAGAGATATTGTAGAAAAAAATTATTATAGGAAGTTTGGATTGTGTTGTTATTTATAAAAAAATTTACAAGATTATTGAAATTTTAATATGGATAGTAAGATTGATTATTCTTAGTCTCACGGGACAGTCCACAAGGAATTAGGTTATCTGTTGGATAAGATGTTGGCCGCGATATGTTGGCTTGAAATGTCGGATGGAATTGGTAAATGTTAGCTGTGGGATATGGTAGTAGACTTTAAAAGTCATGCCAAGTGAGAAAAATCATTGAGGTCGTAGACTTGTTGGAAATGAGATAGACCCAATCCAGTGAAACTACCATGATATTTTAAAGATATATTAGTATTTATCGCCATTTATTTCATAACGGAACAACGGGAGTGTGGTGGTGACTTTTGGTTATTATTTAATCGAGAGTGACTAGTATGGTGGGATTTTGCATTATTATTGTTTTGCACGAAATTTCGAGGACGAAATTTATTTAAGGGGGGGTAGGTTGTAATACCCCAAAAATTTATAGTTTTGAAAAATATTATTTTATATAAGTCTAATATTTTTGGGACGATTTTGAAAGTTGTGGTACAAATATATACTTGATAATTCTTGGAATTAAATATTAAATTTATATTTTTGAAAATATTATTTTAATATTTTGGGTTGTTTTGTACGTTATACAAATTTATAATAAATATTTAATAATTTTTGGGGACTGAATGTTAATTTTAAAATGATTTTTAAAGTTTTGCGACAATTGTGTTATTTAAAATATATTTTAAGAATTTTAGAATATAGTTAATATTTTCCTTATTTTTATAGGGGGTCATCGTGTAAATAAATAAAAAAAAAAATAATCAAATGGTTCAAAATGGTTTCCTTCCATAAGAAGGAAACCAAATTAAATCACAAGTATATATATATATATATGTGTGTGTGTGTGTGGATAATGGAGACTTACACGTGTTTTGTAATAGATATAATAATAAAAGTAATACTAACATAAGAAGGAATGATCAGCATATAATAATATAAGGATGAGTATATATGAACTTTTATCATTATCTTAGATTAGAGATCATGTGTTCATTTGGCGGTGGTGCTTGGGTGAGAAAACAAAAATAAGAGAAGAGAAGAGAAACTAAAAGGAAAAATAAAATTTATGCCGTGGCGATACCGATTTGGATTTCAACTTCAGATTTCGGGTAGAATTTCTAACTCGTTTAATATATGTATTTAATTTTCCTATTGTTTGATTCATGCTATTATTATTGTTGAATTTTAATTGTTCAATTTCATGAAATATTTATAATTATGTAAAATTTATGTGAAAATCATGCCAATGTGTTTTATTTGTTGTATAAATTAAATGAACGTATTAGAGGAGTTGGAGTTCTACTGAGCATTGGCTCACAACCCCACAGTTTTGATTGCAGGGCCGGTAAGAACGAGAACGGTGTCAGGAATCTCATTTAAATTTTATTTAAAATTGTAATAGTTGAATCTATTAATCGCCGTTGTAGAATCGATTTGATAAATCGATAAACTACAAATTCGATGATTATAATTGTCGCTGTAATTGTATATTGAATTACAAATTTAAACTTTAGTATTAAATTGACCGGGGCCAGGAATTTATTTGAATGTATTTGAAAATAATGCGGCGATAGGAATTTCAACTGAATTTCTATTTAATCTGTAATAGTTGAATTTATTATTTACCTATGTAAAAATTGAACCGATTAATTTGACATTTGTGATTGTCGCCATTATTTGTAAAAAAAAATCGGATTAATTCGGAATAAATTATTGGTTATTCGGTTTAGCGTTAATTCTCCAAGAAGAGAAATCAAGTGGCGGCCTTGGGAAACCGGGTCATCACAAGACATTACTTTATTCGTGATCACATTCAGAAAAGGGACATTGTTATTGAGTATATTGATACCTCCGACCAACTTGCTAATATTTTTACCAAACCACTAGCGGAAGATCAGTCTATGAAAATCATTTGCGGTTTAGGTATGTCTAGGTATAATGATATTTACCTAGAATAGAGTTCTTTTGTGTTCCCCCCCTTCTTCTTTTTTTTTTTTTTTTTTTTTTGAGATAGCAAAGGGGGACAATTGGTTGATGTTTTAATAAATATCTTAAGGGGAAGTTTTTTTTTTTTATATATATTGAAATTTGTTCTTTGTTGAAAATCTTTTGTTTATCTTCATTACTTTACTTTAATGAGTTAAAGAACCCATCCTCGAATTTAGGGGGACTATGATTACATTATTGTTTTGAAGAAAATATCAAAGTTAATTGTCATCATCAAAAAGAGGGAGATTGTTGATCCTAAGATTTTGATGAACAATTAAATGTTGATATTTTTGGTAGACTAACGATTTTATTGAGTATTTCAATTTATTAGTTCCAGTGATGAAAATTATCATAAAGATATTATGGCAATGCTAAAGATGATGACAAAGATGATGGAAGATTAAGAGTTTGAAGAAATTGAAGAATTTAATGAAAACAACTCAGGTTAAATTCTAACTCTTAATATCCCAATTAGAATTACACACGACACAAAATGATTTTTATAAATATGTGTTTTTTTTTATAGAATACTAATTAGTTAAAATATTTTCTCTTATGTGAAATTGAAATGAAATATTGATAATTAATTAAAATGGAATTTAAGAATTTAGTGGAGCTAACCGAGAAAAGAAATTGGTTAAAGGGACAAAAACGTCGATGAGCATGAATTCAGAATGAATTAAGGAGAGAATTTCAGCATTGGTAAGTCGACAGGTAAGTCGACCGATGCATAGAATATGAAGTTGTTGAATCTCTCGGTCGACATGTAGGTCGACTTGAGCTTAAATAGTGAACTCTCTGAATTGATAAGTCGACAGGGAAGTCGACCTGTGACTAGAAATGAAACTTTCGGAATCTCTAGGTCGACAGATAGGTCAATCGATGGGCAAATAATTTTTGGCTTGGCTACATCCTGAATCGATCCTTCGACAAGTGACCCTTGGTCAGTCAACTTATGGGACTATTTCAGGAATCTGTGAAATTACGGATTTTATTCTAAAAGTAGTTGTTACTAACTGTTTTATGGTTAAGATCTGAGAGATATCTTCGAGATTTGATGTTATTTGAGATATGAAACATATACTATGATATTCCCATAGATATGGTTCATTACGTTTGAATATTTCTCAATTTGGTACATGTAATTCTTTCTATCCTATTTAATTGTAATTGAGAAATGTTTGGGGGACTTAATTGAGAAGTTTAAAAGCCATAATTAAGTGATTTGAACCAAGATGAAGTCTTAATGATATAAGGGGTCTATAAGAGCAATTAAATGTCATAACAAGTGGGAACTAACCGTTGGAGAGTTTGTTTTATTCCTTTTTATAAAGATCTGCGTTTTTTCACATTTGAGAGGGACATATCTTGAGAATTATTCTAAGCTATTCAATTTTTGAGCTTTCTAAGAGTAATCATATTGATTGAATTGTGAGATCTTTTCTGAGAGTTATTCTTGAGAAATAATTGTTGTGGATTATTGCTACTACTAATCTGAAGTTTCATTGCTATCTTTAATCATTATTTTTTCGGTGGAATCCAGGTGAGATCTTTCCAAATTACTTTCTATTAATTGTTTTTTTATTATATTTGGAATTTGATATTTGAAATTGTTTTCTGATTTTTCAATGAAAAATATTTTTGAAATAATTTCTTGAATAAATCTGATTACGTGCTCAATTACCTGCTACCCAATTTTTGTTTAAACTTAGATTTTGAATATCTCACTTTTCTATCACTAGTTTTGGGATATTAATTAAGTTTTAATTTATCTAGGGTGGTAGAAGTTCCGAGTGAGAAAAATTACTTATCAATTTGTAATTAGTGAGTTGAGTGACGGATTGAATACTATTGGGAGTATTTATTCAAAGGGTAGCTGGTTCAATATCTTCCTGTAAAGAGATTGAGGTAGTAATTATTCCTTGATTGAATTTATTTGTGAGCAATTTTATAACGGTTCAATCCTTACCGGGTAAAAGGATATGTGAAGTGTTTGTGAGGTTTTGATTCTTTAGCCTATGGTACAAAAAGAATTAGGTTATTCTTGAGTTTGTAAAAAGTAAAGGTTATTCATGAACCTGAGATTTTTTTTTTGTAAAGGTTGATTCTGAGCCTATGAAAATAATCTTTATGAGAGTTTAGCTCCTACCTTTAAAGGAATCTTGAGTTTAGTGGGTGCGACTCTCTGTGGAACTCGGGGGACTGGATTAGTCAAGAGTAGCTTAGTGAACCAGTATAAATTGCTTGTGTGCTGCTATTTTTCATTATTTATTTTTGTTATTTGGTGTGCACCTAGTTGATATTATATTTCCGATGTTATATAAAGATAATAATTAATTTATGATTTAAATTAACTATTTGAATTATTTAAGTATTTTCTTCTCTAATAATTTCTTATCTACTCAATTCATCCCCCCTCTTGGGTAGCTCACTGAGCCAACAAATAGATTATTACTTAAAATAATTAGACTTAAGTTCCATTTCTATTTCTGTTTATGTTCTATTTCCGTTAATTTTTTAGATTGTGTATGTATTTTTTTTGTTATATTTATACTTTTTAAAGATTAGAAATGTTTATATTTGTATTTTTTCTAAATTATAAACTTTTTTAGTTATATTTATACTTTCTGGAATTATTTTTTAGAGAAATATACATGTTCCTGTTTTCGTTCCTGTTCTCTATTTTTGTTGTGTTCATTTCTAAATTCTGATTCGATTTTAATTTCTGTTTATATTTATATTTGGGCTAACAAAAATTATAAATGTTTTTAGTTTGTATTTGTGATTTTAGATTAAACCACTATGGATGAAGAAGGATATCATATTTATCGTCATCGCAATAATGGAAAAGTTTACAAAGTAAGGCGACAAGAGATTGACAATAAAGATATTATTCCTTACAATGTATACCTTTCAAAGAAGTTCGATTGTCATATTAATATTGAAATTTGTGTTGAACTTCGATGTGTTAAATATATTAACTAATATATCTACAAAGGAGTTGATCGAGCAACATTGACGTTGGGAGGAGTAGATAAGACATTTTGACAACACATATTAACAATTAAAATTTATTACTCTTTTTGATGTTTGTGGTTGTGGGTACTTGCAGTATATTCTGTAATGTTATTTTGGTGATGAGTCTGCTAAATTTTTTGTTTAATTGCCTAAATATTAGGTTATTTATTTTCGCTCGTGCCTTCAGGTACGGGTTATACACTAGTATCTATATATATTATAAATAATTAAATAAATACCTAAAAAATATTTTTGTTTAATATTTTGATAAGAAAATATACTTCTAAATTTTACTTATTGAAAAGAAAAGAAAAAAAAATAGATAATCTCATTGGGTGTAAAAAAAAATACTCCAACTATGTGTGGAAAAGTATGTGACACCATAAACATAAAATACATGTATTCAATTTAAGTATGTTTTTTTATTTTTTATTTTTTGCCGTTAGATTTTGATTTTTACTTTTCAATTGAAATAGTTTTTATCATAAAAAATTGTAGATATTTTAATATCTCTACTTTTATGAAGAAAAAAAAGTTTTAAAATATTATATATTCAAAGTACATTATATACATGTCATCTTTTGTCACTGAATAGATAGATAGACTTTTATTCAAATTATCGTCGTGATATATATATATATATTCAAATCTTTTATATTGTCATTTTAATATTAAAACACCTTGTTGATCCTAAGATTTTGATGGACAATTAAATGTTGATATTTTTTGTGGAACTAACGGATTTGTTGAGTGCTTCAGTTTATAAGTTCCATTGAAGATATTATCATGAAGAAGTTGAGATGGATGCTAAAAAGACTAACAAAGATGATGGATATTAAGAGACCGAAGATTTTGAAAAATCTAGGGGAAAACAACTCAAGTTAATTTTTACTTTTAATGTATCCTGACTAGGATCACACACGACACAAAAATATTTTTATGATTATGTATGTCTTTGATAGGATTTTAATCAGTTAAACATATTTGCTTCTATGTGAAATTGAAGAAGAAATATTGATTTGAAAAAGATTAGAAATTAAAATTGATTTAAGGAGTTAACCTAGAAAAGAAAACGGTTAAAGTGGTAAAAACATCGAATAAATTGAATTAAAAATGAATAAAGGATTAAGTACAGCAAGATTGGTCGACCTGCCTAAAAGGATCGGTCAACCGATGAGAAGGTGTTAGAATTGTGCAGTCTCTGAATCAATAGGTTGACTTGTGGTGTATGATCAGTTGACCTATGGAAAATAGATGAACTCTTTGAATCCTTCAATCGATAAAGAGGTCGACCTATGGCAATTAGATGAACTTTTTGAATAATTAGGTTGACAGACAAAGATGGAGAGGTCGACCTGAGAAACTCTCTAGATCGTTCGGTCAACAGACGAATGATTGGAGGTCCACCTATGGGCGAAGAGTTTTTGGCTTGGGTTACATCCTAAATCGGGCGGTCGACCTACACCTTCTAGTTGGTCAACTAACGGTTGGTTTCAAGATTCGAGAATTTCATGATTTTGATCCAAAAAGTAGCCGTTACTAACTGTTTTATGGTTAGGATATGAGAGTTAACTTAGGGATATGATGGAATTTAAGATATATGGTTGATATTTTGTTATCCCTGTAGATATAGTTCATGTATTTTGATTATTTCTCAATTTAGTTCATGTAATTCTTTCTATCCTATCTAATTGAGTTTGAGAAAATGTTTGAGGGACTTAATTGAACATTTTAAAAGTTATAATTAAATAAATTATACCAGGATTAAGTCATAATGATATAATGGGTCTATGAGTGAAATTATTTGTCATGATATATAGGAACTAGCCGTTGAAGGGCTTGTTCTAATTCCATATAAATAGACCTACGTTTTTAGGTTTCAATAATCCCAATCAATTGAATATCAAGAACAATTTAGTTCCTAAGCTTTTCTAAGAGTCATCATTCTGATATTATTTTGAGAGATCAAATTGTGAGATCAATTGTTGAGAAGTTCTTGAGTTAAAACATTAATTGTGTTAGCGTTACTGATTTGAGCTATCTAGTGTTTCAATCTATAATTCTTCGGTGTTATCCTGGTGAGATCGTTCCAAGCTATTAGTCTTTATTGCGTATTTATTTTTCAATATTTTCTTGATTGATAAGATCATGATAAAATCGTTTTCCTGAACTTGAAATTGCTTGAAAATTATTTTAAAACGATTTTTGGAGAAAATCTGATTACATACTTATTTGTGTGCTACCCATATCTATTATAATCATATTTTTATGTTTTCTTAGTGAAAGTGTTCTAAACTTTTTTTTAATTGAGTTTATTATTGCTATTATCACTTTCTTGAATAATTGATCTTGTGAAATCGTTTCTGAACTTTAAAACCATAAAAAAAATCTTTTAAAACGATTTGTGTGATAATCAGATTACGTGCTCAATTTTGTGCTACCTATATTATTTTTATAATCAGATTTTTGTTTCCTCACTTAATTCTATCACTAGTAATTATCGGGACATTAATTGAGTTTAAATTTATTTGAGGTGGTAGAAGCTACGAGTGGGAAGAACTTATCAATTTTATTGTGATTGGTGAGTTGTGTGTTGGATTAGACACTATTGGGAGTGTCTAATCAGGGGTAGCTTTGGGTTTCAATCTCTTCTTGTAAAGAGATTGAGGTTTGATCTTTACTTAAGTACAAAAATGTTACGTTACTTTTTTCTCTTGAAAAGAGTTAGGTGTGATTCTTCCAAATTCGGATCAATTGTAAGTGAATTGTAAAGGTTCCATCCTTACTTGTGAAAATGATACTTAGAGTGATTGTGAGATTGGATTTTTAGCTTAAGGTATAAAAGAATTAAGTTTGATCTTTAGCTTGTGAAAGTATTAGGTTAGTCTTGAGCCTGAAAAAAAAAAGAAAAAAAGATAAGGTTATTCTTGAGCCTGTGAAAAGGGATTGTAAAAATTGATTTTGAGCTTGTGAAAAGAATAATTGTGAGGGTTTGGTTCCTACCTGTAAAAGAATCTTGAGTTTAGTGGGTATGACTCTTCGCGGAGCTCAGGGGACTGGATTAGCCAAGAATAGCTTGGTGAACCAGTATAAATTTCTGGTGTACTGCTTTATTTACTATATTTATATTTTGTTATTTGGGTGTGCGCCTAGTTGATATCATATATTCGCTGCTACAAAGATAATAATTAATTTAGGATAAAATTATTTATTTGATTTTTTGAAGTGTTATTATTTGATTAATTTTTTATTACTACCCAATTCATCCTCCCTCTTGGATAGCTCACTGGGTCAACACACCTAATAAAATGGTTCAGGCGTATTTTCAAACTCTTAATACTTTTTATCAATCGAGGATCTCATTTTTCTTGACTATCACGTCGAAAATGAGAATTATACTATACTAAGTACAGATATTGATTACTTTGTCCCCATTTCTTCTTTATCAAACCGTTCTTATTGAAATATTTATACTCTTAAATGCATTCAATTACTATATTTTGTCCTAATTGGTGTGGATTCTGTAATACCCTGAAAATTTATATTTTTGAAAAAATTATTTTACATAAGTTTAATATTTTTGGAGAATATTTTGCAAGTTTATAGTATAAATAATATTTTATAATTTTTAAAATTAAATAATAATTTTAATTTGATTTTTTAAAGTTTCAGAATCAATGTGTTATTTAAAATATATTTTTTAGAGTTTTGGGATATAATTAATATTTTCTTTATTTTGAGGGGAGCGTTGTGTAAATAAATAAATACATAAATAATTAAATGACTCAAATTGTTTCCTTCACACACATATATATATAGAAGTTACAGACACGTGTATATGTTAATATATAATAATAATAATAATAATAATAATAATAATAATAATAATAAAACAATAATGGTTTGGATGATCATTAGTCTTCCATTTCCTATTATATATATAGATATATACACATATATGGTACAGGGGCATTGTGGGTGAAAAAAATAAAAGAAAATGAATATCTATATTCCTATCTATATATATATTAACCATATACCGGCGAAAAGTGGTAGTTTTATGATATTTTAGAGTGAAAAATATTACTGTTCAGATTTCGATTTTGGATTTTAGGTAGAATTTCTAACTCTTCTAATATATGTATTTAATTTCTTTATTGTGAGATTTATGTTGTCACACCCCACCCCGGCACCAGGCACCCGAGGCCGAGCGTGACGTCTACCTGACGCTACTTGACCAATCCATGAATATACATACATACATTTCACATACCCACTCGCAGTACTATAAAAGTTTTTTTTTTTCAAAAAGTATATATCTACCCATATCTAAATATTTGAGAACATATCGGTCCCAAGTATTCACAACCCAAAAACACAAGAGTACATGAACCCTCCACAGTTCACATCCGACCGGCTCACCTCCAATACAACACTACCTCCGGACTCTACCTAGTGCCAGTAGTGGACCAACTCCTAACTGCGGTACCTGAAACCAAAAATTTTTATCGGTGTACTGTCTTCATAATAAAAAAATACATTTAATGGATCAAACACAAATGTTAAATACCACTCTTCAAAATATAATATTTTATAGTCACATACCCGGTTAAAAATTCAGTTCCACTGCCATCAATGAAATGAAATACTATAAAGATAATACCGTACATCGCATACCATATTTGAAACCAATTTTCAACTGCCACCAATGTAAAGAAATAATACATTTAAAACACCCAATACAAATATTTTAAGCTAACCAATTCAAATATTTTAAATCAACCTATCCGAGTATTTTAAACCAACCAGTCCAAACATTTCAACATAATATAAAATACTTCCCACATCTTCTCCTACTAGCCATAGGATCGTTTTTACCTGACGATTGGGAGTTGCAACGGTACTGTACCACCTGCAGGTTTTGCACTCCTGACGGGTTAAACTACCCTGTAGGACTTTGCCTGATAGGTAATCCACATCTCGCAAGATATATCCTCTTGACGAGAAGAAAATCCACATCTCGTAGGTCATACCTGCCTAACGAGAAGAAAATCCACATCTCGTAGGTCATACCTGCCTAACGAGAAGAAAATTTACATCTCGTAGGTCCTACTCGCCTAACGAGAAGAAAATCCACATCTCGTAGGTCCTACCCGCCTAACGAGAAAAAAAATCCACATCTCGTAGGTCATACCTGCCTAACGAGAAGAAAATTCACATCTCGTAGGTCATACCCGCCTAATGAGAAGAAAATCCACATCTCGTAGGTCATACCTGCCTAACAAGAAGAAATTATGGCATAGTTGAACCAAACATTACTCTCCACCTTAAAAACCGACTTGATCCAAAAATTATTTTTCCACCTTGAAAACCAACTTGATCCAAAAATCATTTTTTTTCACCTTTAAAACCAACTTGATCCAAAAATCATTTTTTTTTCACCTTCAGAACCAACTTAATTCCAAAAATCATTTTCTACCTTTAAAACCAACTTGAACCATATAAGTTGCAAAATTGTCCATTTAAAATAAACACATTTTCTACAATTTATACAAAAATAAGATTTTGTAAATTTACATAAAAGACAGTACACTCACCTTGATTTTCGCACTGCAAAAATGTCACTGTCCAAAACCTACTGGGACACTGGCGCCTGTGAACCTAACAACGATAGACCTAAATTAATATTTTATTTAAAATAATCTACCATGCAATGAAGGCCCTAGAATGCAAAATTTCTCTTTTCCTAAATTTAGTTATGGAAAATTATTATTTCGTTCATTTTGTTCCGTTAATATTTATTGTACACAATTATTAATATTAACGACTACGAAATTATTATTCTAGTTGCAAAAAAATTTATGCTAATAATTTAATTAATTAATTTTTTTAACGGAAATAATAATCGAGTGATTGTAACACGAACAATAGTTAACGATTAAAATATTGACCAACGAAATCGTTACCTACTCCGAATCGCTCGCCGGCCGAGAAGTTGATTTTTGAATTTTTGGTTTTTATTTGATTTTTTTCTTTCTTCTTTTTTTTTTCTCTTTTTTTTTTTTTTCTTTCTTTTCTGTTTCCGGTTCTGTTTGCTCAGTCGACCAACGCCCCCGCTGACCTTTACTATCAGCGATTCACGCATACCCACACCCAAACTCTGAACACACGCACCCACACTATCACCGTCGACTGATCAACAGCACACACACGACAAACCAACACCCACGGCCGGACGACAACACACCACCGGCGAAACACACACCGATCACGCATCCACATACCCACGACGACGAGCGGCGATACCATACACATATACCTACATTACCACACACACACACACACCCTGAAACAGCCATACCCATGGACCAAACGGAGGAGCACCCATACACACTGTCGGATCAAACTCACATCTCCGCCACCGCCGTTGATCACCGACTGAACCCACACACGTACAGACAGCAACAGCTGAACACACACACACCCTTCGGCCGCACAGAACACACACGCACACATATTATCTCCGATCCCCCTACACCTATCATGAACACCGACGACGAACAACAACACCACACCGCCACGCACAAACCCCCACGATCGCCGAATGAACAATCGGAGACACACCTCCTCCCCCACACAGACCGGACTGCTCACCGCTGACCCACTCATACTTATGCAATCGTCGGCCAAACGTACACCCACACCAACTGGAGGGACACACCGTCGACCAACCTTCTTCTCTCTCTCTTTTCCCCGGTTCTTGTGATGGGTGTACGGGTGTATATATATATCCATAGATAGTGGATATGAGCTTTCCTGCATTATATATATATATATATATATATATATATATATATATATATATATATATATATTGGGTTAATTACGTTAATCTCCCCTAATTATCTTTAAATTATCATTTAAACCCAAAATTTAAAATGAATATTTTCTAAAATTGCTAATTGACATCTAAACTTTTAATTTAAATTAGAAATGACACATTCCACCCCGTTATTTTTTAAATGTTCTAAAATGCGGCTAATAAATATGCACATGCGGAAATTAGGGTCTTACATATGTTGTCATTGTCGTCGGATTATAGTTGGTAGTTTTCTTGAAATAATTATGATTATGTAAAAATTATATGGAGATCATACTTATGTATTTTATTTGTCGCATTAATTAAATGCACGTATTAGAGGGGTTGAAATTCTACTGAACGTTAACTCACAACTCTACAGTTTCATTTCAAGGTCGGTGAAAAATGGAACTGCGCCAGGAATTATGGATGAATATAGATTTAATTTATTTTGTTGTAATATTCGTATCTATATGATTATAGATGTAAAATTTGTAATTAGAATTAAAAATCTGTAATGGTTTAGTAATATTATTGGGGTCTGTTTGGTTGTTTTACAATTCGAGAATTGAGGCATTTGTGATGCCCCGCCAAGAATAACGAGACCCAACAATTGAAAAAGGAAACCTAAGATCGTTCTATGATCAGAATTGGATGATAGACCTCGACCCTTTGTTTACGAAAAAAACAAAAAAGAACTTCGGTATATATGACCTCAACCCGTTGTTTATTGCGAAACAAGAACCTCGGTATAAAGAAGACACCACAAATGAAGGTGGAAATCTGTTTGATGAATCGATGGTGAATGCCACGGAAAATCCCGATAAGTTCAAATAGTTTTTTTCAAAGAACCGAAGAGAAAATACTCTCACAATTTACTGAATAATCATTTGTCCCTTTTTTCCATTACTTAGACTCCCATTAAAAGGTTGGCTATTACAAAGAAAGTTCCTAAAATTGCTATTTAAATTAGAAAGGATTTAAATTGGTAGTATGTTCTAGGTTGGCGGGTAGGCAGAGTAAAAGTTTGTGAACTAGTAAATACAACAAACTTACTAATGAATGATGTGTAGAAGGTAGCCGAGAATTTTGAGTTTGTTATGATAGTAAGTGTGCATAACTATAGTCTGTGTTGTAAGAGTTGTCAGTGGGTTGTTTCGGAAATAAGTTACCTTCCGAATCTTAGAAGAGGTAAAGTTTGGGAGATGTAATCATTACCCCAGTCAATTTGATTTTTGGTTTTCAGGAGGTCAAAAGTTGTTAAAGAATGCATATCAAGGATACCTCACGCAGGTGATGGGCACCAGTCAAAACAACGTTCAGATGGCGGATACTTCAGTAGTTAGGGTTGTCCCGATGTTTTTCCCAGAAGAATTGTCAGGGTTGTTAGTAAACACTATCGAGTTACTTCTAGGAACTGTTTTATATATATATATTCTACTCTATCATAAGGCACATACCAAGTCGACGAAATTAGAAGATTTGTTAACCCGCGATCATAGTAGATCTGGTGTTTCTTTCTATAGAAATTCGGTGTTATTCGAAAAGAAAAAAAGGAAGACACATTGAGGATGAGTGTTGGTAACAGACAATGGAAATAAGGAGGCGATTTGGGTAAGATTATTATACCCATCGTGTAGAAGTGATGATGTGTTCGATCAATAGCGGAAAACCAGGGTGTTTTCCCAAATAGATTCTCAATTAGGATATCACCAGTTGGAGGTCAAAGACAGTGACATGGCGAAAACAGTGATCTGGTTGAGAGTAGAGAAGAGCATGTAGAGCATCTCTGGTTTGTGTTGCTGACAACACGAGAGAAACAATGGTATGTCAAATTTAATAAATGTGAATTTTTAGGTTGGATCAAGTGGTAGGTTTGGGACATGTAAATCTTGGGAGATAGCATTCAAGTGAATCCAAAGGAAGTTGGAGCTGTGATTTAATGGGAAAGGTCGAAAAGTGGGACTAAAATTCGAAACTCTTGGAATGGGCAGTGATTGTGATTGTCTTGAAGTTTTAAAGACATTACCTGTATGATATGACTTGTGGGATGTACATCGACCACCGGAGTCTGAAAAAGTTGTTACTCAAAAAGGAGCTAAATTTGAGGTAGATGCGCTGAATAAAACTGATCAAAGACTACAATCGTACTATCTAATATTATTCAAGAAAGATCAATGTTGTAGCAAATGCATCGAGTCAAAAATCGGTAAGTTTGGTTGCGCACATCCGGGTTGTTTATATTAATTTATGGACTGAGTTGAGACTCTTGTGAGTTTAGTGGGCGGTTAGTTAGATGGCAACGCTGTTTGAGATTTTAATGTTGAAACCAATATTGATCGACCGTGTTGTAGAAGTGCAGAAGTCGGATTCTCAGTTGGGAAATATTAGGGATAAAGTGAAAAATGAGCACAAGAGCTGATTATCGTGTCAGAAATAATAATGAAGTTTTGACGATTAACAATAGTTTGTGTTTTCCTAATGATGCCCATTTGACGAAAAGTACCATTAAAGGAAGTGCATAGTTCAATATACACGATGCACCCGGTAGTATTATAAGGTATCGAGATTGAGTAAGCATTATTGGTAGATTGGAATAGAATGGGGAATTGTTGAATTTGTTGCTAGGTGTCTTGTTGGTTAGCAAGTTAAGGTCGAGCATAAACATCCAGGTGGGTTATTGCATCCTTTACTTATTCTAGAATAGAAATGGAAGCGTAGCACGATGAATTGTGTTTCGGGATTACCTCGCATTTAAAAGAGGCATAAGGTGATGTGTTCTCTGGATACATATGCCCAATTGGTTATTTATGAGATGGGTAGGTTGCATGGTGCACCGGTTTCCATAGTATCGGATAGAGACGGTCAATTGGGAAGTGCAATTCAAACGTTGGAGGATATGTGGAAGAGTCGTGTTTTGGAATGTGCTGGTAGCTAGGATGTTTATATGGTGCTAGTGGAATTTATTTATAATATAGATACTTTTCGGCGAACAAGGTGGCACCGTAAAGTGTTGAATGAAAAGGATGTAGAATTCCAGTAAAATAGACTGAACTAAGATAGAAGAATGAAAATTTTCGAGATTTGAATACAGCCTGATGTGGCTACATTTTTATTTGGGTATGGATTTTTTTTATAAAAAGAGAATTCAATTAGATGCATTGGACCACTTCTAACATTAGACGGAGTCAGAATATGGGGTCATTAAGTTTTCATGAGGAAAGGATAATCTGAATTTATCCTTGAGTCAATGAATATTTTAGAAGTTTATGGATATAACATTTTATATGCAGGGATTATTGATTTGTTGTGACGTATCAGTTTTTTCATAGTTGAGACGTACTTATTTTGATACATGTTTATACGTGAGTATATGTTTGAGGCGTTTATATGTGGATTGACGTATTGGAGGCGTTAGCCTTGTCAGGGACTTGATTAAATGTGGAGGCATGAAGGGAATTCTTATAGATGACCCGTTTGACATATTTTGATATGTATTGATGTGGTTTGGAGATATCTATGTTCTTTCATGGATGTTTATATGAGTTATACGTTGGATTGTGGTAATAGTTATAGAACAATTATAAGCTTATGAAATTATAACATAGATTTTGAGATTGATGATTCTTGGCCTCACGAGCCAGTTCTCGTGGAGTTGGGTTGTCTGTTGCGTATGATAATAGTTGCGAACTTGTTGGTTAGAAATGTTGGACGGATATATTGTTGCGAATCAGTTAACTGGATGAAATAGATACATGTTGGTTAGGAGATTTTTTGTTGAAATGAGATAGACCCAATCCACTGAGACCACCGTGATGTATTCAAATTATATGGTTATTTATTACAATTTTATGAGAGTAGCGCAGCGGAAGCATGTTTGAAGGTTGGTTGTGCTAGGTACACCCTATTTAACAATTACTAATTAAGTGTGACTAATATAACCATGGGATGCGAATTTGAAACATTATTGCTTTGATTGGAATTTTAAATTCCTTTTGTTTTGAACAAAAATTTTGGGACGAACTTTTTTTTAGGGGGGAAGAGTTGTAAGACCCCGACATTTGTTATATGTATAGCTTAAGTTGCGTTTTAAAAATTTTTGGAAATAAAGGGGTTGATGATGATATTTGAGGGGTTAATTTGTAATTTTATAAAATATCAAATATTAGAATTAGAATTAATTAAAATCTTAACAAAACAGAGGGGAAGATTGTGTAAATTTCATACTTTATATATATAGAGAGAGAAACAGAGGATTGGAAGGAGGAAAAATGGGCCACTTGGGCGGGCCTTGTTTGACACACACACACACACACACATCTATATATATATATACATACGTACCTACAGACAGAGGGAGAGAAGATAAAAAAAAAAGAGAAAACAAAGAGAGAAGAGGGTTCGTTCGGAAGGTGGTCGGCGATGGGTTGCCATTCAGCTGTGAGAAAACCAAAGAGAGAGAGAAGGTTGTTCACTTCAGAATGATGTATTTTCGGTTGTGGTTCATTAGGTGAGAGGATCCAGGTGTGTGCATGTGCTCTGCTCGGCGCCGACGATCATGTGGGTATGTGGGTGTGTGCTTGCTTTGTTTGTGTTCCCTATTTTCCATTTCCCGTTTAGTGATCCTGTGGTGGTGTATGTGTGTGTGTGCTGCTATGACTGTGTGTGTGGATGTTGTTTTGTTCAAATTGTTGGGCCGACGATAAGTGAGAATTAGAGAGAGAGAGAAGTGGGTACGTATGTGTTGTCCGTTCTCTGGTAGTGGTGGTTCCTCCAGTGGTGGTCTGTTAAAGGGGGGTGTATGAGTGTGTGTTCTATGTGTTCGTTTGGTTGTGAGGGTGTCGCCGGAGTTTGGTCAGCAGTGAGGGTAAGTTAGAGAGAGAAAGCAGTGCATATGTGTGTGTGTATGTGTCTAAGATATGTGTGTGTTCAAAGGGTTACGGTGTGTATGCATGGTATCCATTAGTGTGTTGTGTGTGCATGGACGTGAGTTTGAGGGTGATCGTTGGAGGAGAGAGAGAGAGAGGGTGAGAGTGACGGCAGGAAACAGGGGAGCAAGTGAAGGAAGTTTGCCTAGGCGGAGGGGTTCTCGCCTTGGCGGACGAGCAACAAAACGCAAGTACAAAGGAACTGGGGTGTGTTCGCTTAGGTGGAGGAAAATCTCGCCTAGGCGAAGGAGGATCAATACGTAATAATTGAAGAATAGAGGGAGGTTCGCCGAGGCGGTGGGTTTTACGCCGAGGCGGTAGGAGCAAGAGCAGGTTAAGGAAATATTTTTTTGGAGATTGACAACCGTTTTGGAGCGGGTAATGTTTCTCGTTAATCTTTATGATTATTAAATTAGTTTTCTAGCTTTAAAAATATTGAAATGGCGATAATAAAGGATTGGACCGCTCATGTAAACAAAGTTTATATAAACTGTAACGAAGCGATACTAGTCGAATAGTCGTATTTCATAATAAAACGCGGGGAATAGGAAATTACGAAAATTAGGGTTGCATGGCATGATTAGGTTGTTTTTACACAAAAATATTAATTTAGGCTTTGTCACTATTAGATTCGCAAGCACCAGAATATTAGTAGAGCATAGTCGGTAAAAGTCTTTAGAGCGGATTATCAGATGAGTGTACTGTCTTTTTGCCAAACTTATTTTCAAATATATGATGGAAAATGTGTTTACTTAAATTGGACGAATTTATAACTTATATGGATCAAGCAAATTTGAGTGTTTTTGAAAATGTGAATTTCGTTGGTTTTTAAAGAGAAAGGTGGAAATAAATGATTTATTAAAAATCAGTGGGTTTTTAAAAGAAAGTAAACAACATGATTTTTGTGATTTAAATCGGTTTTGGAGATAGAAGTTGATGTTATTGATTTTGGCGTTACTATTGACTGGTAAATTGACGATGATATTATTGATTTGAGGTTGTTATTGATTTGACGATGCGATTGAGATTATCTGCTTCGGCAGAGCGTTGATTTGTTATTGAGTTGTAGTTTGATGATGATGTTGTTGATTTGATGATGTTATTGATTTTATGTCTTGCCAATGGGCGGTCTGGCTGGCGGTTGTTGATGTCATGTCTTGTCAATGGGTGGTTCAACAGACGATTATTGATATTATATCCAGCCGATGGGTGGTCCGGCATGTAGATATTGATATTATGACCTGTTCAATTGGTGGTCCAGGCAAATGGTCATTTGTTTCGCTAGGAAGACATATCCTAACGGATGGTACGGTACCGTTACAACTCTCAATCATGAGGTTAAAACGATCACATGGCAAGGTGAGGTGTTGTGTGGTGTGGTGTGGTATGGCGTGATGTGGTGTAGTGCGATGAGGTGTGATGTGGTGTTTTGTCGTATATGGTGTTTTGTCGTATATGACATTTATATATACTTTATTTTATACTGGCTTGGCGTATCCATTTACGATGATATATCTAATATTTCAGTTGTGTTATATTATATAGTTGCAGTTACGTTCTGGTTGATTTTTACTGCTTAGTTGAAATGTTATAAACATATATACGTGATTTTGTGGTGGCAGGAAAAATGAGTTTTTCTTATGTGATGAGATATTTATATTATGAGATTTTTATATCATTATCCGATATGTGATAGTTACATGTTTTATGCTTGATCCATCTAAAATATTTTTACTAAGAAGGCAGTACACTCGCAGGTGAAACAGCTAGGAATCAATCCTCTACTAGCACTAGGTAGAGTCATGCGATGGAGTCGTGTGAGGATTTTTGAGATGAGCTATCTGAGCTGAACTTGTGGGAGGTTCTTGGTGGTTATTGTTAGTTATTACGTTTTGGGGACGGTCTATTCCCATATGAACAATTATGTATATCATGTATAGTAAAAATTATATTGGTGTATATATATTGTCATGTAATCAGTGTTTAGACATTCAGGTGATGTCGTGTTGTCGTCACGCCGGCCCCACGGTAACGGGTGTCCGGGACGGGTCATGACATTAACACTGGTTCTTGGCCAATTTCGATGTTCAAAATCCATTTGTGGTCTCAGTCTAATCCAATTAGGATAATACAATAAAATTTATTTTATATTGTTGAATCAGATCATCACGGTGTTTTGACTGGTTCAAAGGTTCATCAATCAATTCTTTATAATTATAAACCGTTTCTTGGATAATTTTAGCATTCTTAATCCATTTGTTGCTTTGGTTGCTCTAGATTCATATCATATAGTATATTTTGTTGTATACTGTTAATCCGATTCAACAACGATGTCTAAGGGTTGTTCTTAAACAAAATGGTCAACCACATCAACCATAATTTAACCTCTATGCCACATCATCGGGGTGTCACCTGCCACGTCAGTGACACTCAATTGCCTCGTAATCAATCGTCTCGCTATGTCAGTCCTAGTTACACCTGTTGTTGACCGGTTTGGAGTGGGATTTTTTATTGTCTGGTTCACCCATTCTTGGACTGGTTCTTGAAGATCTGACACTAGTTCTTGGCTACTTTAGTGTTTTGAATCCATTTGTGGTCTTGGGTTAATCAAATTCGGATAATACAATATAGTTTCTTTTATATTGTTGAATCAATTTATCGCGGTATTTTGATTCATTCAAGGGTTCATCAATCAATTTTTTGTAATTATAGACTGATTCTTGGATAATGTTAGCATTCTTAATCCATCCATTGCCTTTGTTGCTCTAGATTTATATCATGTAGTATACTTTGTTGTATATTGCTGACTCGATTCAACAATGATGTTTAAGGATTGTTCTTCCTCGACCATTCTTATTGCCCAAAAGGGCATTGATCTTGCATTCACTATTGTTTCCATATCTATTGGGGATGTAGCTTCACTCGTCAGCAGGTTTTTCTCTGATTCTGGTTTAAAGTTTTTTTCGATCTTTCACTTACTAAAAATAATTCTTCTTGGTTCTTTGATTTTGCCTTTTGTAATTATATAACTTCTGATCCCAATATCTTCTCATTCAAACTATCCGCTATGAATGTACATACCATTCATAGTGTTGATGATTCTCATATGCGTGTTGCTCATATTCTCATATGCGTGTTGCTCATACCGGTCAAATTTCTACTTCACATCTTTCAATTCCTGACATGTATTTAATTCTAAAACTCACTCTAAATCACTTATTCATTGGGAACTCTATGAATTAGGACTTGAAGTGATATTTTCTAATAGTGGTTGTCGTGTGCAAGATCCTCGGATAGGAAAAACCCTTGAGATTGGATGTAAATTTGGACGTCTATTTAAGTTCAATAGTTTTCACATTCCACCTCAAACCCCACCGCCACCACCACGCATGTCCCTTCATCAACTTGTGCAACCTCACCACCTCCATCACCACCCACCTCCAACCCACTACTATCACCGCTATCTCCAACCCACAACCATTCCCAGCTTTCGATCAACCACCATCACCATTACCATTTGCAAGGCCGCAATCCAACTCTCCCTCCATTTCTTCCTCTCTCATTCCCTTCTCAACAACCTCATTTATCTTTTCTAAAATATGTTCTGGTAATTATGGTTGGCGAATTCGCCGTTCATGGTCATCACTACTCTCCCTACTTTCTTCTCTTTCCTCTACCTCATGGTTGCACCCCCATCCATGCTCCGGCTCTGGTGATGGCAAACACCTAATTCCCCGTGAAACCTGTTCGTCTTCCCACCCCCCACCCTTACTCCGACGATGGCAAAGATGCAAAAGAGAAAAATGAAACAAACCACTACCATCGATTGAATTGGAATCTTTTAGATCTTTCATCATCTTCCTCCACCACCGATCAACCAGGTCGTTCTCCTCATCCTTTCATCTTCCTTATCTGCGAAGTCGTCAGTGGCATAATAGCAAAGCGCCATGGTCGATTGATTCCATTAGTAAGTGTGTGTGTTTTTGGTGGATTTTCTCTGTAGTTGTCGGATTTGCTTGACGACGGTGGTGGTGGTCGGATTGCCATTTTCAGATCTGTTTTTATTTTATTTTATTTATGTTGTTGTTGGGTTGCAAAGAGAAATATAGAGGAGGTGGGAGAAGAAAGAGATAGAACTAGAGAGAGAGAAAGATTGATGGTGGTGGAGTTGTGGTGGTTAGATCAATTCGGCGGCAGTGGTGGTGGTCAGATCGCCAGATTCAGAAAGTGGTGGTCCTAGTGAAAGAGACTAGGGAAAGAAGGGGGAAATGAAAATACAAAAAGTATACTTGGACCCTTAAAATTAAGGATATTTTTTAATTAAATCCTACTAAATTAGTTAGAATAAAATCACAAAATTACCCTTATTTTTGGACATGAAATGACCAAAATAGCCTTAGTTTAACGTTGAGTGTTAAATTGACCTAACAGATTTGTTAATCGGGCTAATTGGAAACCAAAAATACAATATCAGGGACCAAATTGTCTATTTCAAAATATTAGGGGCCAATTGAACATTGGTCGCATTTGTGTAGAACAAAAAAAGTCATTAACCCTTAAAAAATCATATAAAATCAACTGCAAGTTTAAATTTATGGAATTTATATCGTTGGACTCGTAGTGAAACGCCAAATACTTCTATGTAAATTTTTTCCAAAAATACTTAAATTTTAAAAAAATTCTATTTTTTTGGCCATTAATGAAAACTCA
Organism: Eucommia ulmoides; assembly: GCA_016647705.1. Lineage (NCBI taxonomy): Eukaryota > Viridiplantae > Streptophyta > Magnoliopsida > Garryales > Eucommiaceae > Eucommia > Eucommia ulmoides. The sequence continues at coordinate 32,331,409 of CM028329.1, forward strand.
CCTTTATTCTATGAAAATCTACTCTTCATGTACTATAACAAAAACAATTAGATGAGACGAGTCTATAAGGCTCAGATACCAGTGTAAACTTATGCAGAATCATTAAACGGAAGTACCTCTCGGATTCGTAAGACCCATTTACAATCCATATTTTTTCGTTTCTTCTCTTGTCGGTAAGAAAAGCTAGTAGAGTCTTTTTTGGTAATCTCTACATATTCACTATCCAAAGTCACTTGAATTTTTTATAATTCAATAGAATTAGAAACATTAGATGTATCAATATTTTTTATAGAGAGAATCCTAAAAGGTATATTCTTTTCAATGGATCGAATAGACATGATCCTTTAGATCAAGTGTCACATCCATTCATATTCATGAGACTTGGGGCCATGTGAATGCTACACGGGTCGATTTGACCCACTTCATAATCCAACAGACATTACAAAATAAGCTGTGTGAAATTATAAGAATACTTCTAATTTAACGGTTTTTATCCAATTTTTAATAGATTTTTTGATTGGACAAAATTGAAATCAACATGAAAACTTGAGGACTAAATATGTCATTATAAAATATTATGGTCCAGTTAAATAGTTATTCTTGAGGGATTAAAAATATACTTTTGCCAGCAAATTATTGGGCTTATGAAGTAAGAATAAGTGTTGCCCAAGTGTTGTCCCTCTCTATATAATCCACATCACCTCGCAAAAGTCACGTTAGTGTTGCCTAATTTTTATTCTCACACCATATTTCTGTTCATATTTTCCCAGGAAATTAAAATCTAAACATTCTAAACGAAAACAAGGAACAACTCTCTGCGAGACGTTGTCGACGGCCGTTTCTTTTATTTTTCTCGACGGAATCGGTGCATGCCGTGCAGGTTTAAGTCTACATTTCCCTTCAGATTTCCCCGGAGAATTGTCACTGTAAATTCATGTCACCCTTTTCCTCTTCCATAATCAGACTCACAGATATAATTTTTTGTTTGTTCATTTTTTTCTCGATGAATTTTCACTCAGATGTATCTGATTTGTTGGATACTAGCTTTAAATTTGTTAATTTCTTCTTTTTCAATCACATTAAATAGAATTCCTTGCAAGTTAGGGTTTTGGTGAAGTCGGGAGGGGTTTCCGGCAGTTTTGAGTGGTAACATTGTTGTCATAGAGTCGGCATCTGGGCCTTTGGTTTTAACTGAAGGTTCAAATATAATTTGTTTTTGTCTTTGAGAGCACTGCAACGCTTAAATAAGATCAGTGATTGTCGGAGACCAGCATTTCATCTTTGTGTGTGTGTTTTGGGGGAGGGGCCGGGGGATGACTTTGCCACAAAACATTACAGATTTTGATTTTACCCTACCAAGGGTACTCGCAGCAAGCAACCCTTTTAAGAATAAAATGCAAATTACGAAGGAAGAACAGTTAATTAGGGCAACCCAATAGGTAACCGACCCATTTCAAGATGTGAAAAGAAAATAGGCTCCGATCGAAAGGTCACAACCTATAAAGTTAGTCTAGTTTTGAAAGATTGTGAGAGCGAAGGCAAGGATTTGACTTTGAGGAAATCTTTTTACCAATACTTATGCTTAGATCAGTCAATATATTTCTAGCTGTAGCAGGCTAGCAGCACAACGAGATAATGCAAAAACCGCCTCTCTGTCACCAGCTGCACTGTGATTGCGAGATATGGCTAATGAATTTTAAAACCCCATTTTGCAAATGCAAAAGAAATTATAACGAAGAAGCATTAAATTAGGGTGTTCTACCTTTGAATAGGCATGCATTGTTTCTCAATGCATAAGAAATTTCCTTCAGCTGCATGTGACAGAAGAAATATCAAAGATGGAGTAGACAAGTAGCTTGATGCAGTTCCCAAACAATCATAGATGCCATCCACTCATGATAATCTTACTTTGATACAACTTATACATGCCATATGACAGTATTCATGCCCATGAACGGAAAAATAGTATCAAAATCTCCATTTTCATTACAAATGACGAAGAGAAGGTAGCGTTTGGTTAGTGTTCCCACTTTTCTCATCTCACTTGGGATGGGATGGGATGGGATGAAATATGTTGAATTGAAAATTCTCTTTTCTTCTGGAAAACAAAATTGCGTTTGGTAACAACAATTTTTTATTTGGTCTGGGAACAGAATCGCGTTTGGTAACGATATTACCCTAAAATTATTTTCTCACAATTGTTCCTTTTTTTTTTTTATTTATTTCTTCAAACTTACACCGAAGAACAAGAAATCAAGAACACTAATTCTTAAAAATCATCAAGAAATCATTGATAAATCAAGAAACCGAACCCTAATTATGAGAATTTGATTTTAGCAATCAAACCCTAAATCGATTTGAGTAATGAAATCGAAATTGAAATCGAAATCGATTTCGTGATTGATTTCAGTAACGAAATCGAAATAGAACCCTAATTTTGAGAAATTGATTTCAGCAACCAAACCCTAAATCGATTTAAGCAATAAAATCGAAATCGGAAATCGATTTCGTGGTTGATTTCAGTAATGAAATTGAAATCGAAACCCTAAACCCTAATTGAAATCGTTGTTGCTCGAAATCGAAACCCTAAACCAAGATTTGTTCGATTTCAGCTTGTTCGATTACAAATCTGTTTGAAACCCTATTCAATTTGAGCTTACAGGTGATGGCAATGGTGAGTGGGATGAGGATTGATCAGGGGTTCTCACTAACAATTTGAGAAATACCAAGCGCGTCCTCTATGGGATAGGCAAAAAAAAAAACAGTTTTTTTTTATTTATCATTTTCTTAGGATTTTGCAAATCAATTCTCACTTTTTGGGTTGAGTTGGGAACATAATTGAGTTTGCCAAACTCATTCCCAAATATCAATCCCAAAATTTTTGGGATGAGTTGGGTTGGGTTGGGAACACTAACCAAACGGGCCCTAACATTCTAGTGTTTTTCTGTCCTTGAAATTTGCATCATTTTTAACCTCTGGCATGCCACATACTGAAATTTTTGTTGGTGTTATTCGCAAAGAGTTAAAGTTATAACCTGTAATTGCAATTTTATTTAATGATTTTCTTAGGACCGAAATTGAGCGAGAGTTTGATTTATAAATTTTTGGATAGAAAGAGAAACTCAAACTTGGAAACTAATTATTTCTACTGGAAGGAAGGAAGCCTACAAAAGTGAAGCTAGATGGTGGTGTGGAAATTCTAGTTACAATGAATAACAAAGAACTAAGAAATTGATGTATCAAAATGGGGGAGAAATTGAGAAGGACCAACTATGATGATCAACATATAGTATCTGTGACTCTGGTAGCTTCTTTTAATAATGAACGAGCATAGAAAGGATCCAAGATATTTGATAAAATCCAGTTTGTGTGATTCTTGAAGTGGCTCTGCCGAGGATGATTAGAGCTGGATTGGAAGAGAGGAGATGGGGGAGAAACGCAATGACTGCTGAAGATGGAGAATAGAATATTGATTAAATTGAGAAATGCAATTATGTTAAGTGCCTTGTACTGTATTATTTCTAGCATAAATGCAATACAGTATAGTGCTTGAGATGATTCTGATTAAGCTTCTACGCCTGGATGATGAGTTAGAGATGGCCGAGGCTTTCACATTCTCATAAAGTAATGAAGTAGATTATTGAACCTTGTCCAATAAAGTAGAAGTCTAGAATGTTTGTGTTGAAAAATTTGTGCGTTTCGTGGATTATATATATATATATTTTTTTATGATTTTTTTTCTTTCTTTATAATCGAAGTTAGAGAATTTTTCTTTTCATGTTTTTTTGTATGTCTCGCATTAGTAGAGGCACTTAGTGGTTAGCATATTATAGATGGTGGATATGGCTGCTGTTGGGTCATTCAGGTGCATTTTTGACAAACATGGTGAAGTGTATGGATAGAAAAGAAGTTTACACATGCATCTGGTAGTGCCATTTCTCCGTTGTGCTCCCTTTAAGTTTTTCACTTTTAAGGTGCAATTCACAATCTTCATAGACATGAATTTCTGAGGGCAAAGCAAATGACAATGTTGAATTGAAGATTTCTCCATTCCCATTCTCCCTCCGGTCTGTGTTTACGGGTTTTGGAGGAGATACATCTTAAGTAAACGAGAGCACCATTTATCACATTGGTGCTGATGAAGGTTGTGGATCGTTTTACTTCAGTATCACTACGATATGAAGATATTTTACCTAGCAAAGCAAGAAGCACAAAGACATTGCAACTCTTGATCACCGGGAGTTGGAATATATCGTAAAAATGATAAAATTTAGATAATTATGCCCAATTATTGCTGCCTGGTGTGTTTGTATGTCCACTGGTTACAATTTTTGAGGGGGTCAGATATTTTTTTGGCTTGTCTTGTTAAATATTGTATTTTTATGATCTATCTGTATAGTGGGTTATTGCACATCTGTATGAACCTTGAAAAGCATCCTAGGAAATGACAATTGAGGGTAAGTGCTCTTGACTTTCTCTCTCTTTTGCAATGGGTTGCAAGTACTGCTATCCTTTTCTTTCTCTATATTATACTCTCCTTTTTTTTTTTTTTTTTTATCCCCTTCTCTTTCTATGGCTTTGTTACATATTTCAAGGTATGAAATCATAGTATGAGATCCTTCTAAGAGGGCCATGCACATGTGTTACACTCTCGGTCTTGCTCTTCTTACTATTAATGTCACACCAATCTCGGTCATACCATATTAGAACTTTGGTCATGTCATCTTAACCAATCCTTGAGATAGCTTTTGCTTAAATATGTTACCTTGAAAAATAATATTTTTATATAGAAAACATGGTATTTTTTTAAAACCAAATTATACTATCAAATATCTTATTTCACACCAAATCCCCTTTTTGCTGATCAACTACTTCTTTTATTTGTCAAAAAATACACACTTCTTATGCGTCTCAAACCTTTGAACCCTTTGTACATTGACGAGTCCCTGCCCCCACCATCGCTCCAACTTCCTTTTTAAATAAGAAACATCTTCTGATTGATTTTCTTTATCTATGGCTTTAATCATGCTGATTGCCATATTTCACAACATGAAATATCTTCTGACTGTTTTATTTTTGTCTTTTTGTAGACTTCATGGCAGTTGGTTTGAAGAATCTTTTTACTGTGATCTGGTAATTTTAAGCTGAAAAAACATGGTAAATGAGACTCAGTCTAGTGTCAGAAGTAGGAGCTATGACAGAAATAGGTCTACAAAAGTATCCTCTTCTTTGGGCTCTGGAAGGACTGATTCTCGTGATTTAAGAAGGTCAGCTAGGGAAACGATATCGAAGAAACAAATGAAAACAAGTCCATCGACCACGCGAAAGTCTGAACGACTTGGGAAACAGGTGCCAACACCACCTGTCAAGAGGAAACCTGGAGGAGTTGATCAACAGAAGACACTGAGTCCTTTGAGGAGGTCTGACAGGGCTAAGAAATATACTTCATCTAGTTCTTCTGGATCAAAGAAGAATGAAGTGACACATAGTTCGGCGGGTACGAAGCAGAAGAAAGGAAAAAAGGAAATACGTGGGAAAAAGTTAATAATGGAAGAGCAGGAAGTCAATGGGGATGAGAATAATGGTTCAAAGATTGTTGGTAAAAAAAGAAAGAATGTTGATGGTCGCTCTTATAAGGCTAGATTTAAGAAACAACGAATTCCAGAGACCGTGACAGGTAACTCTTTGGCCGTCCACTCAAAAGCAGAGTTGTCAAATATTCTAATTTTTGGTGTCACATATGCGTATGTGCTATAATTTGAAGATTTCTGAGTGATTTTTTTTTTTTTAAATTTTTTAAAATTTTTTTTATTGCATATAATTTGTTACTAGAGCTGGAAATATCCTGCATTCATTTCTTACTAAAGGGTTTGTGATATTGAGGTGTTTACTTGTAGAGTTTCTGGGGTAGCCTAGTGTTGGGGTGTCATGGTGAATATATGAGTTCGAAGCTCCCTTCCCAAGTGCGTGCACAGGAAAAATAGTGTCTCTAGACGTGATATTTACCACTTGGAAACACCTACTTTGTTCGAACGATGGTATTTTTTAACATAATTTAATTGTTACTTCTCCCTAATTATTTTGTTATTTGTTTCCCTTTAGATGTGGATGAGATACTGGAAAAACCGAATAATTCGTCTCAAGCTGATAGCAGCAATGCTGGTGGTAAAGCTGAGGAAGGGGATGATTCGGCTGATGTGTTTAGTGGAAGGATGGGGGATGAATTGAGTCAAGAATGTGCAAACGAAGTTCCGGAAGTTGCTTTGGAGAAATCAGATTCTAGTTTAAATCACGTGGAAGTAGAAATGCCCGGCACAAGTGCAGAGGATAATTCTGCAGGTGAGCTTTGTGATCGAGATTGTATAGAGGCATCTAAGAGTAGGGACGTAGTTAAGGAAAATCTTGCTGAGGCCAAAAGGGTAACACCTGCTTGCACTATTACAGACAAGCTGCAGATCCCAGTGCCATTAGCTTCTACTGCTACAGGAAGAAATGATGAGAAATCCACACCATATAAGAGAAAGATACGCAAGACACAAGACAAACCTGATGCTTCTGGAACAGTTGTCAGTAAAGATACCCCTGTACCTACTGCAGATGCTGTTTTGCGGCCATCACCTGGGTGCAAAGTGAACGACTCCATTGAAACTTGTGCTACGTGTTATAAAAGGCGAAGGTATAATTGTATGCATAATATCTTATTGCTGTATTTGCATTCTTACTTGGTTCTTATACCCTTCGCGCCCTTTTGTTTTAATTTTACAATCTTTTAGAAAATGGCTAGGGTCGTTTTTGAGCTAATATATTTTGGTGATGTAAGGACATCAATTGTTGGAGAATTTTCTGAAGGTTTAGAATTCATGTCACCATTCTAAACCATTTTTTTTATTAACTCTGAGAGTTTTTATTTTTTATTTTTATTTTGAACCAAATTATGCATGTTACTCTCATTCATTGGATGCATTATATGGGATGGTAATGTTATCTATGGACTTTGTGCTTCTGCTCTTGCTCAAACATGATACGAATTCCTTGATATAACTCACTGTCCATTCACATTTCATATAATGAGTTAATTTGATTAAAGCCGAAATATGTCTGATCTAAATCACCTAAGGTGAGCGGCGAGCTTGAGCTAAGCAAAGGGGCTAGCGATTAAGTAAATTAAATACACACTCCAATGTACTTATAATACTTATCTTGAAGTGAATTAACTTCATTACTGTAACAATATAATAAGTAATAACTAAGAATACTGCCAAAAAAAAAAAATGTTTCCGCTAATACTGTATTGTACTTGTTACAATATGCACAACATGGTTACTCAACTATTCTCTTTCCTGCGATGAATACTCAATTCGCTGTGCATCGTCTTCTTTTTGGCTCTATATGATTCTTTTAACTATTTGAGGGAAGGGAACACTTATTATCATTTAGGTATTTATAAAGTTTGAAATTTATGTTTATGTGTATATAAAGAAGCATACCTACAGTAATTCGCAGTTTAAGCCACAAAATGGCACACATTTTTTGATATATTATAATTTTTCTTTAGAAAGTAAGTTAATTCCTTTCAGAAAAAATGCCACACCAGCTCGTACATCATGTAAGTTGCTTTGCAGGTGACAATCACCTGACTCGGAGAGTTCAAAGGTGACATATGTTATCCTCATTTTGCATTATCGGCTTCTCCTTTGACAGCATTGCAATAATTTAAATGTACTAGCGCTAACATGCTAAATGTATGGGAGCTTCGACACTACCCCCAGCAAAATTTCTTCTCGAGCAAGATTCACCTTGCTATGTCTCATGATCCCCTTTTGAATTGTCTATTTCAAAGCTGACCTTGATCCTTTCATGTAATTTTACTTTTATCCTATTAAGGCATTTTCCCTCCCAATCCTCCTAATTTATCTAAACAACCTAGATCTTTAAACCATCCTCCAGTAATTCTGCACTCTCGAATCCAACCCATTCATTCCTCTCCACCCACTCACCTACCCAAAATCATCTCTATTAACAAGCTTATTATGTCAAGTACTCTACAACTGTTCAATATATAATTAATTAACTAATTTTTTTTTTTTTTTTTATTATTTTAATAATTAAAAAGAAAGGAAAGGAGATCACTGTCAAAGAATGAGATATTGGTGAAACATCTTACCTATCGCTTTATCCATGTCATAATTAAAAGTAATTTATGCAATTTGTCTTATAATTTTTATATTTTCACACACACACACACACACACACACAGAAACATGTATTTTAACGATTGCCAAGGTTCTTTGTTTAATATTGACGTATTATTTTCAGAATATCAACAAGTTTTCCTTCATATTTTGCAGGTTAGATCGTGATTCATTAGAGTTAGAGCCCTGCGTTTGCAACAGAAGTGGAGTCTTACGTGACCCCATTATAATCGAGGTTACTAATTGATTATATAATTAGTGTCATACAAGGATGCTTAAGTATTGTCACCCTTGAATACCCTTATGGGTGAAATTAGAAGCTAAGAAGACCTCACTTCCTTGAGGGAACATAAAAAAAATAAAGACCTTAAATCCTCAAGGAAATCCAAAATAGGGAAAGAACCCAAAGCGCTAACCGAAAAAATGAACGTAAAATGATTTCTAACCCTAAAAATCCTCCTATATCTTTCCTCCCACAAGCACAAAAAACTGTGCAATGGATCATTGACCAAACTTTGCACAACCTCTTCCTTGGACAACTATTACTCCAGTGAGCCAAAAAGATTTCTATAATTACTGGCATACATCATCAAAATCTTTTCTATCATTTACACCTCACCCTCTTCCGGGAATGCTTGAGCATGTGAGCACACAAGCCTTCTGTTGGCAAACTGGAATACCTTCCTTAGAGTACCCTAATGGCAATGACCATTCTCTAGGTAAAGAGAAAGTTCCTTTAAGGGCCCCTTAGATAGTCATTCCTTCATAGGGAGAAGTCCTAATTTTTCCCACCAACAAATAGCTAAAAGGATCTAATGTCACACCCACCTTCTTTCCCCTATCTAACTCACCATGCAAGTAACTGAATTATCCACTCTCAATCCATGAAGGATCTTCAAAATATGCATCACTTTAGGAGTGTCTCAATCAAAATTTCCCAAGTAAATCATTATGCTAGATGGCTTCACTCCCTTTGCCCGTAAAAAGATTCTTTGAGGAGGGGTTCCATGTCAAACAATAAAATAAAGAGAAGAAATTATGTTCCTCACCCATGCCACTCCAATAACAACCCTATAACAAAATAATATAAAGAACTCACTCTCCGCCATCACCTATTGTAAGATGAATAAAAGGCCAAAATTGTGCATTACCCTTAGATTTCTTAGTCTTAAAGCCTTAGATTGAGAACAAAATTATGTCCCTCACCCTTAGATTACCATTACACATGTCTATTCTCAATCAGCTTCTGCAACAGTTGTTCTTATATGAAGTGACAATCTACTTCAATGTGTTTCGATCTCTCATATTAAATGCAATGTGAAGTGTTGCTTGATTATCACATACTAAATCCATTAGTGAAGAGTCTTGAATCGAAGTTTTCCAACAAATGTTTCAACTACGTTAGCTCACATGTGGTATGAGCTATTGCCTTGTATCCTAATTTTGCACGTGATCGAGCCACTACTATCTGCTTTTTACTCTTCTAAGAGATAAGATTACCGCAAATAAATACACAATACTTTGTAGTCGACTTCCTCGCTCAGGGTGATCTGGCCTAATCTGCATCTGTATGACCCTTTATTCGAGTGACTGAAGTTTTGATATAACAAATCACAACTAGAAGCATCTTTCAGATATCCAAGGATACAAATCACTGCATCCTAGTGACAATTCGTGGGACGATCCATGAACTGGTTGATAACACTAGCGGAAAATGAGATACCTGGTCTCGTAACAATTAAGTAATTTAACTTCCCAGCTAATCGTTTGTATTGTGTTGAATTTGTCAGTGGTGTTCTTTGATCTGCCAATAGTTTTGTATTTGGATTCATAGATGAGTCAATCGGTTTAGCTCCTAGTATTTCGGTTTCGTTTAGCAAATCAAGGGCATATTTCCTTTGAGATAGGTTAATGCCTTGACTCGATCGAGCAATTTCAATACCCAAAAAATACTTCAATTGACCCAAATATTTGGTTTGAAACTTACTATGCAAAAACTTTTTGAGTTCTTGAATACCACTGTGGTCGTCCCAGGTAATCACAATGTCATCTATATACACAATCAACAATATTTGTCCGACTGTATTGTGCCTGTAGAACACTGAAAGATCGACTCCACAACGCCGAAGACCAAATTCGGTGACCACTTTACTGAATCTCCTAAACAATGCTCGAGGAGACTACTTGAGGTCATAATTAGATTTCTTTAAGTTACATACTAAATCGGACTCCCCTTGAGCAACATACCCAGGAGGTTGCTCTGTGTAGACTTTCTCTATTAGGTCGCCATTCAAAAACGTATTTTTGATGGCGAGCTGATATGGCGGCCAACGAAAGGTGGCAACAAGAGAGATGAAGACGCGGACAGATGCGAGCTTGGCAACTGGAGCAAAGGATTCATAATAATTAAGACCGTATACCTGAGCATAACCTTTGGCAACTAAGCGAGCTTTGAGTCGATCAATTATGTCAATTGGATAAACTTTTATTGTGTGTACCCATTTACACCCGACTACTATTTTCAATTGGAAACGAGATGAGGTCCCAAGTATCATTTTGATGTAAGGCTAACCTTTCCTCTTCCATTGCAGTTGCCCAACCAGGGTGAGAGAGAGCCTATAAGACAGAGTTCAGAAGAGAAACAGAGGATAAATAAGCAACAAATGAGGAGTATGAAGGTGATAGGTGCGCATGCGAGACAAATTTAGAAATAGGATGGTCAGTACATGAGCGTTTACCCTTCCGGATGACAATGGGCATGTCCAAGTCAAAAGTGGATGAATAAACTGGAGAAGAATCCAAGGACACAAGGATGATGGGCGCCATAGTTGTTACAAGGACACAAGGATGATGGGCGCCATAGTTGTTAAAGTCGTTCTTAGGCGTGCGACTAGGCAAGAAGTGCAACGCAGTGCACCCTTTGCGCTTCGCCTAGGGTTAGGCAACTGACATACCTAAAGCGTTTGCCTTCTTCGCCTGGGCGATGGGCGTGCCTCAAGCCTTGGGTGCGCCTTGGGTGAGATGACCTAAGTCCCAGTTTTAATCTTCTCCTTCGACTTCGAATCTTTGATTTTTGAGCTGACATCGCATATCGCAGCCTTCGCAGGTGAGTCTTCTTCTCCTTTGACTTAAAATTTTCTCCATTTTCCAGGTGTCTCCTTCAATTCTTGAGCAGACCATTTCACAGGCGAGTTCTTCGCGAGCATATCATTTTGAACCTTCTTCTCCTTCGAATTTCTTCTCCGAATCTTGTCTTCATCATCCCCTGTTCTCCGTCAACTCTTCACCATTTTGTCGCAGGGAAGTACTTCGTTTTTTTTTCCACGTTATTGTTTATTTATTTGCTTAACACTTTAACTAATTGTTATCAGGTAAGTACTTCGTTTTTTTTCTTCATGTTATTGTTAATTATATAGATTTGGTTGACACTTTAACTAATTGTTTATGCTTGATTAAAAAAAAAAACTGATTGTTTATTTTAACAAAATTAATTTTATTTAGGTTTTAGATTTTAATCTAATTTTCTCTTTTTTCCCGGTAAGTTGATGTTATTAGGGTTCCCGGTTTGTTCCCTCTTTGTTCGTGATGTTAAAATTTTTTATTTTGGGTTTTGGAATGGTTAATTGGATTCTTGATTGATTGAATTTAATAATTATTTATTTTTTTAATTTTTTATTTAGTTTATTAGGGTTTTAAATTTTAATATAATTTATTAGTTAATTCTTTTTATTTATTGACTCACATGCGACTGAGGAGTATGTTTTATTTTTTATAATTGAAATTTAGTTGATAATTTTACTTCTTGATTTTAGATTTGCAACATATTAGTGCTATAAACTAATCTTTTTTTTTTTTTGAATATCGTGCGCCCAGCTTCGCTCAGGCTAGTGCCTCGCCTTGCGCCTAGGCTTTGGGACACCTTGTGCGCCTCGGTGCGCCTAGAGCCTTTAACAACTATGATGGGCGCAACGGCAGAAGTGACTTTCTGGTGACGAGAGTATACCTACAAAGGAGGTGCAGTGTGATTAGGCGGGATGAGGTATGGAATAGAGGGAGGTCGAGTAAGTGTACTTGGCAAAGGAAGTGTAACTTCCAGATCATCTAGACAGGAGGGCACAAAAAAGTAAGGGGTGGACTTGAAGAACGTAATATATGCACACACAAATGAACGACGTGAAGATGGACTATAACAACGATAGCCCTTTTGTGTGTGAGAATAACTGAGAAGACGCATTTTAAGGCACGTGGATCTAACTTATCCTTACCGGAAATCAACTAATAAACAAAGCAGACACATCCAAATGTATGTGGAAATAAACCAAGCAAGGGGAATTAGAAAAAAAATGGAATGAGGAACCTTGCCATTTAGGGTAGAGGGCGACATCCTATTGATCACGAAGCAAGCTGTAAGAACCGCAACAACCCAAAAGTGTTTGGAAAAATTCATTTCAAAAAGTAGGGTGCGAGCCACTTCCAGGAGATGTCTATCCTTACACTCAACTACTCCATTTTGCCACAGTGTGTGAGGACAAGATGACTGATACAAGATACCAGAGTGTGATATAAAAGAAATAAATATTAAGAAAAATATTTTCGAGCGTTATCACTTCGAAGTATATGCATTGCTACAATAAATTGTGTTTTAATCTCATCACACAATGCACAAAAGCACAAAAAATGGAGAGGGTAACATTTGATTATGTAGGGGGGTATGAAGGAGCATTTGAAGATTAGGATTGTGTCCTGGACTCATCAGATTTTGGTGTTTGCAACAGTGAGGGTTAGGTTCTCTCATTTTTTTCCCCGAAAGGGACTTGTTTGATCGGAAGATCTTGAAGGTTGACTTGCCTCTCCTTGTCAAGGGCTTGGTTTGAATCGGGAAAAAGAAGATTGATTGGGTGGACAAAGATGCTAAGTAATGTTCTTTTGTTTGGTCTTTTTGTAATATGCTTAGGGGGGTGATGGAAATTGTTTTCCATTGGAAGGATACTCAGAAAACTAAGACTTTGGTGGAAGTAGTTTCTTTGCTTGGTGAGTAGCTTGGGATACTATTCTCATGGTGGATAGTCTAAAGAGTGATTTTAGCTTCTGAGTTGATGTCACGTGTTGAATTACGGAGGAGATGATGAGGCCTCTGTTGGTTTGTTGCTATGTGGCTTGTGATGTATGGTCCAGGGTGTCCTCTTTGTTAGTAGGAATAGCTTGTTTCATGCTAAAGTCATGTAGAGATCTGTTGAGCTGATGGAAAGGTGGTCCTCCACAGTGGAGGCCTAGTGGATTCTGGTCTATAACCCCATTGGCACTTTGTTGGAGCATTTGGAGGGAGAGGAATCATTGTCTCATCGAGGCACTTTCTCCATTTCTTTTTTTCCCTCCTTTTTTTAAGGAGTACTTTTGTATTGTTTTTAGTGAGAGGACAATTTTCTTGCAGGAAGTTGTTCGTTTCTTGATTTTCTTGGGGGAGTTGGAGTGTTTGTTGTCATCTCATTTTTGTATAGGGTTGATGTCTGTTGTGTCATTTAAGGATACTAGAGATTTCCTGTGCCTGAATGCACCATATCTATTTTCTAATCTATAAGTGCAAAATGATAGTAAATAATTAAAAATTATCAATTAAATACAAATGCCAAACTTAAAGGTACAAAATATAATTTAACTCAACTGCGTTGGAAGTAGGGTTGTGAAATTTTTGGGCGGGAATTTTTCCTCAAAAAACTTCTATAGTCCAATCTCATCCCTTCATTCCCGTCAATTCAACGCTTAACGGAAAGACATTTAAAAAAAACACCCCAATTTATTTAAGGATCTATTCTTTCTTTGCCCAAAAATAAAAAATAAAATTTAATGTGGATTTATTTGTATAGATATATGAGGCAATTTTTAAGATACATGAAGCACAGGGAGATGTGTGGGAAACCCAAACAAGATTTTCTTTTTGCTGAATTCCATTGAAGTTGGCAGTAGAATTTCTGCGGCTTGGCTCATTGTGTTTGAAAGTGCTTGTTCCTCATTGTACTATTCATAGATGTAAAATACCACTTTCCCCTTCCTGACCTTTTGTTTCTCTCTCTCTGACTTGTATTTTAGTGAAAATGATAGTTTCAAATTTCTAAACAAGGTAGAGTGTCATATCATTGTATGTTGCATCATGGATGAATCATTCAATATCTTGATAATGTTTCTTTTCTTTGATTTGCTTTTTTCCTCCCTCTTTCTCTCTGATGCCTTGCATTAGGATAGTGGGGAACTTGATGGCAATATGCAGCGGAAGGAGTCTCCTTTAGATATTCCATTGGATGATCACAAAAGCGTCTGTGTCATTTGCAATCAAGGCGGAAAGCTCTTGTGGGTAAACCTTAATAATTGTCCCTTAAATAATTGCGATGTTTTTATCATGGTTGAATGAATCTGTTATATCCTGGAAGCTAAAATAACTTTCTGCTACTTGGAAGAAGTTATATTATTTTTCTGGCTCTTCATGTTGCTTTGCATGAATGAAATAGTTTACGTATTTGCTGATATTTTCTGTTTTTATGCATGTTTTGTGAACAAACCTACAAGATGCGCCAACTACATGAATATTTGATTTATTTATAAATTATCAGGTCTGCCCACCCAACATTTAGTCTTAGTTGTTTAGAGCTTCTTGTTTGTCGTAGGCTTCAAACTCACTGCAGATCTGATTATGCGCTCTTTGTTTTTTGAGAAATCACATATTAGTGAAGTGGAACCTTTTCCTTGTCTTTGATCTAGCGAGACCCTCAAGCAGTTAATATCATTGAACAATGGACCTGTAGAATTTGTTTGCCAATCCTTTTACATTAGCTTAGACCAATTGATTCATGCAACATCTCTTCCTGTGGGTGCTGTACTTTCACTTGCTGTATGGAGTTATTCATCCCCTGCCCCCTCCTGCTCTTTGTAGGTGGGGGCTGGGGAGCTAGGTTATGCAAAAGGTGATATTTCACTTGAGAATGATCTGATCTTGCTTATTGGACATATAGGAAAACTGTTTTTGGGATTGGTTTTGTCGTTGATTAGTGAAATAGGATTTGGTGTGAAATAAGATAGTGTAGTTTCCTTTTTCTTTGAAGTGCCATGGCACCGTGTCATGTTTCTATTTATAAATTTCCTTTTTATTTTCTATTAAAATATTCAAGAAAAGGCTGTTTTGGGGATTGTTATTGTGATATCCCACATCGGAAGTCTTAGAAAAGATTGTCTGATATATAAAGTACCATGTGGGTTAATACTAGCACCTTGACTTAGGCATTTTAGGCCACGTGGACTCAGTCCAAAAGGTAGTTGGTTAGTGGGCTGCATGAGGCGTTACAAATGCTATCAGAGTTAACCTTGGTCCGGAAAAGGTACCGTGGTTGTGTTGATAGAATAGTGGTTCTAGAGAGGTGTAGAGGTCTTGGGATAGGTAACCTGTGTTCGCTTATGGACTGCTATCTACAGCCCCAATGGGGATGAACTTGGCCAATACGATGAGGACGTTGTGTCTTTGAGTGGGAGATATTGTGATATTCCACATTGGAAGTATTAGAAAAGATTGTATGATATTTAAAGTACCATGTGGCCACTACTAGTACCTTGATTTAAGTATTTTGGATCATGTGGACTCACTCCAAAAGGTACTAGGTCAGTGGGCCGCATGGGGCGTTACGGTTATGATAGGTGGCAAAGTGAGTTTTGTGCGAGCTTTTTAAGGAGACCCAAAAAAAATTTGGATCTTAATACGCTAGATTGACCATTTTAGAAGGATTTTGCTACTAAGATTTGACATTGTTACAAATCAGATGTCTTTCTAGTCGTTGGATTTTAGCCGTTGCTTTAGGCTGCATCAGTGTTATAAATTTACCATCCCAACTCGTTAGGGCTCTACACGAGGCGAGGCTGTCCAAAAAGAAATGCACCAGTCCTACGAGACATACATGCAGTAGCTTGAAGCTTAAAAGACTTGCGTTTTGGGCTTGTACCCATTGGGCTTATGATTTAGAGGAATTTTCACTTACACGCATTTCCCAAAAAAAATAAAAATGGGCAGCCCAATGCACGAAGGATCTTGCCATGTATCATGTCAATTGGGCCTCCTGAAGTTTCTACTATGGACTATGTGTTTGGTGAGAGGTGGATTAGTTGGGTTGATTCGCATATTTCTTCGGCGAGTTTTTCATTCTCGTGAAGGGATTTACAATGGGGTTTTGTACTAGTTCAAGAGGTTTGAGACAAGGAGACCGCATATCTCCTTGCCTTTTCCTTATCGTTATGGATGGCCTTTGTGCTTTGCCTGCGAGAGCTTCAGATATTCGATTGCTCAATGGCTTTTCGGTTAGTTAGTTAATATTTATGGTGCATCTTTCTCGTCATTTGTTTGCAGATGGGGCTTTTTTGCCCACATGCGAGAGGCATAGTTACGACTTTGAGGTGTCCTCTTCTTTGCTTTGAAGCAGTTTTAGGTCGTAAGCTTACTTATGCCTTCTCGTATCTTGTCAGTTTGGAGGGCTCTGTGGGTTGGTTTGTATGTGATTGGTTTGGGTTGTTCGGTTGGGTTACTTTGCATTTACTTTGATCTACTGTTGGCAGCATTTACTTTCGGAGGAATTTTATTTTTTTTGTTTTCGGGGGGGGGGGGGGGGGTGGGGGGGATTGAGGAAGATTCATCTTGTTGGATGGGAGAATTTTTCGAGATTCATCTTGTTGGATGGGAGAATTTTTCGTACACGGGGGGAAAAGAGGGTTTAGTCTAAGAAAATTTAGATTGTAAAATGAAGCCCTAGTGGGCATGTGGTTATGTCTCTTCTTATTTGAAAGGGAGGGACTTTGTAGGCGGGTGAAGTGTTTTTTGGTGTGGTTGGTCTTCTGGGGAGGTGGTTTTCTCTGATGGTGTGAGATGTGAAAGATTAATATATCAAGAGGTTGTTTCAGCCTCTCACTATATTTTGTGTTGATAACGGGCTGGATTGTTGGGTTAGGATAGCAACGTGTGTCATAATTCCTCCCCTTTAGCCTTGGTGTTGGTGACTAACAAAGGAGCTTTGGTGCATGAGCATTTAGATGTTGTTGGTAATACGATGGTTTGGTGTTGTATTAACAAAGGGATTTGTTCGATTGGGAGATCCTAAAGTTAGTTGGTTTATTTCAGCTTCTTTAGGTCAGTTGGTTTATTTCAGCTTCTTTAGGGCTTGGCTGACCTATGGAGGAAGAAGACCATTTGGAGTGGGTGTGGGATGCTGAGGATTGCTTCATTGTTATGTCCTTCAATGGTACTGAGAGAGATTGTGTCTGCAATGGAATTTAGAGGTCCAAGGTTCCAGTGAAAGTGGCTCTCCCAAGTGGATAATTTTAAGACGAGAGGTTTTCAGGTGGCTTTTGGTCACTGTTTATGTTTCAGCCCCCAAAATACTTGGAAATATAACAGGAGCAAAAAATTATGTTTATGTTCGGATCACAGAAATTAGTTCTAAAAATTTGGGAACATAACGGAACATATTTCTTTTTTCTGTTTTTCTTTTACCAGTAAGCACGTCACTTGCTCGAGAGCATTGATGGTTATTTCTTGATCTGTTGTTTAGTGGGTCGTGACTTAGGGTCTATGGTGTTTCTCTTGTGGGCACTACATGGTCTATGCTGACGTGTGCAGAGCTTTGTTGAATTGTTGTAAAGGTGGTTATCCGCTTGGAAGGGCTAGGGTATTATTGTCGATTCCTTTCTCTCTTTTTGGAGTATTTGGAGGAAGCAGAATTGTCATGTTTTTCAGGAGTTGCGTTATATCTACGATATTTTAGATAATCCTTTTCTATGTTCTTTGTTTTTGGTGGAATGGAGGTTATCATTCTGGGAGCTCTTTGTTTCTTGATTTATAGGGGAACTAAAGGTTTCATTGTTTCTTACAAGGTTAATGTCCTATGCATGATGCATCTTTCAATATAATTTCCATGCTTGCTTAGGGGGAAAAAAGGATATTGTTTGAGCCCGCCATGGATTTCCTGCTTCCATCTCAATTCTAGTACCCTCTGAAAAGTTCTTGTTGCGCATATCAATCCTAGTCTTGTTAGCTATGTTTTTCTGTTGACGTAAACTATATTGACCTTTTTTCTGTTGATCTTCCTAGTTTAGTACAATTTTACTCTCTGATTGTATACACTCCATTCAATTTCAGGCCCTGTGATGGAAAAGATTGCAGGAAATGCTACCATGTCACTTGTTTAGATCCTCCTCTAGATGAGGTGCCACCAGGGGTTTGGCATTGTTTCTGGTGTGTGAAGAAGAAGATCGAATCAGGCATCCATTCAGTGTCAAAAGGTGTAGAATCAATTTGGGATAGTAAAGAAATGGAGGAACCAGATGCTGAGGGTATGAAAACATTTAGCATCTCTCGTAATCTGATCATGTAATCTAGTGCTTTAATTAGGCGCTTAGTTTTTATCAATGACTATTTTTTTTCCTTTAAGTAACATCTCTCTGTATTCTGTATTTTTACTGTAGGATCACTAAGGCAGAAACAGTATTTTGTGAAGTTTAAAGGTCTTGCTCACATTCACAACAAGTGGATTCTGGAAACTCAATTGCTTCATGAAGCTCCTTTGCTGCTAGCAAAATATAATGAAAAAAATCAGGTGAAGCAGTTCTTAAATGCTGTTCTGGTTACATTGTCTGCTAACATGGTTGACTCACCCCTTTTTTTCGGTTTGTATTTTGGGGGTTGTGATGTGCAAATTTGAATCATATTATAAAGGAAACACCCTCTTCATTTTCTCTTTGCAGGCAATGAATTGGAATGTAGAATGGACTGTTCCACATCGTCTGCTAATGAAAAGATTAGTAATGCCACCAAAGCAGCAGGATGAGCATTGCAGCAGGGATGCTAGTGATATCTCTGGTTGCCACTGTGAGTGGCTTGTGAAATGGTGTTGCCTTGGTTATGAGGATTGTACGTGGGAATTGGATAATGCTTCCTTTCTTTGTTCAACTGAAGGTCGAAACCCCATACGGGAGTATGAAAATCGGCATGAAAGGGCAAAACAAGCTTCCTTGTCACTTGATGAGGTGCCTATGGTGACACTTTTATTTGCACAATTTATTTACCACCATTAGAATTACAACTTTAATCATCCTTTTCTTTTTCTTGTCTTCTGCTCTTGTTTTTATTTGAATTTGGGCTGTTCTTTTTGTTGATCTGGTATATTAATTTAGCAAAACTTCAATGGTGCCATTTTCTGAAGTCTGCTCTAGAATGATGTACTACTATGCTAAATTCTCTTAATTTGTTAATAAGTTCTCGGTGGCTAATTTAAATCATTATTGGTCTCTCCCCTCCCCCCTCCCCCCTATTAAACGCATGTAATCTGAATTTCAATTTGAGGTTTGGCAAAGTCGGTGCTTTAGTTTTTGACCTCAATTTAAAGTTTTTAACTTTTTGTAAACGAGCTGTTCCTCTTATGCTTGGCATATAATAGTGAAGAGATTCCCCTAAAGCCGAGCAATTGATGGAATTACATTTTTTTTATTTGCCTAGAAGTGTCCTGATGCATAGCTGAGGTGCTACTCTACGAACATCGCAAATGGCCTTGGAGATAGGGTGAATATCCTATGAGATGGCCTAGTTTTTCATTAAATGTTGGGTAGCTTCTCAGTTTAACTAGAGACTAGGGATTCTCTTTCTGTTGGGAATTTCCTTGTTTCTTGTAAATAGGCCATTACTTGTATTCATATGACAACTATGCGTAGGATGACTATTATACAGCCCATCTCCTATAATCTAGATATGGAATGTGATAGTTTCCATACATTCCATGGCTCTTTGACTATACAAGATGCTTGAAGGCTCCAATGCAATGACTTGCTAATTTCAAGAATTCATCTCCAGTCGTGAGTTGAAGATGTGATACATCTACAGATATTCTTCTCTATTACACCTTGTTTGCATCTTTGCTTATATCAAGCATATACCTTTTTGTGTTTATATTGCTTATATTTCTCATTGGATGCCAACTCAAATTGGAGTGACCTTTTTACAAACTAGTATGAATTAATACAATATTTGCTGATGGTTGCAGAATACGAAAGAATCTGCTGTCAAACTTACCAAGCTTCCAGGCAGTTCACTTCCAATCGATAATAATCTACTGAGCGCTGTTAACAAGCTACGTGAGAGTTGGCATAAAGGCCAGAATGTTATTCTCAGTGATCAGGTGAACATATGTTATTGGTCATGCCAGAGTTAATAGTTCTTGGTAATATGTAGTAGTGATTTGCTTGTGATGAATGAGTGCATATTGTAGTAGTCTTGATATTTTTTTGTATCTTTCTATTCTTAACAAGATTTGTTGCAATGCATTAGAGGCAAATATATCACACACACACACACACACACACACAAACGTATATAGCTAATTTGTATTTTACTTGTGATGCCTGTGCCTAAAAGCACTAATGTCACTAATATCACTTATAGTTCTAAAATTGTAATTTTTTCTTGTTATAAAGTTGTAATTTTCTCATGTTAATTTAAGAATCTCATCACAACTTCTTATACCGCGCGCGCATAATAAACCGGACTTGCTACTTATAACTCTCAATAGTGCTCTAAAAATACATGAAAGAAAACAAAAAAGGTAAGAAAAAAAGCAATTTCTCACTACATTTTCAATTATTATTGTAGAATCCCACATCGCATGTGTTACTTGATCCTGAGCTATATATAAGCCTAGAGACAATCCTCATCTTGCAAAGAGTCTTTTGAGAGTGGGTTAGGCCAATTGGATTTCTACATTTTATCAGAGTCAGGATTTTTGTCTGATATTGGGTGTGTTGAATCCCACATTAATGTTGGGCCCCCGATATCCTTTTGTAGTGGTTTGTCAAAGACCACCTTGCGTGTGAGGGGATATGTTGAATCTCACATTGATGTTGGGTGCCCCGATATCCGTTCATAGTGGTTTGTCAAAGTACACCCTGCGCGAGGGGGCGTGTTGAATCCCACATTAATGTTGAGCTCCCCGATATCCCTTTGCAGTGGTTTGTCAAAATCCACCCTACGCGTGAGGGGGCGTGTTGAATCCTAGATTGCTTGTGTTACTTGATCCTGAGCTATATATTTCGTCTCTTCATCTCAGCCATTGATTCCCTTAAATCAATCCAAGCGCTTTAAGCACATTTGTAAAAAACATCTTGATTTATTAATAGATGTGTATATATGTTAACATGTATATGTGTATAGGCATGACAACTTCTGATAGATATCTTTTTTGTTCCTGAATATTTTGTGTAGTAGCATCGTGAGATGTGACCCCTCAAATCCACCCAAAAATTTAAAAGAACTGGAAATTCTCAACTATTGACGTTGACTTGTGATCGGTTAGAAATTGTTTTTTAGGGCAACCTTTGAATGAGATAAGAAACAAATTGTAGAAACGGTTGCTTAATCACCCTTGGTTTTACATTTGAAGTCGGAAGTATAAAATTAGCTCGATCATCAAGGATGCTCTAGGAGGTGCTTTGGGGGAAATACTGATCAAATTCTTTGTGTTCACGGATCAGAAATCCATGCCCTTTTTATTTCATTGAAGTTGGTCAAAAACACGAATAAGATATTAAGAGTGATGTTTGCACCACACTGTCGCCAGCATGATGTCATGTTGGCATCAGCAGCTCTGGCACTGATCTCAACTACTTCGGGTGATAATTAAACTGGCTGTGTTCTCTTTAGTGATATTCTACTTGTTTTGATCCTCAATGGATCAGTTTATTACCAAGGTGGAAGATACTCTGGTTTTATGCTTATAAATTTGAGCGAGGAATGAATTTACCGAAACAGCTGTTGAGTTTATTTCCACTTGTGCAAAGCCATATAGCAGATTTGATGGAATTTATGTTTACAGGAGCAAGTGATGAAGGTGGTTCTGTTTATCCTCTCTCTCTCGAATGTTTGTCAGCCTTTCCTCATCATCACAACTTCTAGTTCTATTTCTTCCTGGGAAGCTGAATTCATGCGCTTGGCACCATCTATCGATGTTGTAGTTTACAAGGGTGATAGAGATATGCGAAGAAGTATCAGGATACTGGAATTCTATGAAAAAGGAGGTTGCACAATGTTCCAAGTGCTTTTGTCCCCTCCAGAAGTTGTTGTTGAGGTAATTTCAATTAACACAGGATCGTTCATTTTAAAATTTTCTTAAATTTTCTTTACACGTCAGGCATAATAGAAGTTAGCATTGATAATGTTTTGTCAGGCATTAATCTTGTGATTTATCTAGTTGGTTAATTTTTATTTTTTATTATTTTTTAATTTCAATGCATGGTATACATGTAGCCTTTTTTTTTTATTGAAAGTATTTGTTCCCATGTGATCTTTCTGCTTTGAGTAAATTGCCTCTTACCCCCTCTACTTTCATTAATTATCACTTTACCCCCTTCGCTTCAAAAGGTTGCACTTTACCTACTTATACTTTAAACAAACTGAGAAACCAACTTTCTGCCAGAAAAATATAAATTTACTTAAATGTCCTTTTAATTGAAATGAAAAAGACAATAATATCACTGCATATCACTGCTATAATTATTTGATATTTTGTCCCTTTATTCTTTATTTCTTTTTCTTTTTTTCTTTTCCTTTTTATTTTCTCTCTCTCTCTCTCTCTCTCTCCTGCAAGTTGGATCGCCGGCCACCTGCAACCCACCACGGTTGCAAGTCACCACCACCCACCGCTACTGCTAACCGTGCTAATCTAGTATACAAACCAAGTAGGAAATTGAATCCAAAATGGGAAAACGAATCAAGAAATCTACTAACCAAATAAAAAACCGAACCCATGAACCGAATCGAAAACAAAAAATCGAAGTTGTAAATCCAATCAAATTGAATCTAAATCAAACCAAATCGCCGAACAATTGCAAGGAATTTTTTTAGGAAGAACTAAAAAATCGGACCAGAGAAAAAATAGCAGATCGAAATCAGATCTATTTAATCCATCTTTTCGTTAAAGAGAAAAAATCAACAACTACAAAAAAAAAACCGTGGAAGAAATTCAGATCTATGGCATGAGATATCTTGATTCAGATTATGTCTATTTTTGCCCAGATCTGGGAATAGCAGAAGAAGGATCCGACAGGTCTATTGGGTATTTCAAAAACATGGATGGGCTTTGATCTCAGATTAGTCAGTCGTTTTGCTCCCAAATTTGCAGCCAAAGTCATGAATTTGAGGTGGATGAGCTGGTCAAAACAGAGCATGATGAAGCCAATTGGGTGTGGGTACTCAACAAAAACAGAAAGAGATGATTTCATGTCTCGATTTCACAATTGGATTCTGATCTTGTACCAAATCGAGGGATGGTGAGGCAGTTGGGGGGGGGGGGGGGGGGGTATTTCGTGAAGAACATGTGAAAAAAAAGAAAGAAAAAAAAAACAAAAAAAAAAAGAAAAGAAAAATAAAAGAAAAAAGAGAGGAAAAAAAAAAAAAAAACCAAACAAAAAGAAGAAGAAGAAGAAGAAGGAAAAAAAGATAAAATGATAATTTAAAAGGATAATTTTGTCTACTTGTCAAAAAAATTTAATGGAAAATTTAATTCCATCCATTTTTAAGTATATTCCATTAAATTAAAGGAAAGTTTGTTTCTCACTTTGTTTAGAGTACAAATAGGTAAGTGTAGCCTTTTAAAGTGGAGGGGTGTCAAACGATAATTAATAAAAGTAAAGTGTTTGGGGGGGGGGGGGGGGGGTAGTAGACAATTTACCCTTCTTTTTATTTTTAAACTTATTGTTGAAAAAAGAATGAAATAAAAGTAAGGGGAAATGTGGTAAAAGGTAAAAAGTTAAGGGGGTGCGGGGCATAGAGCATGCAGTCCCACTCTTTTTTACACAATGACACAAGCCATATTTTAATTTAAGGATAAAATTAGCAAGGATGAGTTATGGAAGAGACATGAGGATGTGAACAAAATGTGAATTGATATGGCGAGTCGTATTAGAGAGATAGGAAGAAAAGTTCTAGGAGTTTGTAAAGGAGGAGGACCACGGTATAAAGAAAGTTGGTGGTGGAATAAGGTCCAAAAAGTCGTTCGGGACAAGAAAATAGCTTATAAAGAATGACAAAAATATCGAAGTAGGGAGAGTTTGGAAAAGTATAAATATGCAAAAATGGAGGCGAGAAAAGTAATTAAGGAATCAAAATTTAGGGCGGATGATAATTTGTATCAAAAGTTAGATACAAAATTTAGGGCGTATGATAATTTGTTGTTGTAGCCTCATTTTGTGAATGTCATTATTTCTTCAATTCTTTATGTCAATTAACAATATTGTTCTCTTATATTTTCTTCTTTGGTATTTTCAAAATGGAAACCGAGATTAAAAAGCGTCATGTGGATCTTATTATCTACATGTGAATTCAATTAGCCCTTTTTAAATATGTGCAAACCCCTACAAATGCTGAATTTGCAACTATTTTTCTAGTATAGAAGTACCATGAAGACACAATCCACCGTTATAATACTTTAGATCAGTTTGTGTCAATATCACTTACTCTTTGCAATTTTGCATATAGATAAATCAAGAACTATCAAGTCCATATGCTTTCTTCCTACGTGCTGATGCATAGTTTGTAGGTTCTCTTTCTTTCTATTTCGTTGTCTAGAAATTTCTCTGTACTTGGGGTGTTGGGGGTGGTTCTTGATATCCTCTTCCTTGTTGTCTCTTTATACACGTAAAGAATTTTCATTTGTTTTTTAGTGGTGGACCTGATGGTACTTGGTAGCGTGTTCAACTACTATTCTCTCTTAATGTTTTATACCCATCAAAAAGTTCACTGCAAACGTGGTGGTGGTTTGTCAATCTCTCTCTTTTTCGCAATATGTCTTTGTCTTCTTTTTTTTTTTGTGCCTTCTCTTTATTTTCCTTCTTTGTTTCTGCTAGAGATATTGCAGTGGACAATTATCCTTGTGATATTTTCGTCACATTTCCCATGGATGATCACCCTTGCAAAAATTTCTTGAGTTACGGTGGTTGTGCACCCTCTCTTCTCTATCTCTATTTATACCCATGTGGTTTTGCTTTTGGCATTGATGTGGTGATGGTGCTGATCTCTTCTTTCTTTTAGTTTTGGTTGGATAAATATTTGTATTTTCTTCTCTCTTTTTGACTTTGCCAGATAAATTCTATAAACAATCATCTCAATGACTTCCATCACATTTCATAGAGATAAGAATCCTTCAGGATTTTCTTTTTCCTTCTTCCTTTCTCCTTTCTTCTTTATCTCTCTTTGAAGTTTAGACAGTGAAATCCCTTGGGAAAAACATATAATTGTTTTTTCAGTAATTTTTTTCTGTGGATAATCACCTCAAAAGTTTTGAGAAAATTGTTTGTTTATCTTTTTTCGGATACTTATTATGCTTAATTTCATTGTTTATAGATATTAATGTTTTTAAGCCTTCAAATGAAAACTTCGTTTCATTTTAGTCCTTTTTTTGAATTCAACTCTATCTTGTTGATGCTTTTGCCCACCATAATTTTGGCTACATACAATCAACTATATATGGAAATAATTGAAGTTATTAAATGTTTTTGGGATAGCAACTTTTCAGTGCAATTTAAGGCCCCCCCCCCCCCCCTTTTTTTTTTCTTTCCGTAAGTTGATTCTTTTCCATAATTAGATTTGGTACAGTAAGGATTGTTGTTAAATTCAACAAAGCAGATTTTAACGAGTCAAATTGTAACGTTTTGTTGGCGAACATTGACACTTGTTGAATTTGGCAAAATAGATTTTACCAAATTTAACAAAATAAATTTTAACAAATTTAACAAAATTGCTTCTAATAAATACAACACTTATTGCGAGTGCTTGTTGAATTTCACAATTAGATTTTAACTTTAACAAATTAAACATTAACATTTGTTGTTAAATTCAAGAAAATAAATTATTAGGGAATTTAAGAAAATTAACTTTAACAACTACTAATGTTTCTTGTCAAACACAAATGTTATTTTTTTCTTTCCAATTCAACAAAATAAATTTTTACAAATAAAACATTGCAAATATCGATTTGAAGCTCTTTTGATTATGAATATGAACTTATAATTGTTCAAATTTTTGTTAAATATGAACATAGAAGAATTCTCATAGAAGAAGATAGAAAGAAAAATAGACTCAAATCGGAAAATGAAATCACAGAATGTAAAATCACCTAATACGAACATAGAGGAATTCTCATAAAATAAGATAGAAAGAAATATAGATTTGAATCACATAATATATCACATCATATGGGCAGGATAAATAGTTGATTCCCGAAGAGCGCTTTAACAATCTGAGGCTTGATTTTTTTTTCAAATGTTTTTTCAATATGTTTTTAGTTTTTTAAATTAATTGGAAAGACTTGACAATTTTAGCAGATATTAATGGAGGACCTTTAAAAGTCTTGCACTAATTTATGGAATATCAAGATTATTATCCTAAAAATAAAACCTATTTTTTGGAGCAGATAATTTGAGAAGTACTCGATTATGGGTTTTGGGGGCCAAAAGCCCCAACTGTCAAGTTCTTATGTCGAAGGAGTACAATTTTGATTTTTATTGTTTTTATTGGAAGTTTAAACTTTAAATGTGTTTTTTTGCAAGTTTCTTTGATTTAATTCTTCTTCCATATATGGCAAGTATCAATGAGGTATCAAGTGAAAATTCTGGAATCTGATTAAAATGCCGTGTGTCATTGAGGGCACTTTTGTGACCAGAAAAATTCTGGGACTGCCATTTAATGGGTCTTAATGGACACTTAGTACATTGAAGGACCTTTCACCAAATAACGCTCCCCCCAAAAAAAACCTAGAATAAAATAAAAACTAACTAAATAAATTAATAAATTCTATGCGTCTTGCAATCGCTGACGTAGTTTACTTTTATTTCCTTGCAGGATCTCGAAGTGCTAGAACATCTTAGATGGGAAGCAATCATAATTCATGAATGCCAGTACATCAAAATTTCAACTCATTTTGAGAAGTTTAAGACGCTTGCTACTGGTACGAGGTTGCTTCTTTTCAATGGTCAAATAGAGGTATATTTTATCTTGTTACTCTTCTTGTCTTTTCTTAGGAGGTTCCAAGTTCCAATGTAAAACCATATAGCCATAGGTAGAGTAGCTCCTTTGACTTATATGCTAATTTGGGAGGGCTCCGAGTGGCAACGTGGGATTCAACACCCATCTTTATGTGCAATCTCGGCTTGCACGTGAAATAATTAGCAATGATGAAATTATGGCCGTAAGAACATTGATGACCAGATAACGGCGGGCTGAACAAGGATGTGACCTAATTTTTCTGAGGTTCCAAATTAAAATTGGTGGAGTAGCCGATGAGTTGTAAGCTAGTTTAGGAAGGACCCATAGAGGCAATGGGGATACATGTTTCTAAAGAGATTTACCTCATAGGTAGATCTGTTGAGAAAAAAAAAGATATGTATCTCGTTTCAAGATCTATGAACAAATATTCTCATTAATTTTTCAAGATAGCATGGCTGAGTATCTCAATTTTTTGCAGGATAGCATGGCTGAGTATCTCAATGTGTTGTCATTGCTTGAATTTCATGGTGATCTGGGCAATAGTGATGGGCTGAGATCAGAATCCAATGATAATCTTGGTAAACTGAAGGAGAGGTTGTCACGTTTTATTGCAAATGATTGCAAGTCATACTTTTCTCGATTTATCGAGTATTGGGTCCCTGTTCAGATATCCAATGTGCAGCTTGAGCAGTACTGTGCTACCCTACTTTCAAATTCTCTCTCTCTTTGCTCATGTTCCAAGAATGATCCTGTTGGGGCTCTTCG
The DNA here is from genome assembly GCA_016647705.1 of Eucommia ulmoides. NCBI lineage: Eukaryota > Viridiplantae > Streptophyta > Magnoliopsida > Garryales > Eucommiaceae > Eucommia > Eucommia ulmoides. Next base: position 32,359,417 of record CM028329.1, read on the forward strand.
TGAACTTCTTATTTCTGCACGAAAGGTTTGATGATCTGTTATAGTTGTTGCATCATTTAATGTTATAAAACTCATTTTATTGTTTTCTTTGATTTTTCAGTTCTGTTTGGTTACCTTGAACCACAGAAAAGTAAAAGAAATAATGTTTCATCTGTTTTTATGGATCTTTGTTTCTTCAAAAGTATTATAGAGCTAAGGGCTCAATTGTTCTTTTACCAATAATTTTTTGTTTGAAGGCCACATTGTCGCTACGCGAACATAAAAGCATGCCCATAAATTTTTAAGACGTTTGTATCACATTCTCTATATGCACTTTTTTAGCCCTTCGTGTGTTCCAAGAATACATTGTTATAACTAAAACATTAAAGTATACACTGTTGTGAAATATTTGCATCAATCACTTGATGCACTTTTTACCTGTTCACTTGTTACAAAAATTCTTTTGTTTTCTTATTTTTCTTTTCATATCATACACAGTACTAATAACTGAATAGTTCAGGATGCAAAATTATAGTTGTTTCAAGCAATTGACTTATTCAAAATAGAGTAACGTTGCGTTTGGGCAAGGGATTTGACAAATCCAAGGGATTTGGTAAATGATGGGATTTCAAAATCCCATCATTTACCAAATTCATTGTTTGGATAACTATTTTAACTGAAGAATTTGATTATGTAATTTTATAATTTCCTTATTTGGATAAATTAACACCATTTGTAAAATATACCGGAATCATTGAACAATTCTAAAGAACAACAAATTTGAAGAACAATTCAGAAGAACAACAAATTTGAAGAACAATTCAGAACAAAATGAAAAGAATAATAAATCTGAAGAACAAAAGCCACCGAATGAAGAACAAAGAAATTGCCACAAAGAAAAGCCACCGACGAAGAAGAAGATTCGCAATCGTCGACGAAGAAATTGCGACGAATCTCAAATCGGAACCCTAAATCGACGAATCTCAAATCTGAACCCTAAATCGACGATTACGAATCTCAAATCGGAACAAGAAGATTCAGAACAAGCCATCGACGATCGCGAATCTCAAATTGGAACCCTAAAACGATTGCGCTGATCCCTAAATCGGATGCTGATGAATTCGAGATCAAAGAGAAGGAGACGGACAAGGAGACGGCGACGGCGACAAAACCTTGCAGACGACGATCGAAGAAGCAACAGTCGTGAAAGAGGGAGTGAAATTTGTGAAATCCTCCTTTGAGTGGATTTGGCAAATGCAAACTCTCCCAAATGGATATCAAAATCCTTCCTTTCCCTATTTTTTTAAGATAAAAAGACTTGACAAATTCTTTCCTCCTAAAACCCAAACAAGGGATTTGTCAAAAGAGGATTTTAAAATCCTCTAACCAAATGAAATCCCCCCTAGAAATCCCTTACCCAAACACAATCTAAGACTGAACAAACACACACATGCTGTCGATGCTATTGAAGTCCCACTTAGGGTTGTGCTCAACAAGACCTGGCTTCTCTCTGCCTTATTCTGGACTAAGCTCTTTCATTAAGGGGGAAGCTTTGTTGGTTTAGGCTCAAGGCCATATAGGCGTGCCTTGTTATTTTTCCATTATTTTACTTGCCATTTTGAAGGAGCTCATTATTCTTCCTTAGGTATATGATATATTTGATGTGGTTATTATGCTAAATCACATCATCTAATCTTATCCTACCATTATGGCTAGCAAAGTAAGCTCATGCTCAATTGGTAAAGAGTCATTTACACATTTGATTATTGGTGTTAATCAGGGATCGACTCTCATGCTACATTTCTAGCTCCCTTCCCCTTTGTCTTAAGCTAGTTAGTAGATTATCTATAGTTATAATAACGATAAAAATAATGTTATTAAATTTTAGAGATGAATATTTTCTATTATGAGGAATGTATTCTTTTTTTTAATATTTTATTTGATTCATTTGAAATTTCATATGCTTAAATCTTAGCTTAGCTTAGTTGTAATCCTTTGTTTGCTTAACTCTTTTGATGGCTTAATTCACAACTATCTTAATATTTTAATAGTTTATTTTCTTTTTGCTATTTTTTTTTGGTTGATTTAAGATCATTATTTTCCTAGTTGTCACGAATCGCACGCCAGTGTGTTGGCTGCATGTATATCAGATTCTATTGTACCATAGTTTGAAATTAAAAATATATATTTGCCTTTTGCATGTTTCGCATGTGAACATTCAGTTTATTTAATATTTATCATCCTATGATTTTGGTTCGCGATATTTTTTTTTTGTTCGATGGTTATGTTGAGGATGTGTGTTCAAACACATTTGCCTTTCTTTTTAGGGGGGCTGGGCAGGGTTGGGTTGGCATAAACATATTAAAATAAAAAAATCTCCAATTGCTTAACTTGCGCTATTTGTTTGTTTTTTCTGCCTTCTATTTCCCACAAACTACATCATCTTTTAGTTTCATTGTAATAACTAGTCATTGGACAATCTCTCCATCTTGTAATATCTAATATATGTTTATTCCTTTGTAGTGCTGTGACCACCCTTACATTCTGGATCTATCTCTAAAAGCTTTGATTACCAAAGGTATTCCCGGCCTTGAGTACTTGGATGTTGAAATAAAAGCAAGCGGCAAGTTACAACTCCTTGATGCAATACTCTCCGAGAGTAAAAAGAGACAACTAAGAGTGCTAGTCCTTTTTCAGGTGCTCAATTGATAGTTTTTTGTTTAATCAGTGATGAGATTTTGCATTTTTTCTTGCACTTCTGCTTGCTTTTGTAATGCAATAGTGTCCCCCTATTTTGTTTTATTTATTGATGTTTGTTGTTATGCTTGTTAGGAGATCGCTCTAGAATGGATTTATATGGTCGATCCTAATTAGGTGGGACTATGATTGGTGGTTGTAGCTCTGAAAAATAATATTATGATCTAGTACTTGTATGACAAGGAGACTGTGTAATTTATATCTCTATTAGACCTACCCTAAGCCTCCCATGAGTTTTCAGAAACTGTATCTATTTATTCATCATGTCACAGATATGGAGATGTGGAAGTATGTGGTTCACTGTTTAATAATTCTGTTGGTTGGGAAATGTCACTTTGTGCAAGTAATGCCAAAGGTTAGGTTTGTTTCCTATCTATCCCCTTCCAAACTGTATGTTCTTTTTCACCATAGTCTCGTTCGCCCCTAGGTGGAGATAGGAAACATAAGAGGAGGTTCATGAAAAAGCATCTCTTCACCAACACCACACCCCTCCAGAAGAGATATATGTGAGGTAGTAAAAAAGAGTTTAGATTCACGAAAGATGATATACATGCTAACAATCATTTTACAAGAGCAAGGATTGATAACAAGGATACCCTTTTTGTGTAAAGACAACAAAAATTCATTGCAAAGCCTTATGGTCAAGCTTCCCTTAGAGTACTCAGGGTCAGGAGCATGAACAAAAGACACCCAAACAGCTTGACCTAAAATTGTTTTTATAGTTGTATCAAACTGGGTAGGAAAAAGATCATGAGAACTATAAAACATCCAAACACTTCACTTTTACTATGAAGTAGATAAACCTACGTGACACGAGAATAACAACAGAAGTGACAAACCAACGATAACAATTATTTAAAACATCGGGCAATACCCTCCATACATCAGAATGAAAAAGCATGAAAGGAGAAATGCTTTATAATTAATACTAGGATAAAAGGAGTGCTTTATGTTTTGCCAACTTGCAAGCCTAACAAATGAAAAGGTCATGATTACGTTGCTAGCTTGACTGGGAAAGAGTTTTTCCAATACCTCAAATGATGGGTGTCTTGAATGCTACTGGGACAAATCTTGAAGAACACTGCTGGACTTAGTCTGAAGGGTTGGACCACAAGATGAATCTTGTGTTCTCGGTGATCTAAAAGATAAAGACCATGATGTGATTTACCATTGTTATTATTCTTCTCGACTCCAATTCCTGTAAAACACAATGTGTAGGAAAGAAAGTTATTATGAAGTTTGAGGCATGAGTGACACTACTAACCAAAAGAAGATTACTAACAAATTTAGGGACATGAGAACAAAGGATAGAAGAGATGTTGAACAATGAATAAAACATTTTTAGGATACGAATGATAAGGAGCTATCAACAAGTCTTGTTTTGTCCTTAGTTGAACGGGTTGAATAGGAACGAAAAAGAATTTGATCCCGTCATATGAGCACTAACTTCAGAGTCTACAGTCCAAGGAAGGGAAGATGATGTATGAAAGGCTTGAAAGCACTTAATAGGAAGGATATGTTGTAGCAGTGGAAGAAACATCAAGTTGGGTAATCGGATGCTTAAGGAGCTTCTTCTCGTCTCTGGATAAATATTAGGATGGGGCCTCCACGTGTTCAACTTCAATAATGTGCATTTGTTATCGTCTGGAAGAACTACGACTTCCACCATACCCCAGACTAGGGTGGCCATGTAGCTTCTATAAAACATCATTGAGTATGCCTTGGCATTCGACATCACACTTCAACAGCTCTTTTTTTAGAAGATCTCTCTTCCTAGACCTCTTACCATTGCTGATTCGAGCTTCATGATGAAAGGCTACTAGTGCAGAGCCGTCCAAAATATAAGTGTGTGTTCTAGCACCCCTCTAGCTTTCTTCTTCCTAGACAAATATAGAGGGCTCACGGGCAAAAGGAAATAAATTCCGATCCATTTTTTTCCTCAGATCTATTCATATTTTGGGTTAATGGCAACAAAAGAAATCAGACATGGTGTTTGTCCTTGAAGACAAAGCCTGAGTTGACGTCAAGAGTTGATTGACAATGACCAGAAACTTTAGAAATAGCCTCCAAGAAGTTCTGAATAAACTTCAGTGACCAGAAAACTTTAAAACATAAGCTGAAACACGGATATCTTCAAAAAAATGTCTGAAAACTCCGAAGAACTAACATAAAATCCTTCAATAGTTGAAAAGTAGGAATGACCCATCAAGGAAATTAAAAAAGATGTGGAAAAAGTTAAGAAGCTGGAATGAGGGGCTAGTAAGATGTAATCAATGACAATCAACCTAATATGCAAGCAAATACTTAACGAGGGAAAATATGATTTTGACTAAGAACCGAAGGCTGAAAAAGCCCTCACACAGTGCTGAACCTGGAAAGAAAAGGAGAAATCAAACAAATCAATTCAAATTGCGAAAAATATGACATTAGGTTAGACCACCAAGTCAGCCATCATGGGGTTTATTAGGATGGGAAACATATCGGAAAGACCAAAAATGGCAGACGAAAAGGAGACTGAAAACAAAATAGAAAAGCTATATGAAATGGATTTAAAAACAATATGCAATATTACCTGAATTCTTAGAATAAGAAGGGCAATCATACCATGTAATTTGTTGCCAGAGCTTACAGAATGATGCCGCATAAACATGATGCCAGCATGGCGTAAGAACCTGAAAAGTGCATATTACTTTAGCTTTTTGCTCGTATCTTGATTCTTGAAACTCTTTAGCCATCTAAGGTTTGGATATGTTTTTTAAATGAAGAGAACAGAACAGAGAGTAACAAAGAAAAATGTGTATTACAGTTGTAGAATATTAACCAAATGTATTTTCGAATTTTATTCATACAGGAGTCTGCAGACACATTAACATTTCTTAGTTAAAAAAACCAATATTAATTCATGAAAGTAGTAAGCCTTTTTATCAAAACAATTTAGTTCAAGTCGATTTCTGTGCATTTGGACATCTTTTGGATTGAAGAGAGCTTGCTGGACTGGAAAAATATGTTAGAGCAGCAAATGTTGCTAGTACATGGTGAAGGGAACTGCAATAACGTGCGTGTAAAACTTGTTTTCTCCGTCCTTGTCAACATTTTTGATGAGTTCTAACTATTTGAAAATAAAATGGTTTAGGCCAACTCTAATGAGTAATGAATGTTTTCGGACATCAAAATTAGTGACTTGTAATTGTTTTTTTTATCCTTTTCATATGGTTAGAGTTTCCAAATTTATCATTGGAACTTTTTATATGTGCACTACTGGCTTGGCTCAGCTCAATGCATCTCTTCTTTTAATTAATGATATATTCTCATCTTCAATACATATGACAGTCAATTGGTGGTTCTGGAAGGAATTCAATTGGAGATATACTGGATGATCTTGTTGGTCAAAGATTTGGTCCAGATTCTTATGAGCGTATTGATGGGGGTGTACTCGCATCTAAGAAGCAAGCTGCTCTCAACCAATTCAACAACATAGAGAGTGGGAGATTTGTGTTTTTGTTGGAAACTCGTGCCTGTTTACCAAGCATCAGGCTGTCTTCAGTTGACACTGTAGTCATATTCAATAGTGACTGGAATCCAGCCAATGATATAAGAGCACTACACAAAATATCAATTGATTCACAGTCTGAACAGATTAAGATATTCCGGTTGTATTCATCTTGCACCGTGGAAGAAAAAGTTCTTATTCTTGCCAAGAATTCTATGACACTTGATAACAATTTACATAACATAAACCGCAGTGTTAGCGAGTCACTACTCATGTGGGGTGCCTCATATTTGTTTGAGAAATTAGACAACTTTCATAGTGATAATAACCCTGCCGATGGTGCAAATATTGTACCAGACCAATCATTTTTAGGTAATGTTATTAAGGAGTTCTTGGATTTACTCTCCCAAGGGGACAGAAACAATGATATTAGCAGTTCAACCATCTTAAAAGTGGAACATATTGGGGGGACTTACAGTACGAATCTTCCATTGCCTGGTGAGCAAAAAGTCAAGTTGGTAGATGGAGAACAATCACATCAGTTTTGGATGAAGCTGTTGGAAGGACGGAATCCTCGGTGGAAATATTCATCTCTTCCTACCCAGAGGAACAGGAAACGAGTGCAATATAATGATAATTCTGCAAAGAAACGAGAGGTTGAGACTGATGATGCTGGTAAGAAGCGCAAGAAGCTTGTTGCCAATCATTCTGATGTAACCAAGCATGGACTGGAAGAAGGTGAGGCTACTGATTAAAGTTTTCCTGATGCTTTTTGAACATGTGGCATTTGAAATTCAGTACTTTGGGTAATTAATTATTTAATTTATTATTGTCATGCTTTTTGGGGGGTGGGGGGGAGGGTGGCTGCTACATTGAAGTTTTACTCTTTCTGGGCGATTTTATTAAAGCTTCCGATATTGCTCCGTGCAATTCTGAAATTCATGCAGGTAATGGTTCTCTATCTTCTCCTGGCACAACTACTCCTGCTTCCAGGCCTTTCATCACCAGTAATGGGAAAATGTCACCTGAATTTCACATTGCCAGGTCTGAGGGCAGACCACTATCGAATATGCAGAAGAGTCTAGATCTTCTGAAGCCCGAGATTTCAGAAGTTTGTGAAATTCTTAAACTACCGGTATGTATCAGATGTTTCCTCTTATTATGCTGTCCCTATTCAGTCAGTCTTAGGGCATGTTTGATAAAAAAAATAAGTGCTTAAAACTGATTATATTAAGTACTTAATTAATTAAGTTTGTTTGATAAATGCAATTAGTATTACTTAATTAATTAAGTTAACTTAAAAATTAAGTCAAAATGTGAGTAAAAAATTAAGTCAATGCCCTTTTACTTATTTCATTTTGCTTAATGCACTCCATTATTTTCCACTTAAAAAAATTATGTTTTGACCATTTTACCCTTGATCTCCTATGATGGTTTAATTAGGATTAGGTTTAATGAGAATTGGATTAACTTTGAATTATTTTAGGATTTTAATTTTATTTTATATTTAAATTATTGTTATAATTTAATTTAAGCAATCATAGTGCATAAAAAATACATAATATTATATATTTTTGGGTTAATTTTTACTTTTAATTTTAATATAATTTTTTTTTTAAAGAATGACACCTTGATTTTATTGTTTTGATCTCAATTTTTTTTTCTCCATATTATCTTGATTCAAAGGTAGATATGTAAATTAAATAATTTTTAGCATACAAATTTTGTATTTATCAAATAAAAGAAAAAAAATTCAGCACTTAAATTTTCAGCACAATTTTATCAAACAACCTTCTAATATTTTAATTAAGTACTTAAATTTTCAGCACTTAATTTTTAAGTGATTATCAAACATGCCTTTAATGTTTTTTTTTCTTTTTCTTTTTTCTTTTTTGGGCTTTTCCTGTCTCATCTGGAGGTTGAATTGATGTGGATTTTTCACCTCGTTGTCACTCGAATCAAATGAAATCTGATTTTTGTGTTGTTTTTCATTCATTTATGAGGATTAAGACAGGTGGGTACTTATTAAAATTTTCCCTCTGCGGTTTGTTATTAGATGAGGAAAGAAATATCTGTTTTTTGGGTAGGTTCTTTGAAGCACCAGTGATGGGGTTAGTTGATTACTCTTTCCCGGGGCTGCTTGCTTTCAATATTTAAATTCTATACCTCTATTCCTTTGCAAAACAGACTAACATTGTCTTTGGCTGATTTCTGGGAGTTCTTGCACCGCTTTCTTTTTCTTGTAGTTTTCCCTTGATGACATTAGAAGAGTATTTCTTTCTCCTTATGAAAGAGAGGCAATTGAATGGTCATTGATTGGACATAAATTTCTTAAAAAAAAAAAAAAAACTTCTCATGTACTTTGATATCCATGTTTGCTTGATGCATTGTGTATGTGACGTAGTGCACTTGATTTGAATTAATATTATCTTATGGTGAGTGCTGGGCTGTATATGCAGGAGGACATCATGGTTATGGTTGACAAGTTTCATGATTACGTGATTATGAATCATCATATCAGTAGGGAACCAGTCAGCATATGGCAGGCTTTTCAGATATCCCTGGTTAGTATTTAATTATGTATCATGCTTGCAGTCCGAAAAATGACTTGTTATTGTCTGATCTGTCTCTCATTCAATTATTCTCCAACATTTCTCTCTCTCTCTCTCTCTCTCTGGCATTATGTTCCTAGCCTCTCCTTCAATCTGTATTTTTTTATGCAAAATCTGAGTTTTTCTTTAATTCACTTTTTCTGTTTATTTGTGATTTCTGCAGTGTTGGGTTGCAGCTTCGTTGTTGAAACACAAAATTGATAAAAAGGAATCTCTTGCACTAGCAAAGCAGCACTTGAACTTTAGCTGCAAGGAAGAGGAGGCAGACTATGTCTATTCAAAGTTGCGGGAGCTGAAGAAAATGTTTGTGTCCCATATGGAGAATGTCAAAGAAACTGTCAAAGAAACCGATGCTTTGAAAGCCTCCGCTTCAACAGCTGAAGATATCACTAGAAAAACAATGGATGGAATGGTGTCAAGTTCCCTGGAATTTGATCCGAAACGTGTAAAAGTTGAGGTTGAAGAACGAAATCAAGAATTTCCAGATGAACAGAATAAAATGGATGAAAATGACATTCCAAAAAGTGTCAGACGTGTCCAAAGAAAGTGTGAAAAACGGATGGCAAATCTTCTGTGCAAGCAAGAACAGGAAATTGAGGAGTTCCGCAGAGTCTGGAAGGAGAAAATGGCACGGGTGGACAAAGAGCATAGAATGGAGAGGGCAGTTGTTCGCTCTATACATAGACATATCTCTGTTAAAATGGAAAAGCTAAATATAGTGGATAGTCAGTTTGCAAAGAAAAGGGAAGACCACAGGTTCGAAAGGGACATGTTCTTACGTGACCTTGAGGCAAAGCATTTGGTTGCAAGGAACGAAGAGAGACAGAAGGCTGCTGACTGGTTGGCCGAAGTGAAGTCTTGTTGTGATGAGAATATCAATGGCTTGAAGGATGCCGTTGATCTGTCGGACAGAGTTATCGAAGAACAAAATTCCGATGGTATTGTGCATAGATTGCAAACTAGTGAGGCATTGATTGCTAATAATGCCAAATCTTTGCAAAATGAGTCAGTAGTTTGCGAGGTCCCTGCTGAAGATGGAAGTGCTCCACTTGATGCGAATCCTGAAATTGATGAAGTGGAGACTATGCCATTGGAGAGAATATCATCTAGTAACAATGATGAGTCCAATAAAGTTGTCAGTTGCTCTTCTAACAGTTCCGAGGGTGTGGAATGTGGTCCGCCTTCTGGAGTATTAGATGGTGAAGTTCTTCGACCAGAAGTCCCAAAAATACTTCTGAATGAAGTAACTGGGAGCGCTAGCCATGTGGAAATGAGAAATTCTGATACAGAACCATATACAGAGAATCATAGAACAAATGCAGACAGCTCTGGTATACGAATTACTGTAGGAGACCGAATCATTGAAGCTGATTGTTTAATTCATTGTAACTCACCTTCCACGGAGCCAGCGACCTTAAAATTACCATCAGACCAGCCAGCTGCTTCTCCATCTCACAATGATCCGTTGCCACAAAATTCGGTACGTAATGATTGCTTTGAAAATTTCTGTTTTTAAATTATTATCATCAGTTTTGCGCCCTGAATATTGAGTTGTGCTTTCATATGGACCTTTCTCTAATATAATTCATGATATTACTTTTTCATGACGAAGATTAATGATTTGGTGGATAAAGATTACAGTTTCAAGTTATATTTGGCCACAAAGCATACATTTATGCTATAGATTGTTAAATGAGATTTTTTTTTGTGGTGTCTCCGTATATTATCTGGATGCCATTAATCGGATTCCAATTGGTAATGGTTTCCTGGGAAGTTTCTATAAATAGAACTTGAAAACTGATTCTTCTGCTTAGAATTAGATTGTTGTTGTTTGATATTCTTTATATGGTCTGATACTCCAGGATGAGTGTTCTCAAGCACATTTATCTACTGAAATAAGAGATGAAGATGAACCAATTCAGGGTTCTTCACAGGGAATTGCAGTTCCATCTCCGGGACCTGTGGGTGCTGAGCAAGCTCAAAGATCTAATCATGAAGAATCATTATCTGAGCCTCTTGAGCAACTGCAGCCGCCATTATCTATGGATTTACCTGCTGCTGATCGTCCTGCAGCTGATGGAATTGCTCAAGCACCAGAAAGGCTCACCTGTGTCCAAAATGCGGAGGCTCCTCTTGATTCCGAGTTCTTACAACAACTTGTCCAGAGACGAGAGCAAAATCTTAATCCATTTTCTTTCACCAGGCCTGATCGTCAACCAAGCAGTGAATTGCGAGCCTCTCCCCGTGGTGCAGGACCACCTCTGTTTTCACACGATTATCTTTCACAAACTGGAGCAAACCCATCTACAATTCAAGGATCTAGCAACCTTCCAATGGATGCTGTACAAATGCCCTCCCAGATGCGGGCTGTACCTAAATATTCCGACCCACTTCAGAATGAACTAGAAAGGATACATAAAGAAATAGAACAAACTGTCAAAGCCCACGAAGATACAGTCAGTGTTTCAAATTTTTATTTTATTTTCTTTCATGATCACTCCTTGTTTCTGATTTGGTTATTCTCATTATTACCAATTTCCTTTTCTTATCCCTCCTAAGCAGAAATTGCAGCTAAAATCTGAATGTGAGAAGGAGATAGAGGAAATTGTCGCCCAAATACGTCGCAAGTATGATGCTAAGCTCCAGGAGGCTGAGTCAGCCTTTACTCTGAAAAAGAACGAACTCGATGTGAATCAAAACAGAGTTTTCATGAATAAGATATTAGCTGACGCTTTCAGGTCCAAGTGCATGGATGTAAAGCCTAGTCCTGGCTCTGCACGGATGCAGCAAGGTACATGTTAACCATTACTCTCTTTTTGGTTTCATGTAATATCATTGTGAAAATTAGAGGTTGGATGAATCAGTTCTTGTTTTCTAGGCCTATGCATTAAGTCCAAAAGTAGAACTTTTCTAGTGATGCCTATTTGGTTTGCCACTGGTCTAGTGGTAAAAAGTCCTACTCAATAATTTTAAGGTTTTGGGTTCAAACTGTGAGAGCAGTCACTTTCAATTCAATGGTTAGATTTGCTTCCAATCTATCCCCTACCAGATCCTTGGGGTGGGGGGAATGGGGTGATTAAAAAAAACAAAAGAATTTGATTACTATTATTGTATTGTGCCTTAAAATGGCTCATGAGGCCACTTTTTGTTTTACGTCATTCCAGTTAAACACCTTTATTTATTTTTTATTTTTTTATTTTTTTTTGTGTTGGGGGAACTTCGATGGTGTAAGGAGAGCTTTATTAATTAAACTAAAGAATACAAAACTTAGGGGAGGTGAAGCCTGACCTCTGAAAATAATTAAAACAATAAATAATCTAATGAAAATTAAAAACATAACAAAATCAATCAAAAATAAAACTTAAATTCCTTTAGTTTTTTGAATGTGAGGGAAGCGGAGGCTCTCTTGTCTTAAACATTCACGAACAAGCGCCGGACATTCTGATTCAAACCAGAAGGTCCGATTATCTCCACCACTTTCAAATTTCTCTAACAAATTAGCAGCTGTATAAGCTTCCCTGTAGTAATGCGAAATAGAAACGTGAACCTTAGATGCCAGATTTTTTATACTCCTAATTAGCAATGTTAATCTCCAGGGAATTTTAGCTCTCCCAACAACCATTTCGACTGGCAATGCATTGTCATAGACTATATCCACTGAGAACCATTCAAACTTAAACACAATGCTGAAGCGCAATCCAAAGGGTTTTTGATTTCGCCGGCAAGCTAGATCCAAACCCAAGAAATTGAGTGAACCCAAATAAAAGAGTCTCATTAGCATTCCTCAAAGTACCGCCTTTTCTAATAGAACCAGGGTTACCTCTAGAGCTGTCATCCAAGTTTATCTTTAGTCTATTACATGGCCGACTCTAGAAAACCAATTGAATTGTAGATTTCGTATGCTTTGCTGGCGGAACAATCCTAGACAAGGTTTGGTGAATATTAATTTTTTTTTTTTTTAGCATCACATCAAGCCCCATCAAATCTTACTTTGTTATGCATTTTCCAAATTTCCCAGCACATAACAGAAGGAATTAGCGCATTACAATTTTTTTTCAGAAGGGTAGAACTTTGTTGTTGCCATTAGCCAACCAATCTGCCAAATACTTCTCCATTCCATTGACTCGTTCCAAAAGCAGTCCACACACTCCTTGCCGATTCCCCTTGCGAAAACAGGTGATGTAGAGATTCGACCTGAGGCCTATAACAACAATTACAACAGGAGTAGATTTGCACACCTCTCTGCTAAATCGCCTCATCCACCGGGACAATTTGATGAAAAGACCTCCACATAAAGATAGAGATCTTTATTAGAAGAGATTTATGCCACATTCTAGTGAAACTTTTAGTTAAAAAAAATTCACAATTTGAGATGAGGAGCATCTTGTGGCTTGAAGATGTGAGTCCCCAACTACAATATCGTGGGATACTTTTCTTACTGGATTTGTTCCTTGCTCCCTGCTGATGTATCCCATCCTTGAGCTGTCTTAAGAACCAATTTTTTGTCCCTGGTAATTTGATCAATTTGCTCAAAAACTTATAAATACAAGACGGCATATTGAAGTTTTGGTGTAAGATTTGTAGGTGGCGTTTATTTAACTGTTTCTGTTCCCAAACTGGGTTGTAATATTTTCGGCCAGTAAGCCTCTACCAGATGTATCCCTAGCCATATGATATTACTTTTTAGTTCAACTGCCTTTATTGGGTCTCAACAAATGTTTATCTTTGACTTTATAATTTTTTCTTCTTTTCTGCTTTATTTTTTTATGAAATATTAAATGCAATGTATTTGGGAAACTGTAGACATGACTGTTGTTTTACTTTCAGTTATGCCATCCACTTTCATTCAGCAGATGCATCGGTTTACGTCGCAGCCTATAGCAAGGCCTCTCTCTGGTTTGTACTCCACTGTACAGCCATCATCCAGCCAGCCTATCAGGATACCGCATCAACCAGTTGTACATCATTCATCACCACTTCTCTCGACCCCTTCGACCAGACCCCCCCATATCGGTTCTCTTACTCCTTCCACCGGAAATCTCCGCATTGCCAGCGAAAGCCGTGCCCCTGCTCCCCACCTTCAACGATTTAGGCCTTCCCATGCAAATCTCTCGTCCCAGCCACGAGCAATGGCAAACCACCAGTCACCCATTCACCTATTGTCAACTTCTCTATCGACTCCTCCAATTCCAACCCGATCACCACCACCAGTGTTGCCACCGCCACCACCACTGGCAGTGCAGCTACCCCCACCATCACCGCCTGCACCACCTGTGGCTGTGCATCCTTCTTTACTGCCAAAATCAAACGCTGCCCATCCTGACAGTGTAGAAGGCTTCACCAGTCCTAACTGGTCCGTTCCTGCTGTCGAGTTGCTCAAGGACATGGATAATAACCAAACTGGTGCAAAACGGACTACGGTACTCCCGCCTCTAGCTGATTTTGGCTCGACATTTGATTCGCTGGATCTAACTGAGTTTGGACCTCCGGGTGGCTCAGCCCCTCCTCCGGTGGCTTCAAATGATGTTGTTTGCTTATCTGATGACGAATGACTTGTTTGGTTGCAAGTTAATAATTCAAATTGGGGTTTTCTGTTTTAGCTGCTAACCGGGTAGGAGTAAGATGTCATTGTTGTCAATTTTTTTTGGGTTCAACAGAAGAATTTGGATATGTATATGGTGACAATTATCAGGTGTAAATTTGTTTTTATTGAGTTAGTTGTTTATGCTGGCCCTTTGTTTTTCAACCCTGTAGCTGTTCCCTAGAAAGTTGATCTGTTAATCTTGTTGCAAAACTCTTAGAAAATTGTGTGCCTTCAGCTTTTGCAGCTGGTCTAAATTTTCCATACCAGTTCAAACCCCCGGGAGAGGAGGTGGCGGCATTTGATGTCTGTTTTTTAAAGTTGCGTTTCACCTAAAATATTTTTTTGCAGCCTCCACGAGTCATGAATTCTGGTTGTAGTTTCTTCTGAATTGTAGTACACAATTTGCTACATCTAACTTTTGTTGATTCTCTGACATCTGTATTGCTTTCACATGATTTTAGGTAGCAACAAGTTTAGAAGTATATTTGTTAGCTGTTGGGCACAGTTTGGTATTGTTCCCTCTTAATTGTAAGATGAAAAAAAGAGGTAAAAATATGATTATTTGGTTTCGAATTAAAAAATACTTGATTTTTTATTTTTATTTTATTTTATGGGGATAAGCTAGGACCCTTTATCTGTTATTTTATTATTTCAATTAGTTATGAATCTTTTAGGAATAAGAGATCATTTATAAAGATAATACTGAGATATTATTTACGATGACTAGTTCCATGAGGTTGACTAGCTCCATGATGTGCGTACGCATGATTCAATCCTGAAATTTAAGTCTAAATCAAATTTATTCCCCATTTGATTTAGACCACCATGTCTCTAAAGGCCAGGTCCCTTTGATGATTCCTCTGAGTAGAGTATTCATGCGTTCCATCATGCGCTAAACAATTTTACTGTTCGACAGTTGTCCATTTTTTTTTCAGGATTTTTTTTAGAGCTAACCTCACTTTCAAACATTTAAATAATATGGACTCCATGGGCTAATGTGAAATATGAGAAAAAATATTTTTCGAAATTTCTATATTTTTTAATTTTTAATCCCAACATTACCCTTACTAAAAAAATATAAAAAATCTACCCCATTGTCCCCCAATTCTCCCAACCTGTCACTTCTCCTTCTCATCTCCTTCCTCTATCTTCTCTCACCGTCGCCCCCACCATGCCATTGCCACCGTGTGATTGAAACCCTAGCCGAAACCTCCATGATGAGTAGGGGTGGTCATGAGCCGGGTCGGGCTTTAGCTAGGGTATTACAAAAAAATACTAGGCCTTAGCCTATCCTAGTTCTATGATCGGACTATACTTTCATTCCCAAGCCCAACTCTACTATAAAAAGTCAAGCCCAAGCCTGGCCATATATATATATATATATATATATATATATATATATATATATATATATATTAATTTAAAAATAAATACTAAAATATAAAATCAAACCAAATCAATATTGCCATTCACATGAAATCAAACCAAACCAATATTATTAAATTTACTAGAGTTGGGTTTATTTGATGTCCATATATATATGTAATTTTTTTTAAATTAATAGTCCTCGGGCCGGGTCGGGCCGGCCCTAAAAAGAATTGGTGTTGCCCAAGCCCAACTCTAAATTTGATTGAGCCTAAAAATCAAAACCCAAATCCTGCCTATGGGCTTAAAACTAAAACCCAAGTCCTAAAATGATAAGGCTAGGCTTGGCGGGCTAGGCTAGCCCCCGGGCCCACGATCACCCATAATGATGAGATTAGTGCACTGGAAGAGAGTAGGTGCAAGTTTATCTTATTTGTCAGACCACCACCATTGGGTGACCTCCGGATCTCTCTCTCTCTCTCTAGCCGACGATGGCCTAGACAGGAATGACAATGGTTCAGTTTTGGGACGATTTCACTAGAAACCAAAATCGTTAGGCATATACCAAACCGAAAATCGACGATTTTTTAGGAAACGATTTTAAAACCAAACCCTTTAATTTTATACAAAGCCAAAAACAAGACTACGAAAACGTTAGGATTTTTAATTTTATATAAACCGTTTTTTTTTTTTTTTTTTTTTTTTTTTTTTTTTTTTTTATATATATATATATAAACAAATTAATCCCATAACACACACACCTACACATATATATACATTAGGAGTCAAATTATAAATAGAAAAATATTAGGTATGTCCAGTCCATGTTGGGCTAGACCTAACCCAAAAGGTCACTTGGGCCTTAGGAAGGCAAAAAAAAAAAAAAAAAAAACCTAGCCCAAAATGGGTTTAATTAAAAGAAACCCACCAGAGTTTAGTTTAAAAAACCCATGCATGATTATTTAATTAAAAATAGCAACTTCAGAAATGTGCAATGAAATAAGATCACACGGTAGTGGACATTAGAGTAGAAGAAACATTCTGCATCAGCCCTCTTGTGGCAAAAACTTGATTCCATGCAGCAGTAAGTTTAGAGAGAGAGAAGAAAGAGATAAGAGAACTACTTTGGCTTAACGATCGAACGACAATTTGGATTTCGATTGGGCTGAAATTTCAAAGATTTGTTCTTGACATCAAGTATTTCGTTTCAATCAGTCTTGATATTTGGTAATCCTTTTTTAATTGGTGATCCGATATTCCTTTATAAACCCGTACTTAGTGTTTCTTATTGAATCCATCATTTTCAGTGATATTTATGTGGTGACCCATGAATTTTTCTCTTGAAAGTGTGAAAGATTGTAATCCTATTATTTTGTGATAACATATTGACTTCGGTCCTGTGTTTTTTCCTCGCCCTTGGATTTTCCACGTAAAAATCATATCTCCCACTTTATTTATTACTTGATTTATCTTGGTTAATATCAGTGGGTATTGAAATCGGTAATCCCATTTTAAATATATAAAGAGAGAAAAATAAAATCTAATTAATTGATGAATTTTTTCAACAAAGTGGTATCAAGAGCTTCCGGTTATTGGGGAAAATTTTATTTGTGTGATTTAAAATGGAAGATAGTGGTGGAACCATGGTAAAAATGACATCGACTAATTATACTATTTGAAAATCTTGAATGATGGATATCATTTATTGTAAGAATTTGTATTTGCCTTTAAAAGGTGATACGGGTAAATCAAGTGACAAAACTAATGAACAATGGGAGATAATGAATAGAAAATAGTTGGTTATATTTGTAAATGGATTGATTAGAGTGTGTATCAACATATTATTAATGAAACCGAAACTAATGAATTTTGAGAAAAAATTAGAGTCCTTGTATGAGCGGCAAATTGGATTGAATAAGGCTAATTAGATTAAGATAATTGTTCACTTGACCTATAAGGATGGGCAAAATAAAGTCGATCACACTAATAATTTTTAGGGCCTTATATTTGTCAATGGGTTGATTAGAGTGTGTACCGACATATTATTAATGAAACCGAAGCTAATGAATTTTGAAAAAAATTAGAGTTCTTGTACGAGCGGCAAATTAGATTGAATAAGACTAATTAGATTAAGAGAATTGTTCACTTGACGTATAAGGATGAAAAAAATATAGTTGATCACATGAATAATTTTCAAGGCTTTATTAATCTGTTGATTATTATGAAACTTGTTTTGGAAGATGAAGTGCAGACATTAATACTTCTTAGCACATTACTTGACAGATAGGAAACGCGCAGGATATCACTCAGCAATTCGACGCCAGATGAAAAGTTAACAATGGATATAGTCAAAGACAGTCTCATTAATAAAGTGGAAATGAGAAAAGAGCAAGGCTCATCCTCAGAATCGCAGGCACTGGTTGCTAAAAACTAAGAAAGATAGAGGAAAAACAAAAGCATGAATTCTCGTAATAATGAGAGATTTGACAAAACGAGAGGTAGATCGAAAAGTAAAAAGAATTTTAGTTGCATCTACTACAATAAGCTAGAACACATGATCCGAGATTACAGAATATTGAAAAGGGAACAACCTAAAGATCGAACAAACGAGGCTAAAGAAGATAAATAGACTAATGCCGTTGTTGTTGATGGAGATATTGTGCTTCTTTATGAAGATGGTTGTGTCAACCTTGCATGTTAGGACAACAATTGAGTGATTGATTCAAGTGCCTAATTTAATGTTATTTCTCGTAGTGATTTCTTCTTATCTTATGGTAGCAGTGACTTTGGCTATGTGAAGATTGGAAATGACGTTGTATCTAAGATCATTGGCACGTGAAACATTTATCTAGAAATCAGTATTGGTTGCAAATTATTACTTATAGATGTCAGACATATTCTAGATATTCGGCTCAATTTGATATCTACTGGAAAGGTAGACGATGAAGGTTACGGTAGTCATGTCAGTGAAGGAAAATGAAAACTCACCGAAGGTTCTTTGGTATTGGATAGAGGCAATAAACTAAGCAGCTTGTATGTGATGCAAACAAGATTGACTAAAAGAGGGGTCAATACAGTTGATGATTCTTTTATGGAGTTATGACATCGATGACTTGGTAAGTTAAGTAAAAAAGGCCTTCACATGCTTACTAGAAAACAACTAATGACAAGTATGCAAGATACATATCTTAAAATTTGCATGCATTATTTTTCCGGTAAATAACATAGAGTTGTAGTTTAAAATTTTAATCCATTTAGGAGACATCATCATTTGGATTTAGTGCATATAGATATTTGTTTTATAAAAGGTAGAACACTTGGTGGTGTTTCATATTTTATTACATTATTGATGATTTTTCTTGAAAAGTATTTGTCTATTATTTGAAAACTAAAGACCAGGTATTGGAGGTGTTCAAGAATTTTCAAACCAAGGTTAAAAGAAAAACACGAAGGTAGCTCAGGTGTGTGCATGTAGATAATGGTGGTGAATATAGAGACTCGTTTTAGGAATGCTGTAGGAAATACGTCATCATAGTTGAGAAAAGTGTGCCTAAGACTCCTCATCATAATGGAGTTGCCTAGATAATGAATCGGACCATTTGTGAACTAATCAAGTGTATGTTTTCGCACACAAAATTGCCTATATCATTTTGGGGTGAGGCAATGAGGAGCGCAGTTGATTAATTTGTTTCCATTAGTCCCTTTGTATGAAGATATCCCAGAAAGTGTGTGGACCTAAAAAAATATCTCCTACAAGCATCTGGGAATATTTGGATGTAAGGCATTTGTTCATGTTTCGAAAGAGGAGAGACCAGTGTATATTCTTGGGCTATGTGCATGAGGAATTTGGATATAGATTGTGGGATCCAGTTGACAGGAAAGTGATTCTTAATAGGAACGTGACATTCCTTGAAGATCAGACTATCGAGGATGTTGAGAAAGGTGTAAAATCGAAATCCTGTTCTTTGTATCCAGTCAACATAGATCCAGTTCTGGACCCATGATAGATCTACCATAAGACTAGGTCCGTGAGACTATAGATGAAGCAAATGTATCTGGAAATAGTGCACGAGCAACCACTTCCACATTCTCCAGTTGATGTTCAATTGAGAAGGTAAAAAATGGATTGGAGGAATTTTTCAAAATATCAGTCTAATGAGTATGTGATGCTTACAGATAGGGTAGAGCCAGAAAGCCATGAAGAAGTCGTGTAGAGTGAAAACAAAAATGAATGTTGCAAAGTCATGCAAGCAGAGATGAAGTATTTGCACGAGAAACTTCACTTATGACTTGGTACAACTTCCTAAAGGTAAGAGATCTTTGAAAAATAAAAGGATTTACAAATTAAAATCTGAAGAGAATAACTCACGTCCAAGGTGCAAAGCTTGACTTGTTTTGAATCAATTCAATAGACTTGAGAGTTACAGGGAGAAAATAGGTCTCTTGCATTTCCCCACATGAGATAGAGGAAGAGATTTGTTGGGTAGGTCCAACTCATGTGAGGTTATACCTAACCCAAAAGGACACTTGGACCTTAAGAAGGAAAAAAAAAAGACAAAGCCCTGGGTTTAATTAAAGAAAGCCCACTAGGGCTTAGTTTTCAAAAACCATCTATAGTTATTTTAATTAAAGGGAGAAACTTAAGGAATGTGTACAAGATATAAGATCACATGAAAATGGATATTAGAGCAGAAGAAACATACTGCAGCAGCCCTCTTAAGGCAGAAAATTGATTCCACGCAGCAGTAAGTTTAGAGAGAGAAAAGAAAGAGAGAGTGAACTACTTCGACTTGATAATCATACGGAAATTTGCATTACGATTGGGCTGAAATTATAGGGTTTTGTTCTCGGAATCAAGTAATTCGTTTCTATCGGTCTTGATCTTTGGTAACCTTATTCTAATTGCTAATCCGGTATTCCTCGCTAAACCCGTATTTAGTTTTTCTTGTTGAATCTACCGTTTTAAATGATGTTTATGGGTGATCCAAAAGTTTTTCTCTTGAAGGTGTGAATGATTGTAATCCCACTATTTTGTAATAGTGGAAGTCGATATTGGACTTCGATCCTGTGATTTTTTTTTTCTGCCTTGGGTTTTCCACCTAAAAATCGTGTCTCCTACCTTATTTATTACTTGGTTTATCTTGGTTAATATCTATGGGTAATAAAATCGGCAATCCAATTTTAATCACATAATGAGAAAAAATAAAATCTAATTAATTGATGAATTTTTCCAATAAGAAAAAAGTGAGGGTAATATATATAAGAAAAATATATCAAAAATACCAGTTATGCAGTTACTATCCAAAAATCAAAATCGCTTTGGTTTTCAATTCTGAAACCAAACCCGTAACCAAACTCATTTAATCGGTTTTAAAACTGAACAATTTGGTTTAGTTTGGTTCGGTTACCCATCGGCTCGGGTTGAATTTCCATCCTTAGCCCCAGTTCTATTCAAGATTTGGCTGGCGATGGCCAGATCGCCGAATTTCAGTTGATTTTTTTTTTCTCTCTAGAGTTTTTTTTTTCCCTTTTTTTTTTTTTTTGTTATTTAATTTTTTAGATATTTTAAGTTTGTGTTGAAATATATATATATACTTTTTTTTTGTTTTGTTTTTAAATGTATAATTTTGATATTAACTTTTAATTTTTTTGATTATTTCTTGTGGTGGTTGCTGTGGTGAAAGTGAAAATTTATTGTACTACTAGTGATAGCAATATTTGCTATGATAGTAATAGTGGTGATAGCAAATATTTGTTGAGGCTGTAGCAGTGATGGTGAATATTTATTGTATTGATAACGGTGATAATGAATATTGAATGTCGTGGTGGGATGATGAATATTTATTGTGGCGGCGGTAGTGATAGTAGTGAATATTTACTGTGGTGGCTGCGGTGATAGTAGTGAATATTTGTTATGGTAATGACAATGTTGTGAATATTTTTCTGTGCTCGTTGAAATTTATTATGAAAAACATATTTGAAGGGTATTTTTATCATAAAATAACATATTTTCTTAAATTGGGATTTTCATAAAAGAAAAGAAAAGAGGGAGAATAAACTTGAGAAGTACTGGGCTTTTGGGGCCTAGAAAAAATCATTTTTTTTTAATTATCTATTACTTTTTTTTGTTGGAAATAATAGATCATTTATATGAATAATACTAAGATATTATCTCTAAAATATCGAATACCCTTTTTTTATTACTTTTTTTGCTTTTGGTTAACGTAAACTTTTTTCTTGTCATTTTTTTAAAAGGGTTACCCTATTTTTACTCTCTAATCTTCTAATTTTTTTCAAGCAAAGTAATTTTCTACCCAAGTTTAAAATTCTCTTTTCCAAAAATATATGTGAGAACAAAATAACTTATCCAAGTAATTAATCAAAATAATATATAAAAAATAAAACTAATAGCTTGAAAAGATTTCACCGGAATTCGTTGAAAACGATTATGATAATTCGATAGCAAAACACAAATCAGTGATAAGGACGTTGAGCACCTTAGATCCAGAACTTTATTAATAATCTCACTTATAGTTTTCAGCGTAAAAATATCTCTTAGAAAGCCAAAATTTGAAAGTTCTTGAGTTATATTTTTCTTAATCACGCAACTTTATATTAAAAGACCTAGAACTAGACATCTAATGACTAATTTCCAAATGTCATGACTCTAAATGACATCTCAAGACCCCATATATCATATATATTCAAAATAAATATGCTTCATTACAAAATACTCTTGTAAAAGATCAATTTAGCCCTTAAAACGTTTTAAAATCAGAATCCTTAAGAATACGAAGTAGGTTATCAATTTAATTGAAAGAATAATTAAATATATGAACCGAATTAGTAGAAATCATTTAATATACGATACATGTCGACAATACACTAAATTTCCTTGAAATACTCCCTTGAAATAATAAAAAACTGAGATATATTGACAAAAAACAAATCAGTCAAAGAATTGATTGCAATAATCAGTTGATCGGCCAAACCTGCCGGTTGACCGACCTCTCACAACGGTCACAATTTTAACCATTGTGCTGGTCTGGTCAGTTGACCGATTGGACCAGTAGGTCCTCTTACTTTTTATCTTTTTTTCCATTTTCAGCCATTGGATTCGTTAGTTGGTCAATCTAACTTGTCGGTTGACCGGTTGACCTAATTGGCTAGTAGTTTTACCCATTTCACTTCCTAAACATACTGTTTTAGTTAGTCGACCAAATATTAAAACCATTTTTCAATTAGGTCCTTAACCAAAAATATTTCAATGACTTAACACATCATAAAACACATATTAGAACCCTAAAATTATCACTATACACATAAGATTAATTCATTTAAAGTTTCGTGTATGATCTTAATTCGGGATGCATTACAAGTATAAAAACAATGAGTTGTTTTCACCTATTTGTCTTCAATGTGTTCAATATTCTTCATATCTCTATTGCCTTTATTTTGCACCCTCTATAGATTCTTCAATAATTCTCCTTCTCAATCAAATATATGAAACTTAAATTTGAAACCACTCAATAAACTATTAATTCCATAAAACATCAACTTTTAATTGTGCATAAAAACTTTGGGTTCAACAATCTCTCCCTTTTGATGATGACAATCAATTTTGATGTTTTCTCAAAAAAATAATGTAACCACGCCCTTCAAAATCTGAAGACAGATTTTTAAAACCATTTAAACACCTTTAATTAGAAACATTTTAAAAACATAAACATCTAGAAAAGAAATTTCTCCCATTTTATGATTGCAATGCTTAGGTAAACAAATACTTTAAAACATCATACAATTTTTCCTCCTTTGTCATTGCAATACTTAGGTGAACAAATCCTGTAAAATATCAAACAATTTCTCCCCTTTTATCATATAAGAAATGTAGGGACGAAAATGAAAGACATTTTGTTCACCCCAAAAAAATATTCTTAAATTATTGCTCATTTGAAAGAATATATTTTTCAATAAACAAAACTTTTTAAATTTAAAACATCAACCTTAGAAAAATTGAATTCATCCCAAACTGTTGTTGTCCCCCGAACTGCTGCTGGTTTTGAATCATCATAAGCATTTGACCCACATTGTTTGTAATTCTACCAAACGCAACTTCCATCGATATCTGATATCTCTTATCTCGTCAGACATCCCAGTCATTCTCCAATCCAGAACTTCAGTGTATTGTTGAAAATTGTCAAACTAACCCTGAAGCTGACCCATTCTACGATCTAGACTTCCCAAACTTACTTTCTCTTCTTCTTCTTCTTCTTCCTCAACCATCCTATCTCTTTCATATCCTCTCTTCTTAGCCCATCTATTTCCAACACGCTCATAACCCATTAAAATTATGCTAGTTTTGTTCAACCATGATAGATTGGGCATAACATGCGCCTCATCTTCCGCATCCATTTGCATTCCACAGTGCACAAAAATCCTTTGAAGAGCGTCCCCATAAGGTAATACTCTTGAAGGCACACTCAATTGATATTTCATGTGCTCAAACATAACATGCGTTAGATTGATATGTTGACCCTCTAAAATTGCATTCATCAAATAGAGATCAAAATTGGTAACAATAACATAGCTACCTCCCCTAGAGAGTAGGTGATTATAAAATGCAGAATATGATTCTCAAGACTTATTGACCCCACCTTACTCCCTTCCAAATTAAAGTTCCTATGGACTTTACTCGCATTAAAATTATCTAAGAGCCAAAGGGTATTGTTATATGAAAAAAGATCCCCCTTTTTTATTTTCAAAGTATGAGCAATCTTATCCATATCTAATTTGATATACACCCCACTAACATAAGATTATATTTTCCTTTCACCAAAAGTTAAATTGCAATAGCACATTTTTATCCAATGTGACATCCATGGGTTGTTTTGGGAAGACATTTTTTCCAACCCAATCTCTTAAAAACGTCCTCAATATTGATATGATTCTTCTTCAAGTTTGAAAAATACATGGGTTTAGAACATACGACTTTCCGATTTTTCGTTTCATTATTATATTTTTCCTCCTCTTTTCTAGACAAAAAAGTATATAGCGTTAAAATCAGGTATTTCCGGGACATGGCTTCATTGCTTTTTGTTTCATTATTTTCAACTTAAGAAGTTATCCACCAAGAAATCTTAAAGTTGAACTAAGGAAAGTATAACCCAAGATGAACAATCCAACCATGAATCTGAGAGAGAGAGAGAGAGAGAGAGAGAGAGAGGGTAAATCTTACTTGAAGAATCACCCAAAATGTGTTAAAATTGCTAGATCCGTGTACAAAATCCTTTAATCCAACCCAAATATGAAGGGCCCTAAGATTTTTTTTTTTAAATACGAAAACTCTCTAGATCTAGAGTGGTTTTTAGAGAGAGAGAGAGATTTCAAAATGAACAAGGGAAATGAAGTTCAAGGGACATAAATCACATAACGGTCGGTTAACCGACCGTTACTGGTTGGTTGACCGACTAGTCCAGTAGCCTAGAATGGCTACCTTCTATTGCTGTCGGTTGATCAATGAGGATTGTTTTTTCATCATTTTCTCTATTTGAACCTCATTTTGATCCACATTAATAATTAGTTCAAAAATCCATTTATGATACTTAAATATTAACTTAATAAATTAATTTTGCATTATTAATTTTCACACACACACACACACACACACACACACACACACACACACACAATACAATTAAATTAATTAGAAAAGTGTGAAGTATTGGTCTCCCTAATAAAAATAACATATTTAAATTTAAAAAAATTGACATACTTGGTTCATCCTTTGGAGCAGTTAGTGTATATACCTTTGATGGATTTTCAATTCCAAACTTCTCCTCCTTTGAATCAACTAATTTTTCTTTTGACCAATTCACCTTTATAATGTCTTCCTTATATGAGACAGTTTTCGTCTGAATTGTTTCAGTAGCGATCTCATTGACCCTTTTCATTTTGATTATTCTCCTTGATTCAGTGAATCTAGAATTCCTCCTCGGCATATAATGTCCATTTGTTGTTCTTGTTTGAGGAAATCCACAATTCATAGCTGCATAAAAGTTTTATTTCATAGGTATCCAGTTATTTCTGGATCCAATTGGGTAAACATTTAATAGGTAACACAATTTCTCAATATGACCAAACTTTCCACAATAATAACATCTTGCACTTTTAGCAGGTTTCCTAGAATGATAATTTTTTTGTACTAAAGCATGATATTGATGATGATATTGAGGAATTGCTTTAGTGACTATTGGTTTTTCAATGATCTTAATTTTTTCAAAATCCTTGAATTTATCCATAGACTCATTAAGCTCTTTTTAAGTCTTTTCAAGTGACCGTTCTAATGAACTAACATTCATCTGAAGACCAAAATTCATTTTATGCATAAATTCATGACCGTTTTTCAAAATTCGACAATCATTTTCAACTGAATAAATTTTTAAATGAGCTCTATCAAGTTCACATGCATTTTGCAATATCCAATTCAATATTTAAAGTTTCGTTTAAGGTTTCAATTTGTTTCTTTTTAAAATCACTATGTTGAAAATCCGAAAAATTATTTTTCAAAACCAAATTTTCTTCATCAAGAGAGTCAATTTTTTAAAGCAACTTACCAATTTCAGATAAAGCATTTCAAATTTAGTAATTTCAAAATATTTGTCTAAATTCTTTTTTCGAAGAGATTTAGTGGTACTAAACTTTTTATTTTCAAGAATAACAATTTTCTGCCTGAGTTTCAATTTCTCTTTTGCAAAAATATATGTGAGATCAATTAATTTCTCAATAGCCTTATCATCAGCCTCATTATCACAATCTTTATCATTCTCACTAACAGATACTTGATTATCAGAAAAGTAGGAGATTTACTTATAACATAAAGATAAACAAAAGATTCATATACAACATTATCCTCAGTGTACTCCATGTGATCGTGTTTAACTCGGATGTTAAATCTAATCGAGTAAAAATCAGCTCTAGTATCAATGGTTGGCCCAAAGGTTTTGGGTAGTTATAAAAATTTAAGCAATAAATTCAAATTCAAATAAATCAATTTTCCTAATCAATTATTATCTTGTTGCGCAGTGAAAATATATTTAGTTAAGTGCACACCCAATGCAGCACATAAGAATTTATCTTGGTTTGACAAGCTACTCTTACCTACGTTCAGTCTCCCAAGTTTCACGGAGATTTGAAATACACTAAACTCTGATTCCTTTCCCAGGTAGGAACCAAACCCTTATAACTCTAATTCTTTCCACATGCTTAAAATCAATCTTTGCAACCCTAATTCTTTTCACAAGCTCAGAATCAACCCTTATCACTCTCGCACGCTAATACATTTATCCTTTTCCAGACTTAAGAAGAACCTTTACAATCACTCTAATTCTGTTAGAAGAATAATTAAAACCTAATATTTTCAAAGGCTAAAGACTAACCTAATATTTTCGCAAGCCAAAGATCAACTTTTAATCATTTTTTTTTTGCTAAAGACTATGTTGATTCTAAGATTTTAATGAACAATTAAAGGTTTATATTTTTTTATGAAACTAATAGTTTGATTAAGTATTTCAGTTTATTAGTTCCAATGATGAAAATATGATGATAAGTAATGAATGCATGCTAAAGAGACTGACAAAGACGATAGACATTAAGAGACTGAAAATTTTGAAGAATCTAAGGGAAAATAACTCAGGTTAATTTTTACTCTTAATGTATCTTGATTAGGATCACACACGACATAAAAAGTTTTTAAATTTCTGTGTGTTTTGATAGGATCCTAATTAGTAAAATTATCTGCTCCTATGTGTAATTGAAAAAGAA
Organism: Eucommia ulmoides; assembly: GCA_016647705.1. Taxonomy (NCBI): domain Eukaryota; kingdom Viridiplantae; phylum Streptophyta; class Magnoliopsida; order Garryales; family Eucommiaceae; genus Eucommia; species Eucommia ulmoides. The sequence continues at coordinate 32,387,024 of CM028329.1, forward strand.
ATATTGATAATTAATTAAAATTAAATTTAAGAATTTAGTGGAGCTAATTGAGAAAAGAAATCAGTTAAAGCGGCAAAAATGTTGAAGAAAATAAATTAAAAACGAATTTAGAATAGGTTCACAGCATTGACAAGTCGACAGATAAGTCGATCGGAGCATAGAAGAATAAGTCTCTGAATTTCTCAATCGACAGGTAGGTCGACCTATGCTTAAAAGATGAACTCTCTGAATCGTCCGGTCGACAGATGATGGATGAGCGGTCGACTGATGGGCGAAGGAATTTTGGCTTGGCTAGTATCCTAATTCGAGCGGTCGACTTATGGGTGTTGGTCGGTCGACTGATGAGTCTGTTTTAGGTTTATAGGATTTTGATTTAAAACTAGCCGTTACCAAGTCGTTTTTGGATTACCTGATTGAGATATTCTAGGAATCTATATTTAATTGAGATATGGTCTATATATTTTATTATCCCTATTAATTTGGTCTATTTAATTCAATGTTCTTTTAATTAAAGTGTTTTAATACTTTATATTTTGATGAATTTCGATTTAAAAATATTTAAGGACCAAAATGAGATTTCTCAAGAATATTTTTAAATGAAAAAGATCTATTTTGATTATATATGATGTATGGGGTCTTGGAGTGTCATTTAATAACATAAAATTTGAAAAGTAGTTGTTATAAGATAGCTTGTGAAATTCTTATATCTAAACCTGCGAATTTTGAGTTTAAATATTGCTATTTTGGTTGAGAATATTTTGGGCCTAAAATATGGGAGGGTTTTAAGGGATTTTATTTTGATCTTACGATTTAGTCCATATATTTAAATATAATTCTTTCTATACTTTCATTGATTAAGATCAAATTATTTTAGGGACTAAATTGAGAGTTTTAAAAGTTATATTATTAAGTTGAATATACCAGGATTGAAAGGAATCAATATATGGGGTCTATAAGTGATTTTAAATGACATATTTTGTGGAAACTAGCCATTATAGGACTTGTTTCAAGTGATTTTAAATAGACCTGCGGATTTCACATGTTAATACACAATATTAAAAACTATTCAGTTCCTAAGATTTTCTAAGAGTTATCATTATGACATTATACTGAAAAATATTGTGAGATTATTCTGGAGTTAAAGTTCTTGAGTTAAAGCGCTAATTTATTTGACGTCACCAATTTGAGCTGTCTAGAAATCTGTTTTGCAATCCATTGGTGTTTTCCTAGTGAGATCATTCCAAACTTATTCTTTAATTGAGTATTTGATTATTATTACTTACTTGGTGAATTAATCTTTTTGAGAAATCGTTTTTGAACTTTAAAAGTATAAAAATATTTTAAAACAATTTATATGTTAATCTAATTACGTGCTTAATTGTGCTACCCGCATTCTTTATTATAATTAGATTTTGTTTCTACACTTTATTTCTATCATTAGTATTAGGATATTAATTGAGTATTAATTAATCTAAGGTGGTAGAAGCTCCGAGTGGGAAGAACTTATCAATTTTTATAATTGGTGAGCTGTGTGTGGATTAGATACTATTAGGAGTGTCTAATCAGGGGTAGCTGATTTCAATCTCTTCCAGTAAAGAGAATGAGATTTTGATCTTTCCGTAGCGTATAAAAAGATTAGGTGTTAATTCTTCCTTGAGTGAATTGATTTGTGAGCAATTTTGTAACGGTTCAATCCTTACCGGGTAAAATGATATTTGGACTGTTTGTGAGGTTTTGATTATTTAACCTAAGGTATAAAAAGAATTAGGTTATTCTTGAGGTTATTCTTGAGCCTGTAAAAAGTAGAGGTTATTCCTGAACCTAGGAAAAAGAATTTGTAAATGTTGATTCTAAGCCTACGAAAAGAATCTTTATGAGGGTTTGGTTCCTACCTTTAAAGGAATCTTGAGTTTAGTGGGTGCGAATCTCCGTGGGGGCTTGGAGAATTGGATTAACCAAGAGTAGCTTGGTGAACCAGAATATATCGGTGTGTACTGCATTATTTATTTATTTTATTTTATTTTGTGTTGTTTGGATGTGCACCTAGAGCTTATTACACTTATCCACTGCTATAAAGATAATAATTAATTTTAGGATAAAATTAATTGTTTGATTTTTGAAATGTTATTATTTGGATTAATTTTCTAATACTACCCAATTCACCCCATCTTGAGTAGCTCACTGGGCCAACAGACTAAATCCCATTTTTTTTTTCACAGACTATAGATTAAAACCTAGCTACCCTGATTAGACACCAACCCAAACGTGTCTAATCTACTCAAACTCACAAATACAAAAGATTTACTAATTTCTTCTCACAAGGAGCTTCTACCACCTCAAAATAATTATACTCAATTAATGTCCCCAAATTACTACGTGATAGATTCAATGTGAGGCAAATAATTATAGTTTAAATAATTTAACACAAAAATAGCACGTAATTAGATTTGTCAAATAAAAATTATTTTAAAAAATTTTCACAAGATTATGTTTGAAAATGATTTTTCTCAAATAATTTATCCAAGCAATTAATCAAAATAATATAAGAAAGTAATGCCAATAGCTTGGAAAGATTTCACCAAGATTCATCGAAAACGATTAAAACATAAACCAATGACAAAAACGTTGAGCGTCTTAGACCAAGAACTCTATGAATAATCTTACTTATAATTTTTAGTGTAAAAATATCTCTTAGAAAGCAAAAATCTGAAAGTTCTTGAGTTATATTTTTCTTAATCCCGCAGGTCTATATTAATAGACCTAGAACTTGACCTCCAACGGTTTGTTTTCAAATGTCATTACTCTAAATGACATCCCAAGACCCCATATATCATATATATTCAAAATAAATACGTTTCGTTAAAAAAAATACTCTTGGAGAAGACCAATTTGATCCTTAAAACTTTTTCAAATCAGAATCTGTAAGAATAAGAAGTAGTTTATTAATTTAATTTAAAGACTAATTAAATATATGAACTAAATAAATACGAATCATTTAATATATGATATATGTCGACAATACACTAAATTTCCTTGAAATACTCCATTTAAATCATAAAAAATCGAGATATATTGACCAAAAAACAAATTAGTCAAAGAATTAACTGCAACAGTCGGTTGATCGGCCAAACCTCCGGTTGATTGACCTCTCACAACGGTCACAATTTTGATCGTTGTGCCAGTCTATTCGATTGACCGACCCTTCTGGTTGGTTGACCGATCGGACTTGCAGTTCCTCCTAATTTTCATGTTTTTTCCATTTTCAGCCACTGGATTCGTTAGTCGAGCGACCCAACTTATTGGTTGACCGAATTGGTCAGTAGCTCACCCATTTCACAACCTAAATACACTATTTTGGTTAGTCGACCGACCCCTTTCACCGATTGAATGAATTAACCTGAAAAACCACAAATTAAAGTGTTAAAACCATTTTTTCAACTAGGTCCTTAACCAATTACGTTTGAATGACTTAAGACATCATAAAACACATATTAGAGCCCTAAAATTATCACTGCAGACATTAGATTAATTTATTTTGGAGTGTCATGCGTGATCCTAATTCGGGTTGCATTTAGAGTATAAAAGCAATGAGTTGTGATGAGTGTAAAAATGGTCATCCCCAAAAACCCAATAGAAGACTGCCACGTGTTTAAAAATTTCTAGTGAGACTTATTCCTACTGATAACAAAGTGTGAAGGTTCTACCGGCTAGAGGCACAACTCAGCCCAGACCAGTCACCCTAGCAGATCGCCCCTATTTACCTCTAGGAAGAATAGTCGTCGGGCTGGGAGAGCCTCTCCCCATCTTGGCCATGTTCCTAGGTCGACATTCCTCATCTTGGAATTCAACTCTACAAGCTACTCAACAGAAACATCCCCTGCCCGTCTCGGGCAATTCGAGAAGGGTAGGGAAGGGAAATGTTTGCCCGATGGGTCATAGGGAAAGTTCGCCTGGAGTCATGGGTCTGGTTATTCTGTATAGCCAAGATATCAAGACATTGCGGTGAATAGAAACCCGACCCGATAGATTTCACAGGCCGAATGTCAGGGCTTTAGTGGCTAGGCTAGTTAGTCAACTTTACCCTCTGGCATCTTTGTTGGCTAGACTTTTGGAGCAGCCGATGCTTCACCGATCGATAATCTGGAGCATCACTTAGGTAAGTTCCAGTTATACTTCTAAGTCCTTCTCTCCCGCTTGCCACCGGCCCTGGCTCAAGGTGGACTAGTTCTCCAAAATATAGGAGGAGATGAGCGTTTCCATGAGTCAGATTGTGTGATCCATTCGAATGGACATGCTTTGAGAGATTAGCCCCGTCCCCACAACCATCCAATGCAGGAATAAGACTTAGCTCTACCTGCTACTTCAGGTTGCTCGTTGCTGCCCTTAGAGGGTCACCATAAGCCCTATCCAGAAAGGGTACATAGTTACATTACTCGTTCTTAGCATAGAGTCTACCGTGCTCGGGAGGTGGACTCTTACTCTCCTCCTACTAGACGATAAGGATCCAGAGCAGCTGCCAGCTAGGTCACAGAATCGCCTAGGAGAGAAGCAGCCTTAGAGCACCAGTCCATTGATGGCTTCATACGACAGGACTAACGATCTCATCAATCACCTATCCATTTTTGTTTTCTTTATGGATATGCATACGGCCTTTGTGGCAGTGAGGAACTGATTTTGGTCGACAAATGAAGCTCTGCCGATATTATCTTCAAATGGGCATTTGACAAGATGAAAGTGAATTCGAGCTCTATGTAGCCCACTACATCTCCTCTGGTCGGCTTCGAGGGGGAAGTCGTCAGTTCAATTGGCGGGACATCCCTGCTCGTTACGATTGGATTGAAGCCCAGGTCGGCCACGATATGGACCAAGTTTCTCATCGTGGACTGACCTTATCTTTACAATGCAATTTATAGGACGACCAATCATAGACGCCCTAAAGTCCGTGTGTTCTCCTACCATCAAATGATGAAGTTCCCTACAGAAACATTGGTGGAAAAAATGAGAGGAGTTCAAGAAGCAGCTAGGGAATGTGCCAGGAGGGCGCTTAAAAAAAGAAATAGCAATCAATGGTCAGGCCTAGGAACGAGGAGGCCGAGCTCGTAGCTTTGTCCAAATCGAGAACTATGCTGATCGACGACCCTTGAGATAAGGAACCTTGTTCTCAGCGTCACGAAGAGTTATTGGAGGTGCCCATCCTTCCGATGATTAAGGAGAGAACTGTTAGGATAGGTGCCAAGCTTAGCACGACTCGGTGAGAAAAGCTCACGGAACTTCTCAGGAAAAACTATAACATGTTCGCCTGGTCTCATGGAGAACTTCTTAGGATTGATCCAAATATAGCCATGTACCATCTCCATGCCGACCCTCATTATCCCCATGTGAGGCAGAAGATGAGGAAATTCCACCCAGAGTGCTAAAAGATCATTGAACAAGAAATAGATAAGTTGGTGAAATCAACTGTGGTGGAGGAAGTTAAGTTCCCTGATTGGCTCTCCAATGCTGTCCTCGCTCCCAAGGCCGAGAATAAATGGCGTCTCTGTGTGGACTTCAAGGATCTCAACAAGGCATGCCCTAAGGATTTATTTTCTTTGCCAAGAATACACTTTGTTATAGATGCCATAGCAGGGCATGAGCTCCTAAACTTCTTGGATGCTTATGCCGGCTATAGGCCCTATCCAAATTCCAATGTTCACCCTTAGACAAGAGTAAAACCTCGTTAATCATGGACAGAGGCACCTACAGCTACAAGGTTGTGCCCTTTGACCTTCATAATGCCGAGGCAGCCTATCAAAGGTTGGTGAACAAGATGTTTAAGGAGGAGATCGGCTCAACGATGGAAGTTTACATAGATGATATGCTCGTGAAGAACACCAAAGCATCTGACCACATCGCCCATTTCCAGAACTGCTTTAACAAGCTCTAAGCCCATCGCATGAAGCTAAATCCTACAAAATACATTTTTAGAGTCTCAGCAGGGAAGTTCCTTGGATACTTGGTGTCCCAGCACAGCATTGATGCCAACCCCGATCAGATAAGCGCTATTCTCAGAATGGCCTCACCTCGGATTAAGAAAGAGGTCCAGATGCCCATGGGAAGGTTGGCCGCCCTGAATCACTTCATTTCACGCTCCTCATAAAAGTGCCTCCCTTTCTTTAAGGTTCTGGGGGGGAAATAAAACCTTTGACTGAACAACTGAGTATGAAGTCGCCTTGCAAGAGCTCAAGGCCTACCTTTCCTCGGCTCCGCTTCTGAGCATTCCTAAGGATAGGGAGAAATTATTCCTGTATATGACCACGTCAGACATGACAGTAAGCTCTGTCTTTGTCAAAGAGGATGATATAATTCAAATCCTAGTGTATTACTCCAGCAGAGTACTTACCAATGCCGAAACAAGATACCAACGGTTTGAAAAACTAGTTTATACCCTTCTCATCGCGTCGAGAATGCTGAGATAGTACTTTCAAGCGCATGTGATTGTCGTCCTCACTGATAAACCTTTGAGGCAAGTTATTCACTTCCCAGACGTCTCAGGCTGGCTCACGAAGTATAGTCTCAAGCTCAACTAATTCCACATTGATTATCGTCCAAGGACAGCTATCAAGGGACAAGTTCTAGCTGACTTCATAGCCGAGATGACCTTCCAAAAAGAGCCCAACACAGACTATCAAGACCCTACTCGGTAGGAGACCAAGCTTGGTTCAATAGATGCACCTGCCCCAGCATGTACCTCATCCCAGCCCTGATCAAACAATGATCTCGGCCCGAAAAAATTATAGCTCTTCACGGATGGTTCTTCCAACGTAGGAGGATGCATAGCCTGGATGGTTCTGGTTACCCTGGATTGAGAGATTGAATATGCCCTCAGATTGGGGTTTTGGGCCACTAATAACGAAGCCGAAAATGAAGCCCTTCTCATCGGACCCTGGCTAGCAAGGGAATTCAACGCCAAACATATCCAAGTCTTCTGTGACTCATAACTTTTCGTAAACCAAGTCAATGGAGAATACATGGAGAAGGATCCGAGCATGACTACATATCTTGGAAGGGTAAAGTCATTAATAGAAAGCTTCAAAAACATCCAAGTGAACTAAATCCCCCGAGAAAAGACTAGACACACTGATGCTCTAGCCAACCTGGCCTCCGCAATGGAATTCACCCTGAAGAGAAGAGTATCCGTTGAGTACTTAGATGGCCCGAGCACAGCAACATCCGACGAGGAGTCCACCATATGTGCCCTTGTTGACGGGCCAACCTGGATGGATCCGACCAGGGACTATCCCTGGCACAAAACTCTCCCATTCAACCGGGTAGATGCTAGGAGGATGTGGTACATGGCTACAAGGTACACCCTTATCGATCGGGTGTTATACCAAAAATCCTTCTCGGGTCTGTATTCTTGATGCCTGAGACCGGAGGAAACTGATTATGTGATGAGAGAAATTCATGAAAGGGTGTGTGGCAACCATTCAGGAGGGAGGTCCATGAACGACAAGCTCATTTGTCACAGTTACTTTTGGCTGGATATGAACGAAGACGCAATGAAGTTTATAAAAATATGTGATAAATGCCAGAGGTTAGCCTTTCACCCCCAGCTTTCCCCCACTGTCCTCGTCTCCATGACGAGTCCTTGGCCTTTTACCCAGTGGGGCATTGACCTCTTGGAGCCATTCCCTCAAGGGACTGGGCAAAGAAATTTCCTTATCGTCTCAATCGACTATTTTACGAAATAAGTAGAGGCTAAGCCCCTGGCAGGGACCATAAAGGAAAAGATCAAAGACTTCATTTAGGAAAGCATAGTCTGCCATTTTGGAATTCCAAAAGCCATTGTCTCCGACAATGGAAAACAATTCGATAATGATCTCTTCATGGAGTTTTGTGCCGGGCTGGGGATCCAGACCCACTTCGGCTCTTTTGGACATCTTTAGGCCAACGGACAAGTGGAAGTATCTAATCGAACAATCCTACACAAGCTCATGGTAAGGCTAGACAAGTCAAAGGAAAGATGAGTCGAAGATGTGTATCCCATTCTTTGGGCGTATCACACCAAGGTAAGGACCCCACAGAGGAGACCCCATTCATGATAACATTTGGATTTGAGGCCGTAATTCTTGTCGAGATTAGCATGCCCTCACCTAGGAAGGCAACGATCTTAAACCTGGATGAGAAAGACACATCCTTGGCCCTTAACCTTAACCTTATCGAGGAGAAAAGAAAACATGCCCATGTGCATCGAACAACTTATCAACAAACGGTGGTCAGGTACTACGACAAAAGGGTCTGTCGTTGGTTATTCGACATCGATGATCTCGTCCTAAGAAAGGTAAACCAGGCCACTAAGAATCAAATAGCTGGTAAGTTAGCTCCGACTTGGGAAAGGCCGTACCGGGTTACCCATATAGCCTTACATGGCACATACAAGCTGGAAACGGAAGAGGGAGTCCCCTTGAGACATCCTTGGAATGTGGAGCACCTAAAACACTACTATCTCAGCAAGGAAGTGCCAGTAGACTTGTAGAAATTTCACTTTTAAAGCTTATAATGAAATTATCTATGAATGAAATAATTGTGTGATCCGACTCATCCTCCATTCTCTAAACGTTACAACTATAATGACGGGTAAGAGCATCCCTCCAACTAATCTCCAAATAAAATACAGTGGCAGGAATGAGCAGCCCTCCGTCCCATCACGGACGGAGAGAGTAATCCCCTAGCCCGTTGACAAGGAAGAAGTGCATCCCGGTGCAAACTATAGAGAGTGAAGTCGGACCCCCTACATAGGTCGGTAGTTTATGCCCGAGGACCTACCTTGGTCACCCATAGACGACAGAACATCAATCGGGTCTGAGGACCTGTAGCTAAGTATCTTATCCCTGACAGCCGAGCTGAGCTCAGGAAACACAAAGGGGTGATGCCCCTGTAAGGAAAATTTTGGGATAACCCACAAAGGTTTAGGGATGAGCCCCACTAAGAAAAACCCACCATTGATCGGCCACAGGGGACCCACCATAGTGTTGCACCTTTAAGGATTGTGAGGGCTAGAAGCCATACGAGTACCACCCATGAGTTAGATCCTACTACCCGAGCTCTACTCGGATGGTAGGTTGGGGGGGGTAGGGAAGATATGGATATAGTTAAACAATTGAGAACGACAACTCAACCGAGAAGAGCTACAAACCAAGAAGAGAAACCATGAATTTTTTGAGCAAAAACGGACAACACTAGCGTAATAGCCAACCTGAGATTAAGTCAGTTTGAGCACAAAATAAAATTCTCTCTGATAATTAGTCTACTGAGATGGGCTCAGAAGTACAGAATTTCGATACCGGACGAGATTTTTCGTGCTGAGCTCAAACTTTATTCCGGGATCAGGGCACATACCGAGATCAGACAAAGTTCTGGTCTCAAGTTACTTTTTGAGATCAGACCCTACACCGGTCTCAGGATGCATTACAAACTTTGAGTAACTTTGGCGTAAAGGGATATCCCTAATAGGACGCCTGACTAAAAACTAAAAGAAAAAGAAAAATCTCCAAGTGGTGAGGATTGGATGGACAGAGCTGAGCACATCGAGATAGGGAAGGGTTCATAATTTAAAGCATTGGATGAAAACCTGGTCTTGCGAAGTTAAACGCAATACCCTAAAGACACCAACCTAGGCAAAGGTTAAAAGACGAATGACAAGAAAATGTCAAGTTTATAAAAGAGACCGAGTTGGGTTTGGTCTAATACCGAGATGAGATAAGGTCTTGGACCGAGCAAGAGACAAGCTCCATGCTTAGAATCCTTACTGAACTCAGGACCTTTGCCGAGATCAGGCCTAGAGCTAAGATCCATCATTGGGCAGGGGAACCATTACTGTTTCGAAGGGAACAATGTTTCAATACAAACAAAAGATACAAGAAAAATACAAGTGAAAAAAATAAGCTAAACAGAGATCAAAAGGTTTCATTCATTGATTAAATTTTCATTACATTGTTGGGGTTGAAGCCCATTACAAAATGCCCTTGCTGGGCAAAGAAGCAAAAATAAAGTTCAAAAAAGAAGAAAACAAAGAAAAAATTGCAAGTGTCTAAAGTTGTCTAGGCTGAATTGTTTGGGATGTGCTGGGGATGCCTACTAGGCAACAAATGAGGGACCAACTTCTTATTTTTCGGCCTTAGTATCACCTTGCTCGGCCTCAGCTTCCCCCTCAGAGTTAGAGAGGTCTACGCTGATGTTCTCATAGGAAAACTTAGGGTACTAGCGACGTAGTTTACGGATCGTATACCTATAGCCATTCTATATTATCACCATAGCCATCTATATCTTCACACTGGTAAAAGTTGGGGTGAGCTTCTACTTCGGGACGGCCTCCTCATCGGCCTTGGCTATGGCCACTTCTTGTTACTGCTCTATCTCTTGGAACATCTCCTTCATGACAGCCAGGTCAACCTCCAACTTGCTGACCTGGGAGAGAAGTTGTTCATTCTCATCGGAGAGCTTTCCCACTTGCTATCTGAAGGAACTTTCGCTCTACATCAGCTTCGTGAACTTATCATGAAATTTCTTCATGTGAGCCACGTACTTAGCCTTCTCATCAATGACTGTATTCTTCTTCCCTAGGGCCTCATGAAGACGCATCGCCACAGAAGCCATCTTGAAAAGCGTTTGCACAACAAAAATTAAACACTTTGTCAGAAATAGAAAGGAAAAATACCGAGAATAGTTTTTGGTCTTGAAGGGACTTACCGACATCGCGTTATTTTGAAGCTCTGCTGTAACCTTGATGTTTGTTTTGGAGTCAATACTTTGGAGGTCCTAAGGCGGCGTGATCAGGTGAATAAATCTAGGCAGTATCTCAAGGCAGTCCAAGATCCTCTAATCGACAGGGAGACTTGTGTCCGGCACAGAGAAAGTCTCAGCCGCTTGAACTGAGCTCACCTGCAGAGCATCAATTGTCATCCCCCTCTCCTGAGGAACCTTCGAGATAATCTTGTCCGTCCTCGCCTACTTGTGGCCCTCAGCCTCAACGTGCATGACCTTTCTCTCCCATTTGTCCTGGTCTTCTTTGACTTCGGTCTGCTCGGTAGGAGAGAGAGAGAGACCAGTTCTGGATGAGTAGATGGTTTTCTTCTCAGTGTCACCCTCACCGAGGTCTCATTTCTCAGAGTTTTCCTCCTTGGTGTTACCTCTACCCATCCAGGGGCCTCATAGTGGTTGTGTCGGGTTGCAATGGGCTCTCTTTCCTCAAGGATACATTCTTGGGAAGTTTTGTCCTGGGGCTAAGATGCCTCCTCTTCTCGGTTGTCTCTTTGGTCATTTTCTATCTCATCATCCTTTTCAAAGCTGCTCTATCCAGATCTGCCAAGAAAACAAGAAAATAATAATAATAATAAAAAGATAAAGTATCCAAAAAACGTCGAGAAAAGACAAGAGTTTATCGTTCTCAGTTTTTGGGTCGATGACGGGTACAGGCAGACCTGGAGTGCGATTGAAGTGGAGATCGTAGAAGGTCGAATCTAACAACTGCCCAACATCATTGAAGATCATGTCGAGAATAGTGTCCCTCTGCTGTTGAATCAAAAAACTCAGTTTTTGATCTTCTTCTCGAGAATTGCAAGGCGGAAGCACAAGAAAAATAAGTTAGAAAAAACTACTGGGCAGAGAACCTCTCATCAAGATACAAAACAAGACTTACCTATAGTACCACAGTCCATCTAAATGGGGTTGACTCTCTCATCTGACAGGCTGAAATCCCAACTTGTACCTCCAAGGTAGAAGTACTTGGGCTTCTAATTTTTTATAGACGACTCCAGGCCATGAAAAAACTGTCGGCTGGAGGCAATATAGCACCAACCCTTCCTAGATGGCATTGATTTGGGAAAGAAAAAATTCCTAAAGAGATTGACAGATGGTTCGATCTCCTCTGCCTGGTAGATAATGTAAGTAGCCACAAAAGCCTTTTTGAAATTTTGAGCGAGCTATGACGGGCACAACCCATATTCCATGCAGAGAGCCCTTATCCGCGGATGGATAGAGACTTAGATCGCCATCCAGTTACTCTCGGTCCATGGTAATGAAGTCCCTAAGAGAAGCGCATGCCCTCTCCTTTGCGCTAGAAAGACAGACCTCCACCATGGCTGGGAAAGTGTAGTTGCTTCGGGCCAAATTGAGCTTGGCTTGCATTATCCTTGACTTGATCCTCTAGATAGGACTTTATGGAGGAACGACGCTATAATGAGCTTCCTGAGACTGAGGAGGTACCTCCAGAGCCTCCGTCAAGTTTGTATCAGATCTAGCCTCACTAGCTGGATCCAAGCTGAGCTCAATAGTGGGGTTCTTAGAAGGACCAGCCCTACTGCTCTCATTAGAATGGCCATACGTCCCAACTATTGAGGTGGGGTACGATTGAACTGCATCGCTGGACAGATATAGCCGCTCCTCCGAGCTGGGGGTAGGGCTGAGCTAGGATCAATCCGTTAAAGCAGAGAGACCAATAGGGTTTGGTCAGATAGGAGAAGACCTCGAGTTCGTGCTAAACTCAGAAGAGAAATGAGATGAAGATGAACAAGAAAGGGAAGAAAACAAAGAAGACTTGGGGCAGGAAGGAAGAGAGTATCTACTGGGAAGGGGGGTGCTCCAGAAATCTCTCAAGTGTGGAAATGATTATGAGGTGCCTCATTTATATAGGGACGACATGTCAGGGAATCTAAAACGATGCGGGCCTGCTAGGTCGTTCATGGGCCAACCGGTTCCTTCTCGGGCCACTTACCTGTCTTAGGTTGGTCTATTTTTCTTCTCGAAAAAAGGACTCTTCCCTTGAACGGTATGGCGCCATGGTCTCAACACGAACAAACACCTCAAACTACTTCCAGTAGACATGAAGGCCTCAAACAAGGAGCAGAGCAGAGTCCCTAGTGCCTCAAGTTCCTTCTCGGCACTAGGTCCTGGGAGGAAACTAATGAGTATAAAAATGGTCATCCCCAAGCACTCAATAGAAGACTACCACGCGTTTATAAATTTTCAGCGAGACTCATTCCTACTGATGACAAAGTGTGAAAGTTCTGCCGACTAGAGGCACAACTCAGCTCAAACCGGTCACCCTCAGAGATTGCACCTGTTTACCTTTCGAAAGAACCGTCGCCGGGCTAAGGGAGCCTCTCCCCATCTCGACCATGTTCCCAGGCCGACATTCCTCATCTTGGAATTCAACTCTACAAGCTCCTCAACAGAAACATACCCTGCCCGTCTCTAGCCATCCGAGAAGGGTAGTGAAGGGAACATTTTACCTGATGGGTTACAGGAAAAGTCTACCTGGAGTCATAGGTCGGGCCGTCTGCCTATTTTCGTATATTTACCACCTATGGCCCCCACCAAGAAAGATAGAAGGCCCAGGCCTACTGGTGTAATCTTTCCACATGTCCGTACGGAAGCCACGTGCCCTTGCAGTGGTTACTCGCCGAGCTTAGGGTACTAATCCCTGCTTAGGCCGCTAATCCTCCAAATGTTAATCAACCCACCGCCTATATAAGGAAATGTGAACAGTGTTGTAAAAAGGTGACACATACTTTCTTTTTGAATATTCTAAGCACTTTAATATTTTTCCCTGAGCTCTTACTCTTACGCCAGAGGGGATACGCTAGGCCCACCCTGACAAGTTCTTTGTATAGGTAACAACTTGGAGTCTAACTCAGGACAAATTGATGCCCTTCTCAGACATTAAGGATTTTTAGATCACCAGTTAGCCATGACTCATCTTGGACCACTCCAACCTCACCTTATCATGGGAAAAGACCAAAACACCCTGACTAGACCATATCATTTTTGTTGACCAAGATTTGACATCAACAAGTTGTTTTCACCTAATTGTCTTCAATGTTTTCAATATTCTTCATATCTCCATTGTCTTTATTTTGCACCCTCTATAGATTCTTTAATCATTCTTCTTCTCAATCAAATACACAGAACTTAAATCTGAAACCATTCAATAAACTATTAGTTTTGTAAAACATCAACTTTTAATGGTTCATCAAAATATTGGGTTCAACAACAATTTTCCCCATTTTTAGTTAAGTTAGAATGGAAAATATTTGTTTTCCAATTTAGTATAAATTGACATCTTGGTGGCCTTAACTTTAAATATACAAAATATTTTAACCTTACGCTCTTAGACAAAATTAACTCTGCTTGTGGGTGTTTTATGCTTTATTCTTTACATAGTCGGTCTCAAGTCCGGGTAAAGGAGGAGGATTGTTTCAGGTAGTTGACAGCCAATGTAAAACTTTGTTAGAAGTTTTATGGCATGAATCCGAATACATTAAACTTTGGGGCGTTCCCTTCTAGTGATACATTGTATTATCAACTCGAATGTAGTGAGAAATGAGCGAGGGTGGGTTAAGGCGCCGCCCAAAAGCTATATGCTGTGTTTTTGCCCGGATACAGTGTCAAATTAGCAAAGGTTGCCGCAGTATGGTGGACGGGTGTGAATAAAGAAGTTATTCCATGATAATAGGCTTAAGCTAGCAACTTGAAATATAGGTACTTTGATGGGTAAGACTAAAGAATTAGTGGATGTGATAAGTAGAAGGTGGCTTAATATTCTTTTCTTACAAGAAACTAAGTGGGTTGGAGAAAGGTATAGAGAAATTTAGAGTACGGGGTATAAGTTATGGTATACAGGGAAGGACAAACATAGGAATGAGGTGGGTATTATGGTAGATAAGGATTTAAAAGATAATATGGTCGATATTAAGAGAATTAGGGATAAGATGATGGTTATGAATGTGGTGGTTGGAGGGGAGGTTATTAATGTTATTAGTGTGTACGTTCCCTTAGTGGGACCGCAAGAAGATGTTAGATGAGAATTCTGGGAGAGTATGGATGAAGTTGTTTAAAGTATACCTAGCCAAGAAAAAATATTTATTGGAAGAGATTTGATCATTTTAGATATTTACATTCAATGATTCAGAGTAATGTCGAAATTGATGAGGATATTACTCATAGAGTCAAGGCAGAATGATTGAAGTGGAGAAGTGCAGTTGGGGTGATATGCGATCATAGGATACCGCTGAAACTCAAAGAAAAATTCCACAAAATTGTAATAAGACCGGCGCTTCTGTATGGTTCAGAATGTTGGGTAATAAAAATAAAGAATGTCCAGAAAATTGGTGTGACAGAAATGAAGATGCTAAGGTGGATAAGTGGGAAGACGAAAATGGATAAAATTAAGAATGAAACTATTAGAGAGAATTTAGGAATAATACTCATCGAAGAGAAAATGAAAGAAAATCGTTTACAGTGGTTCGAACATGTGCATAGAAGACCTATAGAAGCACTCGTGAGACAATGCGATTTAGTGCAAGTGCGGGGGCTACTAAAGGGAGAGGTAGACCTAAGAAGACTTGGGACAAAATTATTAGAATTGATTTGATGACACTGAACCTGACTGAGAAGATGACCTTGATTATTCATTATAGCGTAAACGGATTCATGTAGCCAACCCTATTTAAGTAGGAGACTTAGGTGGCGTTTGGTAACCATTTCTATTCTCATCCCATGCAGTGGGATGGGAATGGAATGGGATATGATGAGAATTTTGTTTCCTTTTTAGGAGTAGAATTGCGTTTGGTAACGATAATTTTTTTTTTTTTTTTTTAATTTTTTTTTTTTTTTTTTTTTTTTTTTTTTGGAACAGAATTGCGTTTGGTAACGATTTTATCTTAAAATAAAAAAATAAAAAATAAAAAATTTGTTTGGAGAACATTTTTTTTTGTTTTGGCTGAACGGTGGCGGCTGGACGGTGACTGACGGGTGGCTGACGGTGGCCGCCCGGCGGCGCTGGAAGTTGCCGGACAGTGGCTAGCAACGGTGGCCTATGGCTGGACGGTGGTGGATGGCGGATGAATAGTGACAGTGGCCCTCTTTAATTTTTGGGAATGAGATGAGAATAATAAGAAACAATTTTTTTTTTGTTTCTCATTTCTTAAGAAAAAAGTGAGCACAATTCTCAAATGGGAATGGAATAGGAACGGGAACAAAAATTATTAAACACTATTCCCAAACAAAAATCTCAAAAATCTGAGAATGGTATCAGAATTTCTGGGATGGAAACGGTTACCAAACGGGGCCTTAATTGTTGTTTTACTCTTGGATAAGATTAATTGGCACTTTACCATTGATGAATTGAGTATGATGGTGGCCCTTTTGCACTCCTAATATTATTTTAGGTCATCTTTTGCTCAGACTCTATCTTGAGAGGAAAAAATCTTGTGTTAGCGTAGTACACTCGGTTGTCGCAATGCCACTTCGCCAGGAATTCGATGGCTAGTTGGCAATGGTAGAAATATTGATCTCTACAACCACAATTGGATTCTCAAATCCAACTTTGTGCATCATTTAGGGTCGTACACTGGTCAGATTCCAACTACTGTTTTGGATTTAATCGACCACAACAAGCTCTTGGAACGACGATCAACGAGACAAACACTTCCCTTTGAATGTTCAACATGCTATACGAAGTATTTACCGATCTAGAAGAGGTTTTTAGGATTGTATCATTTGGCCTTTTACTAAGACGAGCGCCCACCCAGTTAGTTCACATTATAATTTTATCGTTTTCTTTGTGCTCCCAATCACTTTCTACCAATTACAATCCAACCTTTTCTTCCAACTCTTGGAAACGTTTTGGAAGCTTCTACTGCCATAAAATATCATGATTTTTCTTTGGCAAACCCTACTTGACTGATATTCTAGCCAATAGATTTTTTCTCATGATAAAATGGGTCCCTTTTGCAATTCAACCGATGAAGGTATCACACACCTCCTTCTAACTTTTCACTTCCTAGTTTCAATTTGTATAGGTAAGTTCTTCTTAACAGAAAAAATTTCACCTTCACACAATCGATTTCTATCAAGTTGATAATCCTGTTTAATTAGTCATCATCATTTTTACTTTAGATTTACCATTGGAAAAATAATTTCTCTCATGTGCACGTGAAAGCCAATTATTTTGCTTGACTTTCTTAGTTGAGATCTACCTAATGATCCGTTTTTTACGGCACAAACTCTCCACGATCTATGTTGCACTAATTTATTAAGAGTACATTTGATTAATATTTCTACTCCCAATAAAATGGGATAAGAATTTGGTTTCTATTATGCAGTATTCTGAGAGCAGAATTATGTTAGATAACGATAATTATTCTTAAAATATTTTATAATTTCTCATAACAAAACAAAAAGATGCATTTTGTTACAAGAAAGCTTGGATCATTATATATATATATATATATATATGAATGATAGAGAGAGAGGAGATGAGAGAAAAAGATGAAGATATGCGTCGAGGGATGTAGATCAGTATGTGTGGTAGCAGGCGTCGTCGTGGTGGCCGACGTGGGTGGTGGTCCCAATATTTACCCGTATGAAATAGATGAAAAATAGTTTTGTAGGAGTGAATAAGAATCATAATTTTTTGTTTCTCAAATTCTTAAGAATTTTTGGAATTACTCTCAATTTTTTTAGATGTTTACCAAACACGTTTCTATACATTAATAACAAAATTCTATAAGCAAGAACGAAAGTCAAGAAGCCAAAACACTAACAGATGGGACCTAATACAGCCTGCATATCTAAACCTTTTGTAGCACAATAGTACTCAGAGGAACTCGACGATTATCTCGGTTTACTCCACTTAGTAGAATACTAGTTTGTATTGATACTCAGATAATCGTGGCCCTTCTTTTTCATTTATTTACTTCCACCTTTTCGATTGACTTTCTTTCGTGGGCTAGTATTTTGTCATTTCTCAATTATATCGCATTCATATTACTTAGAATACTTTAATCTTCTGTTTGTACCACATATAAATTTTACGTTGATTACGAAAAAGAAAAAGAGTTAAAAATACTTATAAAAATATCACCTATGGTGCAGAAGGGGTGGTCATGGGCTCGGGGGAAGCCCAGCCCGGCCTTATTTTTTTAGAGCTTGAGTTTTAATTTTAAGTTCATGGACAAAATTTGGGCTTTGATTTTCAGACTCGATCAAATTTAGATTCGGGTTAAGGCCTAGCCAAATTTTTTTAGGCCCAGTCCGACCCGAGTATTAATTAAAAAAAGTTATATGTATATCAAGAAGACAAGCCACACCCCTCACCATTACAAGCCCCTTGACATTCTTAATTAAGAAGAAACCTCATGTTTTTTTTTTATTCCGATTAAACACCCTGCAAATTTTTCTAATTTCCCTAGCAATCTCCATAAGAACTTGAATTTTTATTTTATTTTACCATTAAACACTCTGCATTTTTTTTTTTTAATTTCCCTAGCAATCTCCATAAGAACTTGAATTCCCCCCATCATTATAATTGCATAAACAAAATTTCTTTTGAAAAGAGTCCAATTTGATGCAAAATTAGATAATATTGATTTGACTTGATTTGATGTGAATGACAATATTAATTTAACTTAATTTTATATTTTGTTGTTTATGTTTATGTTTTAGTGCTTGTTTCAAAATTAAAAAAAAAAAATATAGGACCGGACTTGGGGCTGATTTTTTTTTTTGGTAGGGTTCGAGATCAAAGGACCGGGTCGAGCGAGGGCTTAATATTTTTTTATAATACCCTAGCTAAAACCTGGCCTAAGCTTGACTCGGCCCGGCCCACGACCACCTCCTATTTTCTTTTTCTTTTTGTTCTTAGAAATTTAAAACAAGAACACATTTTTTGTTTTTTGTTCTCATTCATTTCTTCATAAATAATCAAAATCAAGAAGACAAAAAGGGCATAAAATAGCATTGAAACAAACAAAAAAATAGCAATTAACAAATAGGAAGAGGATTGCCATTCCAACCCTCGAGGCACTCAAACAATGGATCAATCAATTTCCCTTCACAAATTGCCTTGAAAACCTTCTCAAATTCTTCCCCCGGTGACGTCACCTTCTCCCCTGTCAAGAACCCACTCCCCAACTCCTCCCTCACAAACCTGAACAATGGATATGACCTGCACTCCTCCACCCTGTTTCTCAAAATCGCTTTTCCACTCTCAAAATCGCTTCTCGTCGCCTCCACTTCTTTCGGCAAATGCGTCCTCAATTCCTCCTCAAACGCCCCGATCTTCAAGAAGATCGACGT
Source organism: Eucommia ulmoides (assembly GCA_016647705.1). NCBI lineage: Eukaryota > Viridiplantae > Streptophyta > Magnoliopsida > Garryales > Eucommiaceae > Eucommia > Eucommia ulmoides. The sequence continues at coordinate 32,406,140 of CM028329.1, forward strand.
GTTCGAATCGCCGCCGTTGCCCAGCGCGTGATCGACGAGGACCTGTCGGAGCTTCTGCATCAACGGGTACGTCCCGCTGCAAGGATCGTCGACGTAGGTGAACACGTGCTCGCGATCGACCACCCGGAGCAAGTCCTTCTCGCAGAATCTCGACGGGTGAAGCTCGCCGTTGATTCCCGTGGTGAGGACCTTGTTTGCGACCTGGCTTACGGTCCTCTTCACCGCCGCCTTCATGTTATCTTCCAGATGCCTCAAGTCGATTGCTTGGCAAATCGCGACCAGGTACGCCGATGACATCAGCTTCAAGATCTCCACCGCCTCCTCCGTCTTCCTCGCCGAGATCAATCCCAGTGAGTTCACGTCCTGGTTGTGCTGCTCGGCGCTTTGGACGTGGTTCGTCACGGGATTCGCCAGGAACTGCAGCTCCGAACAATACGCCGCCATCGCTATCTCCGCCCCCTTAAACCCGTAATCCAAGCTCGGATTCCTCCCACCGGACAGATTCGACGGCAAACCGTTGTTATAAAAATCGTTCACCAGCTCAGAAAACTGCGCAAACATCAGCTTCCCGATCGACGCCACCGCCAGCCTAGTGTTATCCATCGACACACCGATCGGCGTCCCCTGAAAATTCCCTCCGTGCAAAGCCTTGTTCCTCGAAACATCGATCAACGGATTATCGTTCACCGAGTTGATCTCCCGCTCGATCGACTTCGTCGCCGATCGTATAACCTCGATTTGCGGGCCGAGCCACTGGGGCGACGTCCGAAGAGCGTACCTGTCTTGTTTGGGCTTCTGGAGTGGATCCATTTCATGGACCTTCACATAAGAAGACCCCATCAAAATGTATTCCATTATCGCCGCCGCCTCGATTTGGCCGGGATGATGCTTCAGTTTATGGGTCAAATGGTCTGTAAATTCGGGCTTTCCTATCATCACTTCGGCAAAAATCGCAGATAAAACTTCCGACAAAAGGCCCAACACATTGGCCTCGAAGAGGACTATAGAGGCCAGGCCCGACCCGACTGCGGTTCCATTGACAAGGGCCAGGCCTTCTTTGGGCTGCAATTCAAAGAACCCGTTGTTGAGGCCCGCTAGGGCAAAGGCCCCGTGGGGGTTAAGACGGACTCCGTTGGGACCGATGGAGGTGGAATTGGGCCGGCCCGTTAAGAGACCGGCAATGTAGGAGAGGGGGACGAGGTCGCCAGAGGCGGTGATGGTTCCCCGGAGGGGGAGGCAGGGGGTGATGTGGCGGTTGAGGAGCTGGGTGATGGCTTCTAGAATGTTGAATCGGATGCCGGAGTAGCCTTGGAGGAGGGTGTTGATTCTGACTAGCATGGCTGCCCTTGTTGCTGATTCAGATAGGGTGTGTGTTTGCCTTGAATCTTTCCCATCCCCAAATATTCCGGCATTCAGAAATCTGAGTAAACAAATGGAACAAACAAGAATATTGATTTCATTAAGATTGATGATGAATTGAGCAATTTGTGTTGGTAATAAATTACACTTTGCACCACTGAAGTTTAGTTTACAAAGTTTAGCATGCAATGTGCTGCAATTTATATTTAGGGAGTTAAAAGTAAAATAGAGTGCAAATTTGGTGGGTTCAAAATGTAATTTGGCATCATTGTTCACTTAAACTAAAAGACAAAATTATATAATTCTAAGCGGTATTTTTCACATCAATTTTTGGACACTAGTGGGGATTAGGACAAATAGAAGATATTCCCGGTACAGTACTAGGTTTAGGGGTCTTCCAAAATTATGTTTTTCTTTTTCACGCCCACCAAAAGGATTTTTTTTTTTTTTAACAAATCCTAAGACTTGTAATTTTTAAAATACTAAGATTGTCACTTAAAAACACTATTAATTTTTTAATTTATAAGTATAAAAAGATAATAAATAATAAATATACTAACTAATTCAATACAAATATAAAATATAATTTAATTTACCGTTTAAAATGTGGGAATATAAAATTTTAGGGAGTCCTGTCTCATTGTACATTTTGCACAAATCAATCTCACAAGAAAAAAAAATCTAAGAATAATTTTTAATTTTATTTTTAAAGTATTATTAATCTTGATTTTTTTATTACTATTCAAATAATCCAAAAAAAAATATTTATTTTTAACAAAAACAGGTTTTTTGGAGCATAAACCAAACAGTCCCCAAGTGGGCACACACTTGTCTATTTATATATATATATATATATATATATATATATATATATATATGAATGAATAATGGTAAGCCCTCGCCAAAAAAGAGGACCTCTGTTTTTATAGCATTCCAACTGTATATGCATACAAATATTAATTAAACACTAAATATATCTTTAATATCGTAGTTAATATTAATTAATATATTATTAATAAAAAGAAAAGAAAAAGAAAAAAAACTGACCTTATGAGCTCCGTTTGGAGGGCTGCACCTTGCTTAGTCCTCCTATGAGAGGTAGCGCCAAACCCTGTGGTGACCCCATAACTGTCCGTCCCTTTCCTCAAGCTCTCCATCACCCACTCACTGCTCGCCTCCACACCTTCCCTCGCAGCCTCACTCAGCTCCACCGCCACCCCTCTTCCCGCCGCCACCGCCGCCACCTGCCCTATTGTCAGCGTCTCCCCTTCCAAACGCACCACTGGCTTCCGGTACTCCTTTACCATCTGCCGCACCTCCTCCCAATGCCCACCCTTCATCGACTCGGCCGCCGCACCCCAATTCAACGGATCCACACAACCCACCACGTGATGCCCATTTCCATTTTCATGTGCAAACTCCATTTTCTCGCAACGGAAATTTCGGAGAAATTTGATGTCTGAAAATTTGGAGATTCAAATATAAAAAGGGGTGTTTGATTAGTTGGTTCACCAGCTTTTGTTTTTCTGGGATGACTTAAATAGAGGGAGGGAAAGTCTAAATATAAAAAAAAGTGTGTTCGGTGGGAAGCTGGAGGTGTTAGTTGACAGCATGTCGTGGCCGTTTGATCTTCATGTGATCTGATGGGTGTGTGTGGTGACACGTAGGTCACAACCACAAACAAAGATTTTTTTTTATTTTTTATTTTTGCATACATTTAAGAAGAATTTAACTCTTGACCTTTTACAAAAATAATAATAATAAGACATATTCATCACTAAGTTACAAGTTTGGGATACAAACAGAGACAAATGAATGGAATTTTGATTAACTTGATTTGGTGAGCATAAGTTACAAGTTTGGGATACAAACAGAGACAAATGAATGGAATTTTGATTAACTTGATTTGGTGAGCATGATTCAGATTAATGTTAACGATTATTAAACTATATTATTTGTTGCATTGTGAGCTTATGGTAATAAATTGATTGTTTTGGGCATCGTAAGTAATATTATGAAATGGGTAAATAATATCAAGTGTTAAAAATATGACTAATTAATTTTAAATTCTAAACTTTAATTGTTCAATTGATTAATTCTAATAAATTAATTTTTTAAAATTTTTTATTTTCAAAAGTTTTATTATTTTCCAATTTTTTTATTATCCTCAATTTTCTCTCTCTAATTTTTATTCCATGGTACTTTTTTCTCTCTATATTTTCTAATGGTTATAGTATAATTATATTTGTAGCAATGAAAAAAGTGATAAATTATAAATCATACTAGCCTATATAGCACGTGTCTGAAGGCACAAATTTTCATTTTTTCTTTGTTAATTTAATAGTTAATTTTATAGAAAATAACACAATTGATTAAACACATATGAACAATATAATGGAAAAAAAATAAGAAAATATAGTCACAAATTTACAATTTCCAATTGTACGCAAACAATAGAGAAGATACTCAGTAAAAAAAAAAAAAAAAAACAAATGACAGATATGTTGTCTAAACAACCTAATTAAATTATCCACACTTCTATTTTTAAATGAATACAACTAGTAACCAATAAGTAACCAACAACCAATAATCAATAATTGTTTTCAAATGAACAACAATAACGTAGTAAAAAAAAAAATGGGGTAATAAAAAAATACAATAAAAATCCAAATCTCCTATTTTCAAATAAAGACAATACTAAGCAACAAACATTATACTGGTTTTCAATGTACATTAATACATAATTAAGATTGCGGGTTAAATTTTTTTAAAAAAAAAAAATGACGAAGCCCCCTTTGTTTTTACAATATTCCAACTCTTATGTTTTCAAATGAACACAACAATAACACAACAACACTCTACAATATAAACTTAACAATAAAAATCAATCACTAATATACAGTACACAACGGAAAAAAAAATTGACGACATTGAAATCCACCCTTCATAGCTATTAGAACTTACCTCAAATATTTTAGATAAATCTCTACTCTTTAATAGTCTTGTGTCCCCACCAAGAAAAAAGAAAAACAAATAACTTAATTTATATTAAATCCAGGAAAAAACAAATTTAAGAAGATTTAAACAAAATGAAAAAAGAAAAAATAAACTACAAAATTAACAAAGTGAGCATTTTGATCTTTTATTGAAAGTAAACCAATGTTCAAATATCCTTATTTATTGCAATTATATCAAACACTAGACTTTCCACTTGGACAACATTTGACATAATATAAAACACAAAAATAAATAGAAGTAAGAAGATGTGGTTTTAAGTAAAAATAAAAGACAACATTGAGATTGAAAATGAAAAGATTTTTTTTTTCCTAAACTACTTAAAAATGCATGCAACAAGTTCTATTGAATCAATAACCTATGGGTTCTTGCTCAACTAATCACCTTGAGAAAAACTAAAGCCATTTGACCTCTGAATTTAATGGATTTAAATGAGTACACTTTAGCTGGCAGTGATAACTACAAAAAACTGCAGTAGAAAAAAATATCATAGTACATCTTCAAGGTACAAATCACAATATAAATAAAAAAAAAATGAAAATCGATACAATTGAAACTGAAATCTAATGCAAATAGATTTACAATCCAAATATAAAAAACTTCAACGCAAGTAATTAAAAAATGACCACGGAGCCACTTAAAAGAAGATGAATAAAAAGTAGCAAGGATGGTAAAGGTATAAATAATCTATTTTTCATTGGGGAAAAGATCAACATTCCATATTCGATAAAAAAAAAAAATATAATTTTCTTAATTCAACATATAAATATTAATGTAGTAAAACTGTGATGCATTGTAGTAATCAATAAACATACATACACCAATTAAAACATGTAATGTTCAAATTTTGGAAGGAATTGATGAAAGAATACCAGGGATGATCATATCTAAAAGGATTTATGTTTAATCTGGTTGATTTGAAACTCATCGCGCACATATCTATGGTGAATGAGAGTTTAAGTGAACATAGAATGACCTTTCCACCTTCGAATCTTTGATGATGAAGATAATAATTGGAGAACTTCAAAGAGGTTGAGCATTAAATTAGATATCTTCAAGCTGAATGACACTTTTATAATATTCCATAAAAACAAACTAATTTGAGCAAGTATTAATCCCATTTATGCAGCCACTGTACGATAGCAAAGTAGAAGCACTGAGTTATAGGCAAATGAGAGACACACACAGAGAGAGAGAGAGAGAGAGATGGGGATTTCGTAAGTTATTGACAAATTAAAGCTAGAATTAGTAAAATCAAAGCCAAATCTGGCTAAATAATCAAAATTGATCATAGTATTTGAAACCTTCGTACTCACAATGAACGATTCTTCTACAATATTCCATAAAACAAACTAATTTGAGCAAGATGAAACCACTATATGATACCAAAATAGAAGAGCTAAGTTATAGGCAAATTAAAGAGAGAGAGATCGAGTTACATGGGGATTTTCTCAATTGAAGGCAAATCAAAGCTAAAATTGGCAAATTCAAAACCAAATATAGCCAACTAAAACCCTGATCAAGTTAAAAAAATTAACCTACAAGCAACAATTGTTGCGGTGGAAATGAAAAAAAAAAGAAAGTAGACATGAGCTACGTTGATGGAAAAATTGACGACAGAAGAAGGCGGTTGTTGCGATGGCCATGAGAGTGCAAGAAAGACTTTGCCCCCATGCGTATCATCAATGTCTTGGCAGTGTAGGTATATGAGAGTGAGATAAAGTATCGTAATATTTCCAACTGGATTTGCATCACAGTACCATCCCCATCCAGATCTAACCATCACCGACCTTCACTGTAAGACCCCGATTTAGCACGTACGTCATTTTAGTTGTCATTTAGAGCAATTGGAAAAATATGAGGTAGAATTGTATTAATCATTATCCGAATTAAAAGTTTAGGGGGCGAATTGTAAATTTGCATACATTAAATCCAACCTTTAGGATTCAAATTGTCTTTCAATTGATAACATTTAAATTTTTAGGGGTGAAATTACAATTTAAGAAAAATTATAAATGGTGAATTGGGCTAAAATAAGGAATTCAGGGGAGAAAAGTGTAATTAGAGCAACAAATGTTTATATATATATATGCAAACGGTGTGTGTGTGTGCCGAGAGATCAACTGGAGACAGGGAGATCGGGACGTGGGTGACGTGGCAAGCTAAGATCAACGAATACCACTTAATTCATGCATATAAATGCATCCATGCAGAAATCATGATCAAAAACCTCAAAAGTGAGGAAATTTGGAAAACACAAAATTCTAGAGAGAGAGGAAGCTTGGCCTGCGGTGATGGGTTTGGAGCGACGGCGCTGCTCCGGCGTAGGTGTATGTCTGCCGTCGTTGGTGAGTGTGGGTGTGTTGTTCATGTGTTCTGTGCAGATCGATGTTGCGTGGGTGTGGGTGTGAAATCGTTGTGTTCCTCTGGTGATTTTGTGGGATCGTCGTTCGTCCGGTGGTGGCGGTGATCGTGAGTGCGTGTTTCGTGTGAGTATGCCCTGTTTTATGTTTGTGTGTTCTAATAATCGCTTTTGTTGGTGTGTGTTCTGTTTTGAGCAACCGTGTGAGTGTGTGCCGCTGTGTGTGTTTTCTATATGTGTGTGTGCGCGATTGTCATGTGGGTATGGGTATGTACATGTGTACGATCATTGTGTATGGCTTGGCGTGTGTGTTTAGTTGTGGGAATGTGTGGGAGTTGTTCATCGGGGTGTGTGGTGTGTGCATGGAGGTGTGGGGTGTCGCCGGAGTTGTCGCCGGAATGGAGTGTAGAGAGAGATCGAGATCAGTGGGTATGTGTGTTTTGCGTCGGTTGTGTGTGTGTGTGACCCTTCGGTTGGGTGGTTGTGTGGGAGTCGGTCGTCTGGTCCGGTGGTGGGAACAGGTGATCGACGGTGAGAGGCTTCTGTCGGCGGCTGAGCAGCAAAACAGAAACAGATGCAGGGAATAGGCGCGAAAAAGAAAAGAAAAAGAAGAAAAAAGGAAAAAAAAAAAAAATTGCACAAACCACCCCACTGAAAATCAAAAACCCATCTCGTGGTCGCCAAACGATTCGGAAACAGGTGAAATTTTAATTGATTATTAATTTTCGTTAAATTAAATTTTATTTAGCGTTACAAATTCTAAAATCGTAATAATTTCGTAAAGATTAATTAATTTTAATTATGTGATACATAAAATAGTAACGATTCAGAATATAGGGTCTGCATTATATGATTCAGATGTTTTAGATAAGATATTAATTTAGGTTCTGTCGCTATTAGGCTCGCAGGCACCGATGTCCCGATAGAGTGTGGTCAGTGAAGGTTTTGGAGAGCAGTTAACGAAGTGAGTGTACTGTTTTCTTACCAAACTATTTTTCTATGTATATATATGATGAAATATGTGATTATTTAAATTGTATGAATTTATAAATGATATGGATCAAGCAGGATTTGAGTGAGTTGGTAAATTGGATTTTCGGAAGATTTCGATAGTTTTTGAAAAGAAGTTGAAAGTGAATTTTTTTTTGGATTTGGTGAAATTAGACGGTCTTTTTAAAAGAGAATAGAAAACATCTGTTTTTCTAAAATGCCTGGTTTTCTAAAAAGAAAGGGTGGAAAAGTGATTTTGATAAAATCGGACGTTTTCTTTAAAGGAACGTGTGAAATATGATTTTTGGATTTAAAAGTTGGTTTGGAGAAAAAGAGATAGACGTGGTGATTTGATGATGTTGAGTAGACGATATTTATTGAGTTGTGATTCGATGATGCTGTATTTGATTTTGACGATGCCACGGTTGTTCTCCTCGAAAGGGGTGTGAATTATATTTCTCCTTGTAAGGGGTGTGAATTATATTTCTCCTTGTAAGGGGTGTGAATGCTTCCCATGGGATGTGAATGTTTCTCCCCATAAGGGGTGTGAATTCTATTTCTCCCCGGAAGGGGTGTGTATATTTCGTAGGAAGGCATTCCTACGGATATTACGGTACCGTTGCAACTCCAGATCGTGAGGTTAAAACGATCACTATGGCTAGCCAGTGTGTGTTGTGATGGAGTGGTGGTTTGAGATGTGTGTTTGAGATGTGATGTTTTACTTATATTGGGTAATTTATTATTTATTATGGTGATTGGTATTATTTTACTAGATGGGTTGGAATGGAACTTATATTTATTACTTTATTTTCATTACTTATATTATAGAGAATTTCACTAGTTACATGCTGTTTTTATACTCACGCTTGATCTATTTAGATGTAGTAGAATGAATTATTATTTTAAAAATATTTTTACTAAGAAGGCAATACACTCGCAGGTAAAATAATTAGGAGACAGTCGGTCCCCTACTAGCGCTAGATAGAGTTATGCGGGTCACGCAAAGGAGTCATTTGAGGAAAAATTTTGGAGACGAAATATCAGAAATAAAATCTAAGTGAGGTTCAGGGGATTTGTTTGATTGTATTTATATTCGGGACGGTGTATCCCTATTAGATGAGACTATTATATGTGTTGTATAGATTTACAATTTTGTTATTGACGTATTGAATTTGGCTAGTCAGTTGGGCAGTGTCATGTCTACGTCACGCCGGCCTCACATGACGGGTGTCCAGGGTAGGGTGTGACAATTTTAGTATCAGAGCCTAGGTTATAGGTTCTGTAGACTTACTAGTAGTTGTGTCAATAGAGGATCAAGAGATAGGAAGACGTGTCAGTCGTCTAGTCAGGAGGGGACTTTGGGATAGGGTGTCGATAAATAGTGTCGAGCTAGTAGTGGACCATGAGATAGGGTGTCAATAGGTGGGTCTGGCACGCGAGTGATAGTTATTGCATTGCATTAGATGATATATTGGCATCGTGCATGATTAGTTGTCTTGTTGGCAATTAGTTGGTGCGACGAAGTGTGATGCTGCTTGTTGGTGGTTTAGGTGGTGGTTGGTAGTGGTAATGGGTAGATTCCGATTGTGGGGGTGCTAGTGGTTGGGAATATTAACTTATAACTGATAAGTAATTCTATTCGTAGTATTTGACATTGGGATTCCCTGTCGGTAGTACGTAATATTTTTATTACTGAACCAACAGTATGGTAGAGCGTACTTATTTCATCCAATGTTAAGTTATTCATTGAATTGAAATCGGTTGACAACACTTTATTTATGCAATGTCACGACACACTATGTTACTATTTGAGATACGCGGATTCTATCACAAATGTGTGGGTGTGCTCTTAATTTTAGTGGAGAGGGAGGTTCATATGTTTAAAGCAGAAAAAGACGACCATTCGGCAGTGTGAAATAAAAATCTAAAATAAAACGGAAGAGATAAGATGTAGATTAATCTAGAAATGATTTACTTTGGAAATACGTTTTAAGTTGATGGGCAGGCAGATTTAAAAGTTATACGAAATGGGCAAATACAGCGTGAATTAATAGAGAATGATGTATAGGAAATAATCGACAACTATGAGTCCGTGTGTTAATAGTTAGTGCGTATAAATATAGTTCACTTCATATTGGTAGTAGGAAATTATCGGTAGATCTATTACCCTTGAATATTTACGATCTTGATGTAATACTGGATATGATTTTGTGGTTCGGCTATCATGCCACGGTGGATTATTTTAATAAGAAAGTGACCTTTCAAATCTCAGGCGAGCCAGAATTGTATTCTCGGGAGACATAATTATCACTCCTGTCGATTTGATTTCAGCCTTAGAAGCCAGGAGATTATTGAAGAAAGGATGTCAGGGATATCTTGCGCATGTGATTGACACCAGTCAGAAAGAAATTCAGACGGCGGATATTTCAGTGGTAAGAGATTTTCCCAAAGTATTTTCCAGAAGAATGGCCAGGGTTGCCAGTAGATAGGGAAATGGAAGTCATTATTGAGTTGCTTCCATAAACTGCTCCTATATCGATTCCTCCTTATCGTATGGTGCCTACCAAGCTGAAAGAGTTGAAAGTGCAATTGCAATATTTCATTGCAAGATTTATTAGATCGTAGATGTATCAAACCTAACGTTTCCCCATGGGTAGCCGCAGTTTGTTCATGAAGAAGAAGGATGGTACGTTGAGAATGTGTATCGACTATCGGCAGCTGAATAGGGTGACTGTCCGTAATAAATATCCGTTACTTAGGATTGATGACTCGTTTGATCATCTCTAGAAGGCTAAAGTATTTTCCAAAATAGATCTTCGATCGGGGTATCACCAATTGAAAGTCAGAGACAGTGATGTGGCGAAAATGGTGTTCCGTATGAGATATGGACACTATGAATTCTTGGTTATGCCCTTCGGATTGACAAATACCCCTGCTGCCTTCATGGACTTGATGAACCGAATCTTCCAACTTTATCAGGATCAATTTATTATCATATTTATTGACGATATATTGACATATTCCCAAAGTAGAGACAAGCATGCAGAGCATCTTCAGATTATGTTGCAGACATTGCGAGAGAAGCGGTTGTAGGCGAAATTCAATAAATGTGAATTTTAGCTAGATCATGTAGTATCTTTGGGGCATGTTATTTCAAGTGATAGTATTCAAGTAAACCGGAAGAAAGTGGAAGTTGTTGTTTAGTGGGAAAGGCCGAGAAATATGACCGAAGTTCGAAGCTTTTTAGGATTGGCGGGTCACTATCGATGATTTGTGTAGGGATTCTCTATTATAGTGGCCCCGTTAACTCGTTTGACCCGCAAGGAATCTAAATCTGAGTGGACTGACAAATGCGAATAGAGTTTCCAGGAGTTGAATAGTAGATTGATATCGGCACTAATACTATCACTCCCAACGGAAGGGGTGGTTTTGTGATTTATAATGATGCGTCCCACCCAGGGCTAGGATGTGTTCTGATGCAGCAGGGTCATGTAATCACATATGCATCTCAAAAATTAAAGAACTATGAGCGTAATTACCCGATGCATGACTTGGAGTTGGCAGTAATTGTGTTCGCCCTGAAGATTTGGAGGCATTACCTGTATGGTGAAACGTGCGAAATATACATCGACCACCAGAGTTTGAAGTAATTGTTTACGTAAAAAGAACTAAATCTAAGGCAAAGGCGTTTGTTAGAGTTGATTAAAGATTTCGATTGCACCATCCACTATCATTCGGGAAAGGCCAATGTTGTAGTGGATGTGTTGAGTCAAAAAATTGGCGGATTCGATCGTGCACATTAGAGTCGTTCATACTAATCTGTATGTTGAATTGAGATCTTTGTGAGTTCAGTTGGCGGTTGGTCAGACGGCAACGTTACTTGTGACTTTGATTTTGAGGCTAACGTTGATTGATCGTATTATTGAAGCGTAGAAGTCAGATGTTTAATTGGAGAGAATTCGGGATGAAAAAAAAATTGATGATTTGGAGGAAGTGCATAGTTTAGCATACGTGATGCATCCAGGCAGTACCAAAATGTATCGAGTTTTACGTGAACATTATTGGTGGATCAAAATGAAACAGGAAATCGCAGAATTCGTTGTCAGGTGTCTTGGTTGTCAGTAAGTAAAGATTGCAACAACCCACTTGGACGTTGGTTGTTGCAATCTTTACCTGTTCTAGAGTGGAAGTAGGAGAATATCACGATGGATTTCGTTTCGGGATTACCCCGCACTCAAAAAAAAAAAAAGGGGGGGGGGGGGGCGTAATTCCATCTGGGTGATCGTTGATAGGCTTACCAAGTTCCCTCATTTCTGTCCGTAAAGACAACGTATTCCCTTGAAAAGTTTGTCAAATTGTATATCGATGAGATTGTTAAGTTGCATGGTGCACTGATTTCTATAGTGTCAGGTAAAGATCTGAGATTTACTTCGAGATTTTGGTTGAACCTCCAAACTGCTTTGGGTACCAAGCTAAAATTTAGCACCGCTTTCCATCCTCAGACAGACGGTCAATCAGAGCATACGAATCAGACGTTGGAGGATATTGTGGGGATGTGTTCTGAAATTTCCTGGTAGCTGGGATAACCATTTGCCGTTGATGGAGTTCGCCTACAACAACAACAACTACTATTCGGCAATCGAGATGGCCCCGTATGAAGCATTGTATGATAGGAGATGCAGAACCCCAGTCGGTTGGACTCAGGTGGGTGAGCGGGAATTGTTGACATCGGACATAACCCAGATGACAGTAGACAAAGTGAAGGTGATTAAAAAAAAAAAAATTAAATTAAAAATTGCTCAGAGTCGACAAAAGAGTTATGTAGACAAACGCCGGCGAGAGTTCGAATTCGAAGTGGGAGATTTTGTATTCTTGCGAATTTCTTCGTAGAAAGGTATAATGAGATTTGGAAAGAAAGGGAAGTTGAGTCCAAGATACATCAGACCATCTGAAATGCTAGAACGAATTGGCACGATAGCGTATAGACTTGCATTACCGTCAGAGTTGTCTCGACTACACAACGTTTTCCATGTAACGATACTCTGGAAATATGTGCCAGACCCTTCTCATGTGTTGGCTTCGCAGCCGATTGAATTGGAAATCGAATTGACCTACGTTGAGGAGCCAGTCCAAATCCTAAGCCGTAGAGACCAGGTGTTGCGAACAAAAATGATTCTGTTAGTCAAAAAGTTATGACACAATCATGCAGTGGAAGAGACGACGAGGGAGCGAGAGGACGAGACACAGAACAAATACCCATATTTGTTCAATTAGGTAATAAAATTTCGGGACAAAATTTCTTTTAGGGGGGGAAGGGTTGTAAGACCCCGATTTAGCATGTATGTCATTTTAGTTGTAATTTAGAGCAATTGAAAAAATATGAGGTAGAATTGTATTAATCATTATCCGAATTAAAAGTTTAGGGGGCTAATTGTAAATTTGTATACATTAAATCCAACCTTTAGAATTCAAATTGTCTTTCAATTGATAACATTTAAATTTTTAGGGGTGAAATTACAATTTAAGAAAAATTATAAATAGTGAATTGGGTTAAAATAAGGAATTTAGGGAATTTAGGGGAGAAAAGTGTAATTAGAGCAAAAGATGTTTATATAAATCTATATATATATATGCAAACAGTGTGTGTGTGCCGAGAGATCAACCGGAGACAGGGAGATCAGGATGTAGGCGACGTGGCAAGCTAGGATCAACGAATACCACTTAATTAATGCATATAAATGCATCCATGCAGAGATCATGATCAAAAACCTCAAAAGTGAGGAAATTTGGAAAACACAAAATTCTAGAGAGAGAGGAAGCTTGGTCGGCGGTAATGGGTTCGAAGCGACGACGTTGCTCTGGTGTGGGTGTGTGTCTGCTGTCGTTGGTGAGTGTGGGTGTGTTGTTCGTCTGTTTTATGCAGGTCGATGTTGCGTGGGTGTGTGTGTGAAATCGTCGTGTTCCTCCGGCGATTTTGTGGGATCGCCGTTTGTCCGGTGGTGGCGGTGATCGTGAGTGCGTGTTTCGTGTGAGTATGCCTTGTTTTATGTTTGTGTGTTCTGATCATCGCTTTTGTTGGTGTGTGTTCTGTTTTGAGCAACCGTGTGGGTGTGTGCCGCTGTGTGTGTTTTCTATATGTGTGTGCGCGATTGTCATGTGGGTATGGGTATGTGCATGTGTGCGATTAGTGTGTATGGATTGGCGTGTGTGTTTAGTTGTGGGAATGTGTGGGGGTTGTTCATCGGGGTGTGTGGTGTGCACATGGAGGTGTGGGGTGTCGCCGAAGTTGTCGCCGGAATGGAGTGTAGAGAGAGAGATCAGTGGGTATGTGTGTTTTGCGTCGGCTGTGTGTGTGTGTGACCCTTCGGTTGGGTGGTTGTGTGGGAGTCGGTCGTCTGGTCCGGCGGTGGGAACAGGTGATCGGCGGTGAGGGGCTTCCGTCGGCGGCTGAGCAGCAAAACAGAAACAGACGTAGGGAACAGGCGTGAAAAAGAAAAGAAAAAGAAGAAAAAAGGAAAAAAAAAAAAAAAAGTTTTTTTTTTTCACAAACCACCCCACTGAAAATCAAAAACCCATCTCGTGGTCACCAAACGATTCGGAAACAGGTGAAATTTCAATCGATTATTAATTTTCATTAAATTAAATTTTATTTAGCGTTACAAATTCTAAAATCGTAATAATTTCGTAAAGATTAATTAATTTTAATTATGTGGTACATAAAATAGTAACGATTCGGAATATAGTGTCTGCATTGCATGATTCAGATGTTTTAGATAAGATATTAATTTAGGCTCTGTCGCTATTAGGCTCACAGCACTGATGTCCCGATAGAGTGTGGTCAGTGAAAGTTTTGGAGAGCAGTTAACGAGGTGAGTGTATTGTCTTCTTACCAAACTATTTTTCTATGTATATATATGATGAAATATGTGATTATTTAAACTGTATGAATTTATAAATGATATGGATCAAGCAGGATTTGAGTGAGTTGGTAAACTGGATTTTCGGAAGATTTCGATAGTTTTCGAGAAAAAGTTGAAAATGAATTTTTGTTGGATTTGGTGAAATTAGACGGTGTTTTTAAAAGAGAATAGAAAACATCTGTTTTTCTAAAATGCCTGGTTTTCTAAAAAGAAAGGGTGAAAAAGTGGTTTTGATAAAATCAGACGTTTTCTTTAAAGGAAAGTGTGAAATATGATTTTTGGATTTAAAAGTTGGTTTTGAGGAAAAGAGATAGACGTGGTGATTTGACGATGTTGAGTAGACGATATTTATTGAGTTGTGATTCGATGATACTGTATTTGATTTTGACGATGCCATGGTTGTTCTCCCCGAAAGGGGTGTGGATTCTTCCCATGGGATGTGAATATTTTTCCCCGTAAGGGGTGTGGATTCTATTTCTCCCTAAAAGGGGTATGGATATTTCGTAGGAAGGCATTCCTACGGATGTTACGGTACCGTTGCAACTCCCGATCGTGAGGTTAAAACGATCACTATGGTTAGCCAGAGTGTGTTGTGATGGAGTGGTGGTTTGAGATATGTGTTTGAGATGCGATGTTTTACTTATATTGGGTGATTTATTATTTATTATGGTGATTGATATTATTTTACTAGATGGGTTGGAATGGAACTTATATCTATTACTTTATTTTCATTGCTTATATTATAGAGAATTTCACTAGTTACGTGCTATTTCTATACTCACGCTTGACCCATTTAGATATTGTAGAATGAATTATTATTTTAAAAATATTTTTACTAAGAAGGCAGTACACTCGCAGGTAAAATAGCTAGGAGACGGTCGGTCCCCTACTGGCGCTAGATAGAGTTATGCGGGTCACGCAAAGGAGTCATTTGAGGAAAAATTTTGGAGACGAAATATCAGGAATAAAATCTAAGTGAGGTTCAGGGGATTTGTTTGATTGTATTTATATTCGGGAAGGTGTATCACTATCAGATGGGACTATTATATGTGTTGTATAGATTTACAATTTTGTTATTGACGTATTGAAGTTGGCTAGTCAGTTGGGCGGTCTCATGTCTACGTCACGCCGGCCCCACATGACGGATGTCCGGGATGGGGTGTGACATTCACCATCTGTGTTGACTACCTTTGTACCATCGGAATAAGGGAGGGATAAGTTGTCATTGCGAGCGACGGCTGAGTAAAGAAAAAAAATGATAGTTAGGGTCCTCTAAAATTGATGAAAAGTTTCAATTTTAAGGGGTTTGAAATAAAAATTGATTTCAAAATAAAAATTTGAATAAAAAAAAATCCAAAATAATCAAAATTAAATTAAATTTAGAATAAAAATAGAGAGAATCAAACCCCAAAATATGTTGCATTCAATCAGTATCACAAATACATTTCGTATACCCAATTTCAGACGGTGATGGTGGTGGTTCGTGGTTCTTGATAGTGATGGCAATGGTTGTGGTTCCCGACGGTGATTGTGATGGTCGTGATTCCCGATGGTAATGGCAATGGTGGTTGTGGCCATAACAATGTTGGTTGGCAGCTAAGTCATGTTACAAAGAAAAAGAAGGATTGAGACTAGGTTACATTGTGTACCTTGATAGAGACAAAGATGGAGATCGCTTCGAATGAGGAGAAAGATATTATTGATGCTGCATGGTTTTGTCAGCAATAAGATTCCTCCCAACCTGTATAACACCGGTAACACTTGGGATCAACACTTGCGATACTGGTGTGGTATTGGCCAAATACTCTCCGACGTGAAAATAAGTTAAAGAAATCAATTTGAGAGAGAGTGAGTGAGTGACGCACCCCGAATTTTTATGAAAACAGAGGAAGTAGAGATCGGGAAGAAGAAGAAAATAAGTTTTCATTCCTCCATCTCAAAATCCTAAAAATTTGTTCATTTTTTAAAATAGTTTTCAAGGGCTTTTCTAGGCGTCGGTTTTGAAAACGAAGTCGCCATCTAGCATGGGTTAAATGGTATACTAGGTCACCGAAATTTTATAAATCCATTTTATTTTGAAATGGCATATGTTTTGACCCGTAAAGGTCTTATACCAGAGATTTCTTTAAGTTCGGGGGTCAGTTATGCTCGAGGAAGGTTTTAAACACCCCAAGATATTCGTCCGAAGACAGTATCTCAGTCAAAATACATATTCACTTTTAAGCAATATCCAAGTAATTTTATTTGATTTTGGTTAACAAAATAATTCCCTTTTTAAGTTTTTTGTCTTTTTTATGCATTTTCCTGATGTAAGGAAAAGTTGGGAAAGGTTAACTATTTATCATGTAGCAACAAATAAAACATATTGAGAGTTAACTAGGAGTGAGAGAGAGAAAGTCATACCTTAGACAACAATGGAGTAATGGCGATGATGACTATGTGACGAAGATGGTGATGATAAGGTAAAATAATAAATTAAATGAGTGTATAATTTTCAATTTTTTAATTACAAAATATAAAATATTATATATTTTGTTATATGTCTCCAGCTGAACAATCCTAACGAAAATGATTGTTCTCTCCCAAAGAATAATTTTTTTTTCTTTCTATTTTTCATTTCTTCCAACCAAACAAATCCTAAGAAATATATGAAGAGATACATAGAAAGAGACCACATATAAAATCTAGGTTAAAGTAACGTAATTGATAACCAGACTGCACCCCACCATGCGCCCAAACGGGGATATGAAAAGATCTATTTTGATGCAGCTGAGAGAAATAATTAAAGAAATGCCCATATATTGCAATTAATTGCTTTTCCTTGAATTTATAAATCTCCATTTCTAGAAAGCAACTAAAGTGACCATTATTACTAACTTAGGCCATGAGTTTGGGAGGGCGCTGGGGTTCATAATTTTTGTTACCAAACCAATTGAAGTGGTCATAAAAGCTTGACATTTATTGAAGATAAGATGACATGGAAGGCTCATGGTGTTTGTGTCGTACGTGGACAACTCTCCTATTCACAACTCACCTACCAATAACAAACCTCACTTCTTACAAAGCTTGTTTTTGTGAATGGCGTGCACCATTTATGCACACCAAATTTTTCTCTATTATTTTAATAAATTAAATGTATATAATACTCATTTTTTTCCAAAAAAAAAAAAATACCTATTTTTAATAATGTATTATTATTAATTGATATAATATATGATGTTATTTGACGGTCCAACCAATGACATGTTCTATTTACTTTTCAAATGGAAAAAAGGTCAAATTTCAAAGTACTAATAAAAATAAAATATGGATAAAAAGTTCTAAAAGTTTTTCCATTTTTTCAATATTGCACAAGAAAATTGAAATGAATTTTAGAAATTCATTATTATTTGTATTATTTTAAAATAATATATAAAATAACTTAAGATATAATGCCCCACTCATCAACATGAAAAAATGGGTATTTTCGAAATTGAGCTTTCAATTAAGTAAAAGAAGGATTGCATTCATTTTGTAGCATCAAAATTTAAAGGCCAGTCTTTTGGGCGTTTATTAACATGGCAGTCGAAAAAAATAAGGATGCTAGTTAGAGGACCGTAATGTTTATATGTAGTTCACAGCTAGATGGACGTCGACATCTCAAAAGGAGAAAGATTTGACCCCTTATATAATCTGGCAAGGAGCTGGAGGTTCTCTCCTAATGAGCCTCAGACAAAGCGAAACTAGTCATCACTATATAAAAATGTAGGTTTACTCTTGCGAAACGAAGATGTTGGGGGTGCCGCATTGACAGTTGCCGTTGCAAAAATGTGAACCCGTGACACAGGGCTATTAACACTCTTAAATCAATTATTATGCATTTTCTTCTATTTTATTTATAGTCAAATTAAAATAAAAATCTATTTTTTTAGGTTAAATCCGAAATATTTTGTCATTTAAACAAATAGCAAAGACATTTTCTGTCATTTTAATAATATGCAATACAATCATTATCCTATTTTGTTGATAAAATATAATTTTTTTAGAAACAAGATTATATTAATAATAGAGAAAATCAGAACTACATAGAGCAAAACTAACCCTAAATGGAAAAAGTGCATGAAGAAGCCCAAAGATAGAGGCATGCAGCTGAAGTGAAACGTTTTGAGAGACACAATAAAGGTGCATTTGGTTGGATGAGAAAAAAAAAGGATGAATAAGAAAAAAAAAAAAAAAAATAGAATGAAAAGTGAAAGAAAAAAAAAAACCTTAAAATTTAATATTTATTATTTTTATTTTATTCTCTAATTTTTGTTATTATTTTTATTTTCTATTTTCTATTCTCTCTCTTTATATCTCTCGGCAATTATAGAAAAAAATAAAAATAAAAACCTAGAAAACAATAAAGAAAAAAACAAAACTTTAAAAAAAAGGACTTGAAAAACCAAAACAAAAGTGAAAATGTAAAATATAAAAAACAAAAAATAAAACAAACACAGAAAAATAAAATAAAAGGAAATTTTTGTTTTATATCTCACTTTTGTTTTTAAATTTAAAGTTTTTATTTAATTATTTTTCTTTCTATTTTCTTTTTATTTTTTGAATTTTTTTATTTTAAACGTCATACTCAGAAAATAAAAATAAAAATAAAATAAATGAAATAAATAATATAGAAACAAAATAAAAAAAAATTAAAAAAAAATGAAAACAAGAGAGAGAATAGAAAAAAAAAAAAAATAGAAAATATTATATTGCAACTATATTTTCCTCTTGATAGTCGAGGGCCTGTTGTGGAAGGATCGTGGACATCTGCTAGGCCCATTGTTTTCTTTTTCTAGTTAATTGTAAGGGGCTATACATTGAACAATATGTGTCTCATTACCGACATAATATGTGTCATTACCAACATAATGTCGCTCAAGTGATAAAACTTAGTTGAGTTAAAATAGTTGAGAAATCTTTATAAGATTAGGGATTCAAGCTTGCGAAAAAACACTTATTAGGAAGGACAACAATGTATCTCTCGAATGAGATTAATTTCATACATTGTGTGGGTGTGGGGATACTTATGAATATACAATTAAAAAAAAAAATAAAAAAATATGTGAGGTCATTATCCTTGCCAGGTTTTTTTTTAATTGACCTCCCATTTGCCATTTGTGATAGTAAGTTAACTCTAATGCATTTTATTTGTATTTTCTAATGGGCGAGATAATTGATGGGTTGCAATGGTTGGGTTGGGTATTGTCATTTTATCTATTTGGGTTCAACTTATAAAGAAACTTTGACTTTCTTATTGGACATAATAACTGGGATTTTGTACCAAAAAAACAAAATTAACAATTGGGCAGATTTAGATGTAATTTTAAATTTTTGGTCAAATAAATTTAAAACTATTTTATATTTTTGTTATATATAAATCAGTCATTATTGTTTTGACACATATCCCAGCTGTATCCATATCCTGATTTTTTGTCTTAACTTTTCCGTATCTTCATATCGTACCTACTTTGGACACGACACGCGTGTCCGTATTCGTGCTTCCTAAATTCATGTCAATTATCATATATCTATATAATAAAGTAGGACATACATAAACCCCCTAAATAATTCATAATTATTATTTATCTCCCACATAAAAAGCGGTCCAAATTGATTTTCTAGTTTAACATAAATATAAATTATATATTTATGTTTTACCTTATATATATCATATCTAATTGAGGAGAGGAAATATATTTATATTTAGAATAGAGATTATGTTTTTCTCAATATATAAATTTATATATTAACATTAAATTTAGTAATAATACCAAAAAATCAAAATTACGAAAATTAAATTAAAGAAATAACATAGAAAAAATATTATAATACGAAAAATATGGATATTAAATTTACGAAAATCATAGTAATAATATATGTACATTAAATTTAGTAATAATATTTAAACATTAAATTTATATAAATTAAATTAAAAAAATAATATAAAAGAAGAAATGTAATATACGGAAATTATAGACATTAAATTTACGAAAAATTTAGAAATAATATATAGGATATTAAACTGAGGTTTTTATTGTTTAGACCTAATTTGACTTTCTCTCTCCTGACTTATCATTTTAAACAAAAATGTTATTATTTAAACCTTTTAAAGAAAATTCCTAGTTTTAGGTTCCCGGCGGTTAAAAAAGCAGGCATGAATGAACCTTTTCACCATTGTATAAAAATAAATAACCCTAACCCTAGTCATTCATCGATCACCGCTCAATCTATCAAGTACAAATCTTCCTCTCTATTAGTTCCACTGCTCAATCTAATCATTCATCTCTCATTCTTGAGTCGTTCATCCAGATCTTGTCCAATCAGTTCCTCTCTATCAGTTTTACCACTCAATCTAATCATTCATCTCTCATTCTCATATCCATTCGCCTAGATCTCATCCAAGCATATTGTCTATCGTCATTCATCAAGATTTGCTCATCCAGTACCGATCGCCCACTGTCGGTCCTCCACATCTGCTTGTCTAGCGATGGTCATCCACCGCTATTCATTCAGATTTGGTCATCCACCGTTATTCCATCTCAGCTGTTCGTCTACTGCCAGTCATCCATTGCCAGTCGTCAACTGTTCGTCCACCTGTGATCGTCCATCGCCGTTCGTGTTCGCCCACAACCATTAACCACATTTCTCTCTCTCTCTCCCCCCAGAGATCTGGATGTTCGTTCATCTTATTCACAAATTTGAATGTTCATTCATGTTATTCCAAGATCTGAATGTTCATTCATGATTTTCGTTAATCCTTAGGGATTTTTCAATGATCTTGATTTGTTTTTCTATGAATAGTCGCATCAGGGGTTAGATCTGTTTTGATTTTGTTGATTTTTGTGGACTTTTTTTTTTTTTTATTTATTCACGTGAATGTTGTTTTGTTGGTCTTAGTTGCCTTTCAAATTTCTTTGATTTGTGTTTTATGAATGTTTGCATAGGGTTTCAGATATATTTTGATTTAGTTTCGAAGCAAATGTATCATTTGTCGTTGACAAATGTTCATACCGATTGTGTTTTGTTAATCTTAGGGGTTTTTCAATATCTTGATTTGTTGTTCGTTGGTATTTTGGATAAATGTTCATGTGGTTTGATAAATGTTCTTCCCGATTGTGTTTTGTTGATCTTAATTTCTTTTTCATTTTTTATTTATTTTGGGTGGTTTTAGTAAAGGTTCATACCAGAATTGTGTTTTGTTGATTTGTTCACGCATAGAACAATGAACATTCACAACAATAAAATCAGAGTTAAAATCTATTCAAATTTTTAAAAGTAGAAAAATAAAAATGTGAAGGTTCACGTCTTGATTAAATGACATTGTACGTAAATAATTGAAAAATGATGATCCAATAACAAATGACTATTTTCTAAAAAACTCTGAGGACTAAAAACTTTATTACGTTAGTTGGAGGTCCATTTTTCGATTTAAATATCTCTTAATTACTGTATAATAAATTTTCCTATTAAATTTAATAATAATACAAAAAAATAAATTTACATGAATTAGATTAAAAAATAATATAAAGAGATTATAAAATAGATGAAAATTATGAAGATTAACTTTATGAAAATTATAGAAATAATATATGGATATTAAATTTAAATTTAGTAATAATACTATAATATTAAATTTATAGAAATTAAATTAAAGAAATAATATAAAAGAGAAAATGTAATATATGGAAATTATGGATATTATATTTACGAAAAATCTAGAAATCATATATAGACATTAAATTTTTGAAAACTATAAAAATAATATATATGTCGACATTAAAATATAAAAATATAATATACATAAATTATGGAAATTAAATTTATGAAAATTATAGAAATAAAAATGAACATTAAATTTTGTAATAATACAAAAATATTAAATGTACAAAAATCAAATTAAAGAAATAATATGAAAGAGTAAATAAAAATTATCAACATTAAATTTACAAAAATTATAGAAATAATATATTAATGTTAAATTTAGTAATAATACTGAAATATTAAATTTATGAAAATTAAATTAAAGAAATAATATGAACAAGGAAACATAATATATAAAAATTATGAATATTAAATTTATCGAAATTATAGGTAGAAGCTTCAAATCGAATAGTAGGTAGAACTCATTTTCGATGGAACAGTGAAATGTGTTGAGCTCGAAAAGAACACCAACGGCGAAAGCACTCTGCTGGGCCGACACTGACACTGAGAGACGAAAGCTATTGGTGGGGTGACAGCTAGTTTTGGTATGTTGGAATATTAAATTGAAGAAATAATATTAAAAAAGAATCATAATATACAAAAATTATAAAGATTAAATTAAAAAATTATAGAAATAATATATAGATATTAAATTCACTGAAAAATTAAATTTACGAAAATTAAAAAAATAATATAGCGAAAAAATATAATATATAGAAATTATGGATATTAAATTTATGAAAATTATAAAAATAATATATGGACATTAAATCAATAATACTGAAATATTAATTTATAGAAGTTAAATTAAAAAAATAATATTAAATTAAAGATAATTTTTTTTCTTCTTCCACCCGTGATTTAAGGCATGGGTCATACGTTAATATACATATAAAATAACACTAAAATTTTATTCTTATATAAGAGTTTATTATCTAACAACAAATTTCTAACTCTGAGGAGACTCTCATTTCAATTTAACAACTTATGACTAATTGCCTAATTGAAAAATTAATACCGTATCTACTAGTTTTTAGTAGAACATTGTTGTTTAAACAAAAACAGAAACATAAATTAAACACAAAGCATAAATTAGAAACAAACATCTAAACATAACTAGAAGAAAATGAGAATCATAAAGATACGATATACTGTGACCATACTCACTACAGTACTGAATTCATAAAAAAAAAAAAAAAAAAGGAAATTTAATATATAGACCTCAAGATATATGAAACTAATAATATGAACCCCCAACTATTATAATAAATTTTTTAGCTCTCGCAGATTTTTAGAAAATGGTCTTCTATTCTTTAACCATATTTTTTTTTCATTATTTATATACAATATTATTCTGTGAAAAAAAAAAAAAAAAAACCAAACGTGACTATTCACATTTTTTATTTGTTGTTTTTAAATATTTTGATATATTTTCACTTTTTCTGTTGATGTAAATGTTTTTTTTGGCACGAATAAAATTATGTTTTTTTTTCTTATATCTACAAGTTTTCACCAAAACAACAACAAAAAAAAAACAAAAAAACAAAAAAACAAATCAAAGACATTGAAAATCTCCCGATATCAAACATTTACAAAAAAAAAAAAAAAAAAAAAAAAGAAAAGAAAAAAAGAAAAAAAGAAGAAGAAGCGGAAAAAAGAACAATCACAAAACAAAACCAATAAAAAATAAATAAATCTGAAAACAACCAGCGAACAACAAATAAAAAACATTGAAAATAAATCTAAGATCAACAAAACAAATTTGATATGAATATTCCCCCAAAAACATTCACAAGTTTTCACCAAACAACTAAAAAACATCAAATCAAAGACATTGAAAACCCCCCGATATCAAATATTTACAAAAAAAAAAAAGAAGGCATGAATAATCACAAAACAAAACCAATCAAAAAAATAAATCTAAAAACAACCAAAGAAAACCAAATTAAAAACATTGAAAATAAACCTAAGATCAAACATTCACTCAAAAACCAAATCAAATCAACAAACTTAAAGAACTACGATCAATGAAAAACAATCGGAGTAAACATTTCCCTAAACCACGTAAAAATTCGCCAAAAAATAAAAAAAGAAACACAAAATCAACAAAAACACAACCGAAATGAACATTCACCGATCATAATAACACATTTATCTTAAAAACTTAAAATCGGTATGAACGTTGATCGAACCACAACAACATTCACCAAAAAATCGAATTGATATGCATATTCACTCCGAAATCACCAAAAAGAACATTCACAAATGAAAATAAATCAAAAACTCCCCTAAATCAAAAAGACCAACAAAATCAGAACAATCTGAAAACTTGAGTGAATATTCATAAAAAAAAAAATACAAATCAAAAATCACGTGTTCATTCATGAACGAATTAGCAACTGGAACATTAAAAAGCCTTCAAATAACCCCAGCAGATCCACACCATAACAAATATCTATTCAACTTCTAAAAACCCCCAATTTCTGGAAGTAGAAATTCAGATCTTATCTCGATTGAAATCCCCGAAATTGAAAATCGGTATGAATGTTCACTGAATCACAACGAATATTCACAAAAAACCCAATCGATTCACTGACAAATCAACAAAAAAAAAAACATTCATAAATGAAAATAAACCCAGATCTAGAAGAGAGAGGGAACATCAAATCTACGAGAGAGATGAATGATTGAGGGAGAGAGGAATTTTCCAGATCTGCAATTTCTGCTGTCACTTGCTAGATTCCCATTTGTAGACACGACATTTTGACTGTCCAGCAAAAAATTTATGCTTTATTTTAAAATTTATTTTATTTTTATTTTCAAAAAAAAAAGAAAAAAAATAGAGAAAAAAGAAAAGAAAAAATGAAAAAAGAAAAAAAGAAAAAAAAATAAAGCTGAAAAAAATGGAAAAGAAAAGGCTCATTTGTCAAAATGGGATTAGGTTTTCTTTTCCTTTTTTTTTTAGCTTTTGTTTCGTTTTTCTTGTTGAATTGGGACTAGGGTTTCTTAGGATTTCTAGGTTTTTTCACTTTACATCCTTCCTATAAATAAGACCCTCATCCTCATAGTTTAGACAAAAAAACAAAATTAAGATAGAAACCCTTCGGAGACATTCAGAAATTGAGAGAAAGCACCCTTAGAGAGTGATTCTCATCATAAACCCTTTCGAGAAATTGTCTGCGCAAGAGAAAAACCTGAATATCGGGATTCTTGGCCTAAAACATGTATGTTTTCTGATTTTTAATTCTTTTAGTTTATTTTATTCTCTTTGCAATTTAAATTCCTGCAAACTTTATTTTTTTAATTGTCCAGTGACTCGATGAAAAACATTGGGATGAGGTTCCCCATTCTCAATCTGAACCTTTGAGCGTTTAGACGAGGACACATGTATCTCGTTTTTTTTTTTTTTTTTTTTAGTTTTTGCATTTTTTTATTTTATAATAATAAAGAGAAAAAGCTAAAAAAAATAAGTCGTCCGATGATCCGATGAAAATGTCCGGGTAGGTTTCTCATGCTTAAACCTAACTCCGAGCGTTAGGTGAAACATGTTTTATTATTTATTTTGCTGCATTTTTTTATTTTGTATTTTTTTGCATTTTTTTTATTTTTATTTTTTTTATTCTTCTTATCAAAACCCCTAAAACAAATAAAAAAAAATAATAAAATCTTTTATTGGTAGGAATTAATCTATACGAACTTTAAATTGAATCCGACAATTCGATAAATCGTGGGAGAGTTTTCCATGGCCTCATTTCTATCCCCCGACCCGAGTGGAATTTAGAAACGAATGGTTTTAGGAAATCTCTTCCCTCGGTAAATTTTTCGTGAGATTTCGTTTAAGTTTTGAAAAGATTAATTTCAACTAAATTGTTTCCGCGAACCTCCCTCAATTCTCATAACAATAGAATTTGAGTGAATTTCAAATCGGGACTTCTTTAAATTAATTGGACAAACTTAAAATAAATATTTTTACATCTATCTAGCATACTTACTTCTTGCATTATTTAGACGGCATGTTTAGTACACTTTCACCACTCGCACCTTTTTTCTACATATAGTTTTTTTAATTTCATAAATTCATGCTCATTTTTTATATCTAGTAACGACAAGTGCACTACTTACGTTATTATCACGTATAATCAGGTTAATTCACGTAGTATTCATATCAATTTGCATTGACATATTTAAATTAAACCATTTAGTTTTTTTTTTTTTTCTTTTTTGTCACTTTTGCATATAAAATAAAATTCATATAATATTAATTTTTACATTCATATTTTCGTATTTATTTACTTATTTGAGTTTGCCTATTTAAAGAAAAGAAGTCTTTACGAAACATACATAAAACTCTCCGGGAACTATCCTTGTCGAATTCTTAATATTAGATAAGAGGTTATACCGGAAGAACATTCCTAAAAATCCAAAAACTTGTCCCACTTTATTTGTGAAAATACCAAAAAGATTTTATGAGAAGGAAATAATTTTAAAATAAAATAAAACATTCGGACTAAACTAATTGGACATATGGTACCGTTTTCGGATGAGTGTCTTAGGATACCTAATACCTTCCCCGAGCGTAACTGACTCACGAGCCTTTAAATGAATATTTGGTTTAACCGTGTCTTTTTTGAAGTCAATTTTTACTTAGGCCATTAATTTTTTTTTTTTTAAAAAAATTCGGTGACCTAACATACCATTTAAACCCAATGCTAGATGGTGACTCCTTATTTTTTAAAACAGTCTAAGTATGTTTTTTTAGAAAACCGGCGCTTAAAAAATAACCCTTCTCTTTAAGTTAATTATTTATTATTTAATATTATTTTCCTTTCAAAAAAATAGGGCACGTCACCATTCCTAGTACTAGGTCACGCTGCAAACCGTCCTGATCGATGCCGTCTGAGACGCTGGAGAAAAAGAAGAAGCCAACTGAGATGCCAACTGTTGCTTTCGGTTCTTTCGCTGGAAAGCTTGCTCTTCGGCGTTCCCGGTATTGGGTCACGCCACAAACCACCCCTGATCGACACCGTCTGAGACACCGGAGAAGAAGAAGAAGTCGACTGAGATGCCGATTGTCGCTTTCGGTTCTTTCGCTAGAAAGCTTGCTCTTCGGCATGGTCCACCTTGTCGTAGCCCTTGAAGGACTTGATGGTATCCATTGAAGGTGGCGTCGTCGTCGAGCGGAGCACAGTGTGGCGTCATCGTCGAGCGGATGGTTGTGCAACGATGTTTTTGTCCACATGGTGGTCTAAGAGAGAGGAGAAGATGTATTGTAGATTTGAGAATTAGGGTTGATTTACGGTTATATATTTATATAGGGGTATAAGTGTCTCTTTACAAGTAAATATAAATATCAAAGGATCAATTTCTAACATGCTCTGTTGGAGGGTTCAAAAAATGACTTCCTTTTCTTTTTTTCTTTTTTTTTTTTTTTTTTCTTAATGGTCTATTGAGGAGAGAAAGTATGAGATATGGGCTAAATAATAAAAATCCCCCAAAAAAATCTTAACCCAAATCGGAATTAGAAACAAATCGGAATTAGAAACAAAGAACATATAATAAATTAGAAACAATATTAGAAAACATAGAAATAACTCATTCTTGTAATTTTTGTTTTCTCAACCCTAGAGATAATTTTGGACTGCATGAAAGTTGTAGGAGTTAAACGTCTATAACCTAGAAAATTTAAAACTTAATGAACGGTCATGGTCCACTAAATTAAATTTTAATCTCACTTTAAAAATAAAATTCGAATCCTATTAGAAAAATTCTAATCACTATTTATATATAATTCTTTTGTATTCTCTATAGTATTGTACATGTTCCATATATTAATACAATTATCCCATATCATTTCTTCATATTTTGTCTATCAATACCTAATAAATTTGTCAGGTTGCACCACCCCCACTCTCCCTTTAACCTTCTTGGGAATGTCATAACCGGTATAACCCATTTCCGTTTCGCTATAAATTCATTAATCCATGAGTCGTAACATATTGAATCAAATCTATAATTAGCAAGCTCGAGAAAAATAGACGGACACATTGCTTTCAACTTCTTGGTGACGTTCTTGGAACTTCCTCTAGGTCACTTCCACTTTTACTCTTACAGCACCCTCGTCGGAGCAACTACTGAATTTCTACTCGCTCAAAACAACCGCTACTATTCATCAGGAAAAAAAATACGAAACCAAAAATTAAAAAATTGAAAAAAAAGGGACACCGGGAGGTACTATTTCCCTTTTTATTGAACCGATCCAGCTCGCCACTTTTTTTTATGCATCAGTAGCTTCTTGGTGGTGTATTTCAACCAAAATACCCTTACAAACGTGCATAATCCGGCTGTTTGGGATTCCCAGTTTTGCGCCGCAGTATATCCCATTTAATAGGCCTCTCAAATCTCCCACAAAACCTAGAGACATGAGGCGCGTATATGTGAACAACAAAAACCAAGAAATTTTGTGTTGATCTTGATGTTGAAAATTTAATTTTTTTACACTACGTTAATAAAAAAAAAAAAAAAAATATTTCTTATGATATGCTAATCATATTTTTTGGATAAGTAAATCATTTTTTGTGTGGATATTACATTCAAAATTCAAAGGCAATGTTGAATATAACATTCAAAGCATATTTGGTGCGCGTTTTCTTATAAGTGCGAAGCACTCGATTATTCCCCATGTATAGTCTCTTTCAAACATGTCACACTTTTTTGAACGTGATGTAATGGTTTCAGTCTTGGTGCGATTTCCCTTCCATACTTGATTTGGAGACCTTGGAACTTCCATTTCGATCGAAAACCCTAAAATCACTTTGGCACTTTCCATATTTCTCTTTTCTCTGGCGATTTCGGCATCGACACGCTCTAAATACTCTCCAAGACACGAAGAATGGTGACTAAGCGCCATAGGATGAGGACTAGGAGCCCCAATATTGCTGCTACCGCTGTAAATCTGAGCGATTTTGGTAAGTGCTCTCGTTCTTGAAATTTTGACTTGTCTTTGTGCTCTGTGCATAATAAACATGATTCTTTATCTTTTTTTGCTATATGACCCTAAAAAACTTGGCATGCAACAAGTGGGAAGCGTCGAAAAACTCAAAAGGCGAATCTGTATATACTATTGTTGTGTCGTTCTTATTATAACTCTCTCATTCCATTATCTTGTTCTGTTGTGTTCTATTTTCATTATGCTAACATGTGTTTAGTCCCACTCGTTGTATTGTGGTTGTGCCTTCGATCTGGATAAAAACGTGTGTTCTTCTGTTGATATTTATTCATTTAAATGTCGATTCGTTTTGTGTTGTTTGGTGATTTATGTGTATTATATGACAATTGTATAATATCGAACCATAATGTGTGTGTAACTGTAATATTCATGTTCGTTTTGCATGTATACAATGTGTGTGTTGAATATTCAAATTTTGTGTGTGTGTTGAATGTAACATCTTGTGAATATTTTCAATTGCTTGTTTTCACTTGTGTGTTGAATGTAACACTTTCTACTGAATCGCAAATTTTTCTTATTTTGTGTGTGTTTAATGTAATATTATTTCACTTCCCTTGATTTCAAAACCAAACGTGCGTATTGAATGTAACATTGGTCTAAAATATCCCCAAAACGTATGTTCAGTTCGTGTTGGATGTAACATTGTCTATCATCTCAATTTGTGTTTTCAGATGACTCGGTACCCGTACAAGACACACAACCCGCTGCATTGATCAGTGGGTCTAAATTTTCTCCTGCTCGGGATGTTTAACCTGCTCCGTCGAGTAGCTCGTCTAATGCAGATGCATATGCTTTTCCATCATATAGTGTTGCGGATATACATCCAGCAGGTAATCTGATTACTAAATTTTGAGCAAATATATTGCAATTTTTCTCTTTGATATCCAATATTCATCTCTGCAATTTCCACATTAAACTCCTAAAATGGACACCTTTTTGGAATACGATGTCTGTGCTGTTTCCTAATAATTCAATGAATATAGATTTTAACAAGATAGTTTGTACGCAAATATTATATTGTCATACCACTAGTATCAAAAAGCCTTCAAAATAGAGCCCAAACTCATGCCATTTACACCTGATGAGGTGCAGTTGATCTTTGGCTTTACATCTAGTAAGAAACAAATACTAGGACGGTATGCCAAGAAAAATGATTGCTCCTTTCTACGTCGTCGGCGAGTGAAGACTAACCAAATGAGTGCAGTTCAGATACAGGATACGATAAGGGGTATCGTGGGGAGTAATGATGAAGATGATGTTGAGGACTCTGTGTGATTACTTTGTCTATATCTTATTACAACATGTTGCTTTGCAAACAAGGGCTAAGCATGTAGTCTCTCTGATATGAAGCTCATTGAGGATTTGAATGGCATGTTATCCTATAATTGGGCTAAACGTGTGCATTCAAATCTAATGTCTTCGATAAAACCTGGATATCAAATGCCCTTCATCGATCATTGGTTGTATGATCGCGCTATAGGTTATATATATATATATATATATTTAACTTAACAAGCATTGTCCACGTTTGGTGCAATTTCTAATTTTCGATTCTTACATTCAGTTTTGGTTGTGCGAGCACACTAGCATTCTTCATACTGTCCCCAAGCGAGAATCGTTTATACCCCAGTGGGGAAAATGGAATATGCTTGAACTTATGATTGTTTCGTCAAGGTTATGATTGTCTGACATAGATGGAGATCCGGTATGTTACAGTGATTCCAACCATTTTTCTATATGTGTTGAATGTAACATCTATTCTATGTTATTGATGACTAAACTACTTTTCAAGTCGATAAAGGTCATCTTCTTGAGACGCTAGCTGAAATGCAAGTTGGTGTCGTTCTGCTAATTCATGGTGATACTGAGGAGTCCAGAACCAAGAATAAGGGCAAGGGGAAAGTGAATTTGTCAAACAAGTTTCTGTCTTTTGATTTAGGGATATCCCAACAATTTAACAAGAAAATTATTGAGTTTTGTGGCAGTTTACAAAACTTGGCTGAGCTCGTTGAGCAAAGTTGTCAGCTGAATTCTGAATGTGAGGCGTTAAAAGAGTCTCGGAAATAGCAAAAATTGAAGAGCTTAGCAAAAATTGAAAAACTAAAGGAAAAGATACAAAAATTGAAAGAAGATCTCGTCGTGTCAGAGGTACACATTGTTACGCAAAATGAGCACCACAACTCTGAAAAACAGGTTCTTGAAGAACAATTTGTAGAGGCCGTTGTTCATTCCATTACATAGTCAATTGAGGAGAAGTAAAAGCATGACGAGTACGTTGAAGGTATTTCAGAATTCTTTGAAATAGAATTGGAAGATAGGGATAATGTTATTATGCAACAGGCATTTGAGATTGGTCAGCATGACGATTCAGGGTCGGTGTTGCTGTCGAGATAGGTTACGCGATCGAAGAACTGACCACCAACCTCCAATTCACTCGTGAAAAATGTGAAAAAAAATGTGTGAATGCGCGAAAGACTGGGGAAGATTCTGTCTATGAGTATACTATCCCTGTTAGAAGGCAGTGCTGATTGAAGCAATTAAACGATAATCCTATCAGGGATATGGTTGTTTACAAGGGGGAGGCTTTCGCATTTGATGCAGTCGCTGCTGAGCCCCGTTTATTACCACCCTGAGATGGTGCTATGGCCTGTCTATTACTCCTATCAAATTTGGAGAAGCTTGAGTTGATTATGCGTACAAATAGATCTTCGTAAATCTTTCTTTTGTATTTATTATTTTTATGTATACTAAAAATATATGTATCTCGATATCCAATACTTTTGAAATCCCTGTAGTGCGTAAATATGGGGAGGTGAGTGGTCGGAGGCTCAATTATCAATGGTTAACATCCTTGGGCTATTGTGGTAAGAAAAATTAACAAATTTTGTCAGTGATATTGTTGTCCTTTTCAAAATATAATGTATGTTACATTCCACATGTGTTGAATGTAACATGACTCTTGTATGTTAAATGTAACATGTGGGGTCAAATGCCTTACCATCCATTTATTCAGGGTTGCGCCTTTTTTTGTTATTGTTTATGCAGGTGATCAATGGTTATATGAAAATTATGTGGACCGAACAGTGTAAGATTGTCGCTCAGTTGTCGATTCCACTTGATTTATCATTTTTTATGAACAATGCATGATGGGTAAGTGTGAAAAACATGTTATTTTTGTTGTCCGTATTTCAATTCATAAAATTGTTACGCATACAACATACATACCCAAATGTTGTTTATGTTTTACATGTTTTTGTTCCATGCACCTAACAGACTTGAATCCATCGGAAAAATTCCGATTACCTCAAAGATATTCTGAATCCAAGTATAATAGAGGCGTTTTCATCCAACGTTCGGTATATCCATTTTCCTATATATACTGAGGGGTTGACATTGACATTGGGGCATTGGACACTACTCGTATATGATAAGCAAAAATCATCCTAAAATCATTATAATTCTATTAACTTGAGATAACCATGATCATTTGGAAATTTTTTCGAGAAGGCTAAGAAAGTTTTAAGTTTGTGTTTCAAATACTTATTCACACAAAAACACGTTAAAAAAAAAAAATGTTCTTACATTTTTTTTGTCCTGTTAGATTTCATATGTTAACACGTTGTTTTTCAAAAAATCTAAACAACATCAAATGAAGCGTGTGAAGATTTCCAACATTGCCGATATACCTAACTGGGGGATGTCAGTGTAAGTGTTTTCGCCCACCAATTATGCTACCATCCCGTTAATTTATATAATCGTATTATTGACTATTATATCATATCAGATTATGTGCACTATTGATTACAGTATGGCTGTGATTTACATGATGAAACAAATATACAATGGCATTGCGATCAATGTTAAATTGGGTGGGAACGGGTTTCAGAAGGAACATGCTGCACTTGAGCAGACGTTCTTTAATGATCCACCCCACACTTAGACTATTGACTCGTATTTAGCCAAGAAATCTAATGACCGTAAATCCCAGTGAAAAAGCGTGTTGTCGTATTGACACACAACAAACATTAATCTAAACATGAAATGTGTATAAGTGACAGTATTTTGTGTTTTTCTTTCTTGGGAACAATGCAGTCCGTCACTATTTTTTGAACATGTTTGACATTCTTTTTGACATTAAATTGACTGCTGCCGACTGTTATGTCGACAAAATGTTACAAATGTGATCGTGTTGGCACCAAAATGATATTGAATGTAACTTGTTCTTGTATATGTGTGTGGAATGTAACATTTACCTTGATCATATTAAGACGTTGTTATATTCAACACACGTGGTGCACTTATTGAATGTGTTGAACGTAACTATGAGATCCTTTATCTTTTAACACTATTGAGTGTAATTGTTTGGTCTTCTATTCGTCCATTGAATGTAACATTGACACTGGTATTCCATGTGATTGTGTTGAATGTAACATTTACAACATGTCATGTTGAGGGATGGTTGTTACATTCAAACACTTATATGGTAGTAACATGTGCATCTTAAACATTTGTTTGAGCGTGTTGAATGTAACATATTTTAAACAGTGTTGAATGTAAAACGGCGTTTGCCTGAGTGTGTTGAATGTGACATGGTGTTTGCCTAAGTGTGATGAATGTAACATGTACATCTTAAAAAAGGTAGTGTTACCTTCAACACTCTCTATTCTACCTGTTCTTATGTGGTTTAACAATTGTTCTTCAATAATGCTACATTCAACACACTTACAGTGCACGTGTAAATTTGTTCATTTTTGTGAAAATTAAACCCAAGATAAAACTGTTGTAATATAGCACGAACAAAAATGTCCTTATTCCCTAAAGAATGAAACACTATCTGTTTTTATTGTTCGGAAAAGAAATAGATTTTCTTTGGTACGAATGAAAAAAAAATAAAAATTCAAAGTCTACCTCTCCTATTCGAGCGGTGCTTTGCATAATTTCCTGTTGTCCCTCCATTTGCTCGCATTTCACACAACATCTTTATTTTACCTTTTTGCGTGATGGAACCCGAACTTTCCTTGGCCGTTCCGATTGTTTCTTTGATAAAAGAGGTAAAATCTTTGCTTTTCTCTCAACTGATATTAGTCGTTCCATCGTTGGTATTGCATATATACATCTCAAATACGTTTCCCGATAAAACCAACTCTGAAAATAATCCTCTATGTATCTGAATGTTGGCAGTCCATTCTTGTTTATAACTGCAAATGTATACACACATGGAAAACCTTTTATCTGACATTGTCGACATGAGCATGATTGTCTCTCGGTATCAACTAAGACAGAATAGGCAGAGTGAACTTCGAACACCCCGTTACCTGATGAGCTGATGTTCCACGTTTGTCCTTCGTTTATCGATTCACACATTTTCTTCTCCCAATAAGGTGTGATCGCACTTTGTATCTTGTTTGCTTCATCCCCCCATCTTTGCCATTAAGTCCATCCACTCTATCCTTATCTTTTCGGTCAAAAAAATTGCAGGTAGGTGACGATATTCGCTTATCCAATAATTGAAACACTCTGCCAGATTGGAAGATATTTCACCGTATTGTTTTCCTTTGAAAAAGAATTACTATACTTCATGATTGACAATTCCTGGATGAATCTCTGCACTTTTATGCCCCCTTCGTACATTAGTTGATCGTATAGCATTTTATTTCTAGCGTGTGTGCCTATGCCAACCTATTCGATTTTGGATCATCATCTCCTTAAATGTCATTCTTGTGCTAGTCATCGTAGTCCTCAAGTTCATTTTCAGATGTTGCAGACAGTATGTGTGATGACAATGTTGGAACACGTTTTGTACCCCTTCCAAAATCCCATTGTGCCAGTCGAAAATGCATGTTATCATTAGATCTGGCTCAACAAATTTCTTGAACTTTGATAAAAAAAAAAAACCAAAACTAATTATTGTCGTTTTCTACATCAACAATGGTGAAAGCAACTGGAACATCCCTGCATGAAAAATGGCAGAATATAAAAATTCATGTTGAATGTAACATTTGTTACATGTAGACACATTTTATATACATGCCTTAGTTTCCGTCCTAGACTATTGCTGTTAGTAGATTCTCCTTGTACCGACCAGTCAGGAAAGTGTCGTCAAGAAACAACATGGGGTGGCAAAATCAAAATCCGTGGATGCACAATTGGAATGCAATAAATATCTTTTTAAAGAGCTTTGTGTTCTTCTCGTATTCTAGCACGATGTGACTGCCCGGGTTTATCTCTCTACATTTCTCAACATACCATTTTAATTGATAATATGACAACGAGTAATCACCAAATACGTTATTCCTAGCCTTTTCTACTCTGATCCATGCATTTTGGTATGATATTTCTAATCCATATTATTTCCTAACATCCACGGGACGAGTTTTTTGGTTCGCACGCACCTCGTTGGCTAAACACGATGATATAATGTCTGAACTCAATTGTTTGTTTTTGTTTGTTTAAAATGCAGCACTGCATGTGTTTTTTTTTTGTTAGATTCCAAATGTAACATATGTCGTTTTCACTCCTTACGTGCCTGTGCATAAACCACGGGCAATTTCTTTCCTCCCACAATGCACATTCGGCCAGGACACGTATCTTGTCTTCCTAAGATTCCAAAAATTGAATCCCACCTCTATCGCATATTTCTACAACGTCATGCAAAATTCGCTCGTCCCTCTCTAAATTTTTGTCCCTCCTCATGTATGCCATCAGACCATTTTGCAAACATCAGCATTTTGTCGTTACTAATCTGTAACATACTACTGTAACTACCTATGTAATCAATTTCAGCTTCACTGTCACTGTTGTCATGATTGGAGGCATGTACTACCGCACATAATGAAGCCTCGGTAGATCCGCTCAAATTACTAACTCGTTTTCCTCACACACTTCAATAAGTTCGATCTTCATAATCCCCGCTAGTAAAAGCATTTTCTCGAAGTCATTCTGGTTGTCAAGCACATATTTTGGATGCCCGAGTAGAGAAGATGACAACTCAAACTTTCCGCTACATAACTCTGATCATTTATTTTCAAAATTTTGACACAATTCACCGATCTCGCAATTATTCTTCATCCTCACCACTGTTGTCACGTTCTCGTAATTGCATAATAATGGGATTGATGATGTCATCATATCCAACCAAAAACATATCCCCCGTTTGTACAATGCATATTAAACGCACACCTGATCGTGTGCATGTTGAACGTACATGTTCTTGTGTTATCAAAATGGACGTTATCGTGTGTTTGGGTATTGAATGTAACATAGGTGTGCCAAAAACTTATTCTATGGCAACTGACAGTGTAATGTGCACGTGCTGACATGTGTATATAACATCCATGTATTGTGTCATGTGTAAGTGGAATGTAACACTCGCTGATTATTTTTCAAAAATGACAGCAATAACGTCAATGCATTTATGTCGTGTGTATGTGGAACGTAACACTCGTTGTTTATTTTTCAAAATGACAGTAGTAGGTATCTTGTTCTCAAAAGTAAACACCTCATCATATATGGACATCGATTGTCTAATGCTATGCGTGCATGTCGAACGAATAACAAAAAACAACAAAAGAATGAACTTCATGAACTTCAATGTGAAATATGTTTGTTCACCGCAATAAAAGCATAAACTTCAAGAAAATCACTTACTCTATGTACACAAAATTGAAATTTGAATACTTATATTTTGTTGATGAACACTAATAGAGGTATACTGCATAAAAAATCATGCTTTTTACATACCTGATTCGATCTGAAAATCTAGATCTATGAAAACGGTGATCTCAAAAATGCTCAATCGGTAATTCTTTGACTTTGCTTCTCTCGATTGAATGTTGAAATGTTCTTGAGAATGCTCGATCTCTATTTCTCCGACTTCTCTTCTCTTGATTGATTTTGAATTTTTGAAAAACCCTAAGAATGGAAGGTTCTGTTTTCCGAATGACTATACCGTTGCATAAGGGAATTTTGAGCTAAAATAGGAAACATCCATTACGGAGTTATTACGGGGGGAAATCGGTAATCCAATCATCGGGGAAAATTGGGAAACGGGATTGATCGATTCATCATCAACTTCCTGCGGGATTTCTTGGTTTATTAGAGAGAGAGATAAACTGAGAGTGACACTTGAGCAAGATGTTGGAGAATTTTTGTGGGCTAACAGTAGTTGAATAAATTATTTTACAAAAACGGGTTAATAAATAGTCTATTATATAAGCAGCCCAAATAATTAATGATCATTTTTTTATTTGAATTGTGACATCTTTTATGTAGAAGCCCAATTAAGTGGCAAGTGTAGGTTTAGAGTTTCGTTGAAGTCCGTTATGAGAAGTCTCAATGAGAAACCCTAGTATACATATAACTAGGTCCCCTCCCTAGTCTAAATTAAGGGTTTCTTCCCATTGAGAGCCACCACTACAATAATCTATATTACAGGGAGAAAGACCTAATGTGTAATTCGCTGCGATAGTTCAAATATTTTGCGATGGCCGAGACAGGTAGGCTTTCGATTATCGTTCTTCATTATTGTATCCTATAATCCTTGTATGCTTTAGATTATTAATTAATTTTGTGTCATATGTGATTATGAGATATAATCTACATGTGGTATCAGAGCCTACATATTTGATTTAGGATTTAAAATTGATTTTTGAAATTTTATTTTCTGTTCATTTACGAAATCGAAATTTGCAGTCATGATTTCATGAGATTTTTTGTTTCAATTAATTGTAAAATATTAGGGTTTTTATTCCTATAGATTCAAGCTTTAAATTGATATATTATACGTGCTATTTGGTTGTGTAATTAGAGAGAATTTTGACGTTGAAATTTCGGTTATGAACCCTAGAAAACTCCCGAAATCGAAAGTTGGGGCCGTGATTTCATGTAATTTTTTGCTTCTATTGACTGTAATAGCTTAGGTCTTTTATTACTCTTATTGTACATGTTTTTTGGTTGGGTAATCTGTGAGTATTTCAACTTCGAAGTTTTAGCCACGAACCCTAGAAAACTGAGATTCACCTTACAAATTGATGAAGATTAATGAGTTTTTGGTTCAATTAAATGTTGTAGATAGTTTTAAAATTAATATTAGATATAAACCCATATAAAATTCGTTAGAAATAAGGGTTAAAATCGTGTTTTGAATTTTGGCCATGGAGGTGTGAAAAATCGCGACTTATTTTTTGAGTTTGGAGATGATTCTATAATTGTTTCTCCAATTAATTGTTATAGGCATCTTAGAAATACATAATTCTACATAAACCCATAAAAAAAGTTGGAGAAAATGACGTGTTTTTAGAGTTTTTGCACAACGGGGTCAAAATCGGGTCGAGTTGACCAGGTTCAAACTAGGCTAGAGCAAGAGAACCTCCAGCCAGGTCGGCTGCCCCCCACATGCGTAACAGGTGCGTGTGCCGACTATATGGACCTGTTTTGAGTCATATTTTTTTCCTATGCACTTGTTTTTCTTCCCTCTAATTGTTTGTAAAATTTATTTGATTTTTTGAGGATTAAAAATATTTTTTAGTTAATTATTACTTATTATGTGATTTAATTAGCTTAAAATTATTTTTAGGCATGATTTTCTATTGAAAATTTTACAAAAATTATGT
Organism: Eucommia ulmoides; assembly: GCA_016647705.1. Lineage (NCBI taxonomy): Eukaryota > Viridiplantae > Streptophyta > Magnoliopsida > Garryales > Eucommiaceae > Eucommia > Eucommia ulmoides. Next base: position 32,445,125 of record CM028329.1, read on the forward strand.
TTGGATGATTTGGAATAGGATTGCAGTACTCACTCTCTCTAGATTAAGATTTATTGATGTGTACTGTCCTATTTAGTTTTAAATCACATAAAACTAGTTTAATAATTAGTTGAAAAATATAGTAAAATTTTTGTTCAAATTTTGGCAACTATAATTAATCGTTGATAATTGAAAATACATTTTGTGACGTACTTAATCTTATTTTGATCATATGTATATATGTCGGTAATATGCACTATTGTGATTGGATAATATAGTTTAATTTTCCTAATTTGGAACAAATACTTGTGAATTGTTGATGTTATTTTATCAAAGTGATTTAACCAACATAATTTGCAAGTTTTCGAGTTCCTATTTTGTTGATGAATTTTTTTAGATTCATTTGTATATTCACCTGCTCAAAGGGGGTTATTATGCAGTTTAATTTAAATGTTGGGCAATATAGATTAATTTTTCCAATTTAAAACGTTTGCTTGTGAATTGTTAAGATTATTTTACCAAAGTGATTTAACCAACATAGTTTGCAAGTTTTCGAGTTCTTATTTTGTTGATGGGAAAATTTTGGATTAATTTATACGTTCACCTACCCAAATGGGGTTATTGTGCAAATTAATTTAATTACATGAGGATATTATGTGAGATAAATAATTTGATAAATTTATTTGCCCTAAAGGGAATACATTTTTAAAGCTTATTTGATTCATTATGTTTTGAAAGAAATATATGAATTTGAAGGTCAATCTACCCAAAGAGGATGAATTTTTAAATTTGTAAATTTTTCTTATTTTGTTAATTCTTATAATTAAAGAATAATTATTTATTGTAAACTCTTCCCAAATGAGAGTTTATGATAACATAATTTATTCTTATATATTGTGTTGCCTATACTTAATTGAATATTTTGCCTATTGCCCATAATTGATCAAGTTGTAATATTTGTGAAAAACAATTTATTTTTCTGTGAACAACAATAACGCCACTATTGAAATTCTAAATTGGTCGAAACTATAAGAGCTGGAGGTTAGACATAGAGTTCATTTTGAGAATTATAGACTTGAACCTAGCCTTGCGTAAGAATAAACCTCCTCAACTTACTAATGAGAGCACTGAAGTCGTGAAAGCTCATTATGCAAATTGGGAAAGGTCGAACCGTTTGAGCCTCATTTTAATCAAGAGGTCAATTACTAAGCATCTCCTTGGAGGAATACCTGAGAGCAAAAAGGTTAAAGAATTTCTCACTGTTGTGAAAAACTTATACCAGACATTGGACAACGCTGAGGCTGGGTATTTTATGAATGAATTGATGAATATGAGGTACGATGATACAAAAGGCATTTGTGAATTCATCTTGGGAATGGTGAATCTTCAAACTAAATTTAAGGAACAAAACATTCCGTTTCCCGATAAGTTCATTATTCATCACACTCTTAACTCTCTGCCAGCCTCTTTTAGCCAAATCAAGATTGTCTACAACAGCAAGAATCAAACTTGGAGTGTAAACGATCTGATCACGAAATGTGTGGCTGAGGAAGAAAAACTGAAAAGAGAAAGGAATGAATCTGCTCATTTTGTTACTCCTAGGAAGCAGAAAAATCAGAAAAAGGGTAAAAAGACTAGAAAAACCAACTTGCACGGTCACAAGAAAATGCAGAATTTTAAGAAAAGTGGGAGTGAGAAGTAGAGAAATGGAAATGCCAAGAACAAAGTCATTAAATGGTTTCACTGTAACAAAAATGGTTGATTACTATAAGTTTAAGAACTGGTTAGAGAAGAAGAAGAAACATGGTATGTTATCTGTCTATGTTTGTTTTGAATCTAATTTAGTTGATGTTCCTTTAAATTCTTGGTGGCTTGACAGTGGTGCTACCTTTCATGTTGCAACTTCTTTACAGGGGATAAGAAACCTAAGGAAGCCAAGTGAGAAAGAGTCAAAGCTTAAAGTTGGCGGTGATATCGGGATTGATGTTGAGCACATCGAGACTGCTATTTTAGATTTAGACTCTGGTTTTCAGCTTGTTTTGGACAATATTTTTTGTGTACCTTCATTTAGAAGGAATTTAATTTCCCTTTCAGTACTTGATAGAGCTGGATATTATTTCACTTTTTCAAATAAAAGAGTTGAGATGATTTATGATTCTAAGGTGGTTGGAAATTGTGTTTTATCTGATGGAATTTGTAGATTTTCGTTGTTATCTCCATGTTCTTACAATGTTAAAAACATTGTTGCGAAAAGATCTTTGACTAAGGAAAGATCTTCGTTATTGTGGCATCAGCAGTTGTGGCATATTTCTAAGGAACGAGTAGATCGCTTGATTGGTTCTGGGATTCTTTCTCCTCTTGATTTTGATAACTTGGAAGTTTGCATTGATTGTGTAAGAGGAAAATTGACCAAGACCAAGAAGAATGGTACTAGTCGTAGTCAGACTTTGTTGGAGATTATTCATACAGACATTAGTGGGCCTTACTCAACTACCTTGCATGGAAATAGGTACTTCATTACATTTATTGATGATTTCTCCAGATATGGCTATGTTTATTTAATCAAAGAAAAGGTAGATGCTCTTGAAATATTCAAAATCTTCTGAACTGAAGTTGAAAAACAGTTAGGGAAAGTCATCAAGATTATGAGATCTGATCGAGGTGGTAGGTATGATGGTTAGCACGGTGATGCAGGACAACAGAAGGGACCTTTTTCAAGGTACTTGCAGGATAACGGTATTGATGCTCAGTATACTATACCAGGAAGTCCTGAACAAAATGGCATGGCAGAGAGGCACAATCGCACTCTTATAGAAAAGAAGAGGAGCATGATGAGCATATCGAATTTGCCAGAATATTTGTAGGGTGAAACTATCAAAGCAGCAACCTACATTCTGAACCGCGTCCTTAGCAAATCAGTGCCTAAAACACCGTTTGAACTATGGATGAACAGAAAACCTAGTTTGAATTATTTCAGAGTATGGGGGTGTCCAGCTAAGGTGAAGCTCTACAATCCTTCTATGAAGAAGTCCGATTCGAGAACTACTAGATGTTATTTTATTGGGCATCCTAGTCACTCAAAAGGATAAATATTTTATTGTTTGACTCGTGGCACTAGATTTGTTGAATCTCAAGCGGAATTGTTTTTGGAGTTGGATATTGTTGAAGTTATTCCCTCTCAATTCGATGACAGAGTAGAACCCATTAATATTATTTCTTTACCTTTACCGGCCTTAGAAGTTATCTCTTATGATAGAGCTATTGATCAAGGGATTCAGTGAGGTGTGGATATTGTGACTTTCTCTACTGCTAAAGTAATGCCTATTGCAGATGATATCCCTCTAACCAATGAGCTTGCGAATGAGTCATCTTCTAAAGTACAAGTGAGGAGATTGCAAAGAACTAGAAGAGATGTCATTTCTAACGAGTACTATGTTTACCTTGGAGAGGAAGAATATGATATTGGATAAAAGGTGGACCTGACTACTTATTGTGAAGCTCTCAATAGCGATCAGCCAAATGAATGGCTAATTACCATAGGAGATGAGATGCAGTCTATGTCAGACAATGATGTTTGGGAACTTGTTGATCTTCCCAAGGGATATAAACCCATTGGATGCAAATGGGTATTCAAGACCAAGAGAGACAACAAAGGTAATTTTGAAATATTCAAGGCTTGATTGGTTGCTAAAGGGTATACACAACGAGAAAGCATTGATTTCACAGAGACTTTTTCATCAAATTCCACCAAAGATTCCTTTAGGCTAATTATGGCGTTGGTAGCTCATTTTGACTTAAAGCTTCACCAAATGGATGTTAAGACAACGTTTCTCAATGGAGATTTGAGTAAGGAAGTCTACATGTCACAGCCTAAGGGATTTAAGGAAAGTGGAAAGAAGAATATGGTATGCAGATCGAAAAGGTCTATTTACGGTCTCAAGCAAGCTTCTCGACAGTGGTACTTAAAATTTGACAAAAATATGACATCTTTTGGTTTTATAGAAAATAAGTTGGATCAATGTGTTTATATGAAAATTAGTGGGAGCAAGTTCATTTTCACGATTCTCTCCATTGATGACATCTTGCTTGTTAGTAGCAATGTGAATCTCTTGAATGATACCAAATGTCTTTTGTTTGCTAATTTTGACAAGAAAGATCTTGGAGAAGCATCCTTTGTTCTGGGTATTAAGATTCGTCGTGATAGATCTCGAAACCTTCTCGGACTATCTTAGAGAGCCTATATCGATCGTGTGCTTAAAAGGTTTAATATGCAGACGTGCAAGGTAGGTAATGTACCTGATGTGAAAGAAGATAAACTCAACAATGAACAATGTTCAAAGAATGATTTGGAAAAAGATGTCATGAAGATTGTTCCTTATGCCAGTGCAATTGGTAGCCTAATGTATGCACAAGTATGTATGATGATATCGCCTTCATTGTTAATGTTCTTGGTAGATATTTGTCGAACCCTGGGCATGATCAGTGGATTGCTATAAAGAAAGTCATGAGATATCTATAAAGAACGAAAGGTTTTATGCTTGTGTATAAAAGGGTTGATAATCTCGAAGTAATTGAGTACTTAGATTCTGATTTTGGTGGTTGTTCGGACGATCGGAAATCTACTTCAGGATATATTTTTGTTCTAGCTGGTAGAGCCATTTCATGGAAAAGTGTCGAACCTAGCCTAATTGCATTCTCGACTATGTATGTTGAATTTGTAGCGTGTTATGATGCATCCCCTCAAGTTGTCTGGCTACGAAATCTGATCTCGGAGTTGCGAGTTATTGATTCCATCTCTCAACCCGTTGTGATTCATTGTGACAATATTGCAGTTGTGCTCTACTCCAAGAACAATAAGATCAGTACGAGTTCCAAGCATATAAAAATTAAGTATCTCACAGTCAAGGATTTAGTAAATAAGGGAGATGCCGTGATCGAGCATATAAGAACTGAGTCCATACTTGTTGATCCTTTAACAAAAGATTTAAGTCCCATAGCATTTAAGCAACATGTTGTGAATATGGATGTCATTAAGTCTTTTGATTCTCTAGTTTAGTGGGAGTTTTTGTATTCTATTTATTTCCCTTTATTTCGCTGATTCTATATTATACATTTTGCAAAATTGAAATTTATTTGATGATCATCAGTATTGCATATTATATTATTGCATATCATATTATTTGAATTGATTATACAATATGATATCTTAAGATATTATGCCTTAAGAATTACAGTTGTATACTTTTGGTTGTCACAAATCACTATTTTGAGATCTCATGATGTATTATTAGTGACATATGACTTGTTAAAGTCAATTAATTTTATATTGTTGAGAAATTGCAACAATTTCATTTTGTAGAGAAACTGCAATTAGCAATTTTATTTTGTTGATAAATTGTAATTACAATTTCATATTATGGAGAAATTGTAATGAGAACTGATAAAAACAATACATATTGATAATGATCACATGTTGACATTAGTTTCTTACTATACTACTGGGCTTACGATCCATGTCGATACAGTTATAAGTATTTGTGAGTATGAAAGGTCTTATATTTGTTGAGATTAACATATAGACTATCATAATCCAATATGTTGATCCTAAGATTTTGATGAACAATTAAATATTGATGTTTTGGTGGAACTAATATTTAATTGAGTATTTCAGTGATTTAAAGTTCTAGTGATGAAGATGACAAGTTAAATGGATGCTAAATGATGAAGTTGAAGATATTGAAGATTTAAGAGTTTGAAGAAATTAGGAAAAACAACTCAGGTAAATTTCAATTCTTAATATCCCATTTAGGAACACATACGGTACAAAATATTTTTATTATTTATGTGTGTTTTGATAAAGATGAATTTATTTGCTCCTACGTGTGTTTGAAAAGAAATATTTACAAATGGTTAAAATGGAATTTGAGAAACTTAGTGGAGCTAATTGAGAAAAGAAATTAGTTAAACGGGCAAAAATATAAAAGAGAAAGAGTTTAAAACGAAGTTAGAAAAGTGTTCAACAAAGATGAGTTAACTAATAAGTTGACTAATGAGTATAAGACAAACATGCTGAATTGATCAGTCGACTGATAAGTCGACCGATAAGAAGAAAATGAAGTCTCTAAATTTGCAAGTCGACCGAGCGATCGACCGATGAATTAAATAGGCTACTCCCTAAATTATCCAGTCGACTGGGTAGTCGACTGAGTGCTCTGTTTCAGGATAATGTTTGATCCGAAATCATATCTAAAAGTAGCCATTTTTTGTTAGGATTTGAGAGAGATTTAAGGGATTTGGTGATATTTAAGATATGGTTCATATATTAATTAAATCCTATTGATTTGGTATATTAAATATTAATGTTTCTCAATTTGGTACATGAAATAGTTTATATTCTTATTAATTGAGATTGAGAAATACTTTGGGGATTTAATTAAGTGATTTGAAAATTGTTTTTAAGTGACATTGAACCTAAATGAAGTTCTTATGTTATAAAGGGTCTATAAGAGTATTTTATTGTCATGACACTTGTAAACTAACTGTTAGAAGGCTGATTACATGTGCCTTTAAATAAACCTGGGAATTTCATTAGTAATTAAGCAGAAAATGAGAGAAATCATATCATATTATATTGTGAGCTTTTATAAGAGTTATCCATCTGAAATATTGTGAGCTTTTCTGAGAGACGATCTTGAAAATCAACTGCTACTAATTTGTGTTGCTACCGGATTTGAAGTTATATTACTTTATCTATTCTTTTTGTGTTATCTGGATGAGATCTTTCCAATTACTTTCTATTTGTGCATTACTTGTTTATATTTGGAAATTGATCTTAGAAATTATTTTTGATTTTTGAAGAAAATATTTTTCAAACAATTTCTTGAATCTGATTACGTGCTCCAATTTGCTACCCATATTATTGTTATAATCAGATTTTTGTATCTCACATATTTCTATTATTAGTTGTGATATTAATTGAATTTTTATTTATCTGGAGTGGTAGAAGTTTCGAGTGAGATTTATTACTTATCAATTTGTGTATTGGTGAGTTGTGACGGATTAAATATCATTGGGGATATTTAATCAAAGGTAGCCGGGTTTCAGTATCTTCCTGTAAAGAGATTGAGGTATTAATTCTTTCTGAATAGAATTAGTGTGAGTGAATTGTAAATGTTTCATCCTTACCTGTGAGAAGGATAATTAGAGTGTTTTGTAAGATTTTGATTCTTGAGCCGTAGTGATAAAAAGAATTAGGTTAATCTTTAAACTGTAAAAAGATAGGTTATTCTTGAGTCTGTAAAAAGTAGATACTATTCCTTAACCTTTGAAAAGGAAATTGTAAAGGTTGATTCTGAGCCTGTAAAAGAATCGATGTGCGGGTTTGATTTCTACCTTTAAAGTGATCTTGAAAATTAGTGGGTGCGAATCTCCGTAGGATTCGGAGGATTGGACTAGCCAAGAGTAGCTTGGTGAACCAGGATATATCTTGGTGTGATGCATTATTAATTTGTTTATTTTTGCTATTTGGGTGTGCACCTAGTTAATTGATTTATTCCGCTGTGATATAAAGATAATAATTAATTTAGGAATAAAATTAATTATTCAAGTTATATTCTGATTATTTTTAATTACCCAACTAACCCCCCCTCTTGGGTATTCTACTGGGCCAACAATTGGTATCAGAGCTGGTTTTAACTCGTTAGGCTTAACATCCTAGCTAAATCGGTCACGTGCACACACCATGGATAATATTTTTTGTGTATCTTCTCTTGATGGTGATAGATTCTTATAAGATAATGTAGTTTATGATTCTTGTGATTCATGTGGTAGTGATGAAAATGATGATAATGAAAATGTCCATATTGTTATGGAAAAATTACTTTCTTTCACACTATTTTTTGCTAAAAAGAGTTTAAATTTAAAAAGAAAAATTGATTCTTTTAAAAATGGTAGAAAAAGTGTTCAAAAATCTAAAATACATTTGGATGATTATTGTGGTTGAAAAGAGTTTTCGGAAGTTATTTTTGAAATTAATAATTTGCTTTCTAAAGTGGATTCTCTTGAAAATAAAAATAGAGTTTTAAAAAATAAATTTGATATGATTTCCAGGTAAATGTCAGATTTCGTTTCTAAAATCAATTTACTTAAGAAAACCTTTGAAAAATCAAAATTCGACCTTAAGTCTATTTCAAGAGATAATGAAAATTATTTTTCTAAGCAAAGTGGATATGCTTCATCGTCTCATATTTCATCACAGGCCAATGATAGTTATGCTTTTATTGTTAGAAATTATTTATGTTTTACATCTCGTGCTTTTTATGATAAATCAGATTTGAGATGTTATTATTGTAATAGGGTTGGGTATTTTAAAGTATCATGTCCGTTTCGAAACCCTAAGTTTATGTCTAATAAGGACGGATCTAAAATGAAATGGATACCGAAAAAAATTGTTGAAATATCTTGTGCAGAATTACAAAATATCGGAAGTGAACCTGAAGGAACAGTTAAAGAGTTTATATCAAAGCCAAATCCACAAGCGACATGTGCAAAGCGAAAAGATACACCAAAGACACGAGGTGAAGTTGCAAAGAAACTACAAGAGATATGTGTTAAGAGAAAAGCTGTACTAAAACCAAGATGGGATAGCACAAGAAAACCACAAGCAATCCGTGCAAAAGGAATCTTCAATAAATCAAATGGAAAAGATTAAAGGAAGAGAGGATACGAACAATCCAAAAAGAATTGCGCACCCAAATCAATTATGAGCTCAAATGAGGTAAAGAGTAAAGTCACCCCAAAAGATAGAAAATGTATTCTTAATCCTCCGCATTTTAAATTTATTAAATTTGTTAAAGAGGGAGAGTCCCGACTTACCAAATAGGTAAGTTGTGATAGTTTCTAAGACCTATTTTCAATGATATGTTTACTTGTTGTCTTAGAAACATGATTTGGTGATTATGAGAATCACATTTAGTTAAGGGGTATTAACACGTCTTTATATGCTTATATTGAGTAGTGATCTTGTGTTAATTATAAAACATGTTATATGATTTAGAGGATTAATCGAGTATTTGTGACCTTACTAAATAATACTAATTATTTGTTGAATATGATTTTTAGTAGGATTATTTGTATAATAAGTTATCATTCATGCTATTTACTTTTATACAAATAAGTTGGATTAAACTAAGTTTTTATGCTTCCTGATGCATGATAATATGTTCTTATGTTGCATGTCTACTGATTTATAAATGAGTATTAATTCTAAAAGAGAAATGAGACTTTATGAGAGAAATATGCATTTATCCGTATTTATGCATGCACTATTATGATTGATAAAATGCTTGAGAAATGCATCCTATCTTAGTGCGATAAAGATTATATGTTTCTAGATTCTATCTGTAAGGAAGATATATTTTGGTATTATGAGTAAGGCATGTGCACTTAATCGATAATTATATGATTGCATGCTACATTGTTGAAAGATTTTGATTGCCTCTCCTAAGCATGAATTGACTTGTTTACAATTATATATGAGGAGAAGTGTTTATAAGAGGGGTAATAATATATCATACTTATATTGAAACACTTGTTTTGTTAAAAAATCAAAAGAGTTAATATGCTTGTGAAAAATTAATATCATGTTATATTACTGAAATGTTATGATTATTCACTTATGCATGAATATTATTCATTTACAATTTGATAAAGAAAGATTGCATGCTCAGAAAGATGTTTTTGGTGTGGATCTTGTTGGATTGAGTAGACTTGATATTTATCTATAAAAATGATCCACATAGTGTTGATATTTTATGCTTAAAAGTTGAATTTATGAATTGATTCAATGTGCTTTTAAAAGAGATATATATATATCCAGATTTAATTACTTTAGGCTTATTCTTACAAGTATATTATATAATTGCCTAGAGTAATGTTTGTGGTGTTCCTCCCTCCTACCTAAATTTGTTTTTGAAGATGATAAAGGGGGAGAAATAGATGATGTTTTATTAATGGGGAGAAATTAGTTGATGTGTGATTAAGGGAGAGTTTTATTAATGAGTTTATTGTGCTTTATTGATTATGTTTTATAATATCTTCATTATGATGCTTTAATGAGTTAAAGAACCCGTCATCGGATTCAGGGGGAGTGTGGTTATATTTTATTTTGGAGAAAATATTAAAGTTAATTGTCATCATCAAAAATGGGGAGATTATTGATTCTAAGATCTTGATGAACAATTAAGTATTGATGTTTTGATGGAACTAATGTTTAATTGGGTGTTTCAGGGATTTAAAGTTCCAATGATGAAGATGACAAGTTAAATGGATGCTAAAAGATGAAATTGAAGATATTGAAAATTTAAGAGTTTGAAGAAATTAGGAAAAATAGCCCACATAAATTTTAACTCTTAATATCCCATTTAGGAACACACACGGCACAAAATGTTTTTATTATTTATGTGTGTTTTGATAAAGATGAATTTATTTGCTCCTACGTGTGTTTGAAAAGAAATATTTATAAATGGTTAAAATGGAATTTGAGAAATTTAGTGGAGCTAATTAAGAAAGAAATTAATTAAATGGGCGAAAATGTAAAAGAGAAAGAGTTTAAAACGAAGTTAGAAAAGTGTTCAACAAAGATAAGCTGACTGATAAGTTGATTGATGAGTATAAGACAAACATGCTGAATTGATCAGTCGACTGATAAGTCGACCGATGAGAAGAAAATGAAGTCTCTAAATCTACGAGTCGACCGAGCGGTCGACCGGTAAAAACACGACAAACTCTCTGAATCTGCGAGTCGACCGATGAACTGAATAGGCTACTCCCTGAATTGTCCAGTCGACTAGGCTGTCGACTGAGTGCTCTGTTTCAGGATAATATTTTATTTGAAATCATATCTAAAAATAGTCGTTTTTTGTTAGGATTTGAGAGAGATTTAAGGGATTTGGTAATATTTAAGATATGGTTCATATATTAATTAAATCCTATTGATTTGGTATATTAAATATTAATGTTGCTCAATTTGGTACATGAAATAATTTCTATTCTTATTAATTGAGATTGAGAAATATTTTGGGGATTTAATTGAGTAATTTGAAAGTTGTTTTTAAGTGAAATTGAACCTAAATGAAGTTCTTATGTTATAAAGGGGCAATAAGAGTATTTTATTGTCATGACACTTGTAAACTAACCGTTAGAAGACTGATTACATGTGCCTTTAAATAGACCTGCGAATTTTATTAGTAATTAAGCAGAAAATAAGAGAAATCATATCATATTATATTGTGAGTTTTTATAAGAGTTATCCATTTGAAATATTGTGAGCTTTTCTGAGAGACGATCTTGAAGATCAACTGCTACTAATTTGTGTTGCTACCAAATCTAAAGTTACATTGCTTTATCTATTCTTTCTGTGTTGTCCGGATGAGATCTTTCCAATTACTTTTTATTTGTGCATTACTTGTTTATATTTGGAAATTGATCTTAAAAATTGTTTTTGATTTTTGAAGAAAGTATTTTTCAAACAATTTCTTGAATCTGATTACGTGCTCCAATTTGCTACCCATATTATTGTTATAATTAGATTTTTGTATCTCACATATTTCTATCACTAGTTGGGATATTAATTGAGTTTTTATTTATTTGGGGTGGTAGAAACTCCGAGTGAGATTTATTACTTATCAATTTGTGTATTGGTGAGTTGTGACGAATTAAATATCATTGGGGATATTTAATCAAGGGTAGTCGGGTTTCAGTCTCTTTCTATAAAGAGATTGAGATAATAATTCTTCCTGAATAGAATTAGTGTGAGTGAATTATAAAGGTTTCATCCTTACCTGTGAAAATGATACTTGGAGTGTTTTGTGTGGTTTTGATTCTTAAGCCGTAGTGATAAAAAGAATTAGGTTAATCTTTAACCTGTAAAAAGATAGGTTATTCTTGAGTCAGTAAAAAGTAGAGATTATTTCTTAGCATTTGAAAAGAAAATTGTAAAGGTTAATTCTGAACCTGTAAAATAATCGGTGTGCGGGTTTGGTTCCTACGTTTAAAGGAATCTTGAAAATTAGTGGGTGCGAATTTCCGTGGGGCTCAGAGGACTGGACTAGCCAAGAGTAGCTTGATGAATCAGGATATATCTTAATGTGCTGCATTATTAATTTGTTTATTTTTTCTATTTGGGTGTGCACCTAATTAATTGATTTATTCCGCTGTGATATAAAGATAATAATTAATTTAGGAATAAAATTAATTATTCAAGTTATATTCTAATTATTTTTAATTACCTAATTCACCCCCACTCTTGGGTATTCTACTGGGCCAACACAATATTAAGATCATGTTGGACCGGATACGTTTATCAACATGCTACTTATAGACTACCATTTCTTTAAAAAAAATGTGTGGCCACACAAAATTAAATTTTCCTGTTATTAACCCAAGAGTCTTATTTTCAAAATTAAATTTATTCAATTAATGTAGCCTAAGTAGGAAAATGTTGGAGAATTTTTGTGGGCTAACATTAATCGAATAAATTGTTTTACAAAAATGGGTTAATGGATAATCTATTATATAAGAAACCCAAATAATCAGTGATCATTTTTTTAATTGGACTGTGACACCTTTTATGTTGAAGCTAAGTTAAGTGAGAAGTGTAGGTTTAGGATTTCGTAGAAACTCGTTATGGGAGGGCCCAAAGAGAAACCCTAATATATATATATATATATATATATAGGTCTCCTCCTTAGTCTAGATTAATGGTTTCTTCCTATTGAAAGCCGACACTACAATAATCTAGATTATAGGGAGGAAGACCTAGTGTGTAATCCACTTCGATAGTTCAAATCTTCAGCGATGGCCGAAATAGATACGCTTTCGATTACCGTTCTTCATTGTTGTATCCTATAATCCATGTGTACTTTAAATTGTTAATTTGTGTTATTTGTGATTATGAGATATAATCAACACAAGAGAGACAGAGTGATATGGGAAGAGAAAAATACCAGGGTGGACGACTCTCTTATTCTTTTATATTTCTCTCTCTCTCACTAAATCCTTGATATTTTGTTCATTTTGAGTTTGTGTATGAGGTAGGGATAGAGTACAAAAAGGTGCCTCTCCAGAAGTCGTCTTCAACACCAACTTTCCGACAGAAGTACAAAGAGGAGGAAGACAGTTTGGAGAAAGGTGGATGGAGGTGAATAAAAAGGTTTTTATTATTATTAATGATGGAGAAAGAAAAGGAGAAAAATAAGGATAGGGAGGAAAATAATAAAGAGAATGACCAGGAGCTAAAGCACAAGAAAAAAAGGAGTAGAAGGAGAAGAAGGTTGACAAGAAAATGAAGGAGAAGGATAAAAACCACAAGTAGTAGGGGGACAACGAGTAAATGAAAGAGAAAGACGGAAGAATGAGAAGAAAATGGAACTGGGGAAAATAAGGTTAGTTTCTTCAGCTTCATTTTATAGCACAACAAAATATGAAGTTTTTCATGCATGTAGAGTTACAACTTTTATTTTTAGAGATGCTAATGAAGGAAAATGAAGAATAACTGAATTTTATTATCGTCGAGCTGAGAAAGAATTATGCACCTATTCAAGAAGAATTTACAAATGAAGAGTCCAATTAGTTGGTAAGACTGTTTATGGACTATCGATGACTTACAAAGCAGTGGTTTATTGAAAAATTTTACTTTGTTTTTTTTAAGAAAATGAATTAAAATCTTTTAACAACATAGTTATGAACTGAAATAATATATATGGGCCGTTAGATCAAATTAGAAAAATAATAATTGGGTTTAAATGATCGAAAACTCCAAGTGCTGCCCAAAGTTCTGGCCAAGAGAATTAGGTGGTTTAAAATTTTAATTCAATTAATTAATTCATAATCGATTTTATCTAATTAAATGCGGAAGCGTTATTTATAATGCACACACAAAGAGTAAGGAATAGAGAAATTTGATACCATTAAAATTATAGCAGTTCGACAAGCTACTCTTACTTACGTCTACTGCTCTAAGCTCTCGCAGGAAATTCAATCCACTAAAATCCTTTTGATCATTTTCACATGTAAGGATCAAACCATTTACAATCCCAATTAGATAAGTTCCCTCTATACCTAATTACACTCTCACCCAGACCAATTAGATTCATATCTAAGCCACAACCTCACACAAATACAAAAAAATATTTTTGTTTTTCTCGCAAAGAGCTTTTACCAATGCTGATAAAAATAAGGATTTTTCTTCCAAATGTCCCATTTTAAAATGAAACAACTTTCTAAAACCTAGTCAAATAAAATTTTGTTCATAAGTACTATTTTTAAAATAAAATTTGGTGTAACTCGTTTTAAAAAACTTTAATGACTAAACTATCTTTGATATAAAAAAGCACTAAATACACTAATTTTTGTTTTTATCTCTCATACCATAGCCCCCCTCTCTAAATAATCTCATCTCTCACGTTTTCTCTCTCTCAAATCTCTACTGCCACGTTGCCATTCGTCGTCGTTGCCCATGCTGCCATTGTCGTCGCCATTGCCATTCGTTGTTCGTCACTGCCACGCTTCTATTGCTGCCATTGCTGCTCTTGGTCATTGCCGCCACACTGTCGTTCTTGCATTTTGCCACCATCGAAATGCAAGTCGTTCACCCTTGTTCATCGCTGTTGTTATTCGTCGTTTGTGGCCACCACGCTGTCATTGTCGCTGTTGTTGCTGCTTGAGGTCGTTGTTGCCATGCTGTTGTTCTTGTGTTTCATCGCTATCGAAACATAGGTTGTTCATCCTCGTTCAACTTCGCCACCCACAAGTCATTCATCCTCGTTGTCGAAAGCTTCGCCGCCCACCGTCCCATTCATCCCCTTGCCCATCATCGCGTTCATCCCCGTTCATCCCTGCCACCACCAGTTTCGTTTTTACCATCACATCCTCGTTGCTTGTCACCGCTTCTTCCTACTTAGATCTGGCTAGATCTTAATAAATTTACTCATATTTAACCAGATTTGAGTAGATTTACTCAGATCTGGCCAGATTTGAGTAAATATTTGTTCTTTGTAAATTTTCTAAATTTATTGACCGTATTCGTTGTTCAGATTTTGATTTCTTTGGTTTCTTCTTCGTAAGGTGTTCAAGATTTTTGATTTCTTTAGTCTTGATGATTTACTTAAATCATTGTTTGATTTTCTCATTTGCGGATCTTAATTCATATGCATCTGTAGTTTCTGAATTCTTCAGTTCAGAATTTACAGTTTTAGGGTTCTATAATTTTTCAGTGGATTTCCATTTGATTTTTTTTAGTGGATTTTCAGTTAATTATTAAGTGGATTCATATAAAATTTTCAGTGGAATTTAACGGAAAATTAATATTCAGTGATTTTTTATTTTTATTTTTTTTTTGATTTTTGAATTCAATGGATTTAGGTTCTCGATTTATTTGTCAATGATTTATTCATGAGAATGTGGTAAGTTGATAACTTGTTTGATGGTAGTTCGATTTTTGAATGATTTTGTTCATAACCTAATTTTTTGGGTTCTATAATTGTTATTTTAATTCTACTTGATTGTTTTTAGGGGATTTCCACTTCATTATTAAGTGGATTTATATAAGTGATTTTTAGGGATATTTAGTATATTTTTTAAAAATTATACATTCTGAATAAAAAATAA
Organism: Eucommia ulmoides; assembly: GCA_016647705.1. Lineage (NCBI taxonomy): Eukaryota > Viridiplantae > Streptophyta > Magnoliopsida > Garryales > Eucommiaceae > Eucommia > Eucommia ulmoides. The sequence goes on from CM028329.1 coordinate 32,460,770, forward strand.
AATTTAGTTATATTAAAAATTAAAATTCAGTGGATATTACAAAAAACAAATTAAGTGAAACGTATATAAGGGTATTTATGACATTCTGGAAAAAAAAAAAAAAAAAAAGTGTATATTTTTAATTAAAAATAAATAAAATTAATTAAAAAAAATTGTAAAAATTAAAATTTCAGTGGAATTTTAAAAATTAAGTGGAATTTCAAAAACTAAGTGGAATGTGTGTATTTAAAAGAGTGGTAATTTTGGAATAATAATCGTTTTGATACTTTTGAACAAGTTTAATTTTAGTATTCCTTATAAATATTTTTTTTTTTTGGGTTTTTTAATATGGGCCCCAAGGCCCATCCCTATAGTAGAGTTATCTCCACATAACAATATACAATTAAAATGAAACCCATTTACAGCCGTGAGTTTCACCTAGGGATAAGAGGCGCGTGAGGATGTTTTATTTTGGAATGTAATTTTAGAGGGAAAGCTTCAATCAAAATTGGAAAATCACCATTCGATGCAGCCGTTTCTCTTCGCGTAGCGAGAATTCCATAGTAGTGATGGGTTCTTCATCTTCCCCAAAATTGGAAATCAACCATTCGAAGCCCCCATTTTTATTCTTCAGCAATAATTCCATATCAGTTGTTGTCACCGTTGATTCCCTAGCAGTTGCAGTGCACAGTTTCCTTCTTCAACCCACGAAGCATCTCGTTCGCGTTGCCGGCCTTTCCACATACCGTAGTCGTTCTGTCTGTGTCGTCATCGTCCATCCCACTCACCGTCTCTCCTGTAGGTGCTGTCGATGTCCGTTCCACTCGCCGTCGCAGTCCCATACGCCATCGTTGTCCTTTCCATCTCCGGTAAGTTGCACATATTGTTCTTTTTTTTGCTTCGTCTCTCTACATCTATTCTCCATTTTAGGGTTTATGGTTTGTTGCTGCATATTGTTCTTTTCCATCTCCAGTAAAAATCATCTATTGAGTTTAGGGTTTAGCTACTGCTGTGCAAAAATCATCTACCCCCGACCAACATGCCAATTTCCATGAATTCACATTAATGCCTTTTTATCTAGAGTTTTAAAAGTGATCCCTTGCTACATCTTGTACACCTTGTTCATTTGACATACAAATTCTATGGCATGGTAGCTTTAGAAATCTTATGATGTTGACGATTTTATGTTCACTGTTCCGTTGCCCTGTTGAGACGTTTTTTGGAAGCTGATGTCAAAGAATGTGTTCAACATAATGTGGTGATAAGAATTTGTGGGCATAAACCAACCATTATACTCTGCAATGATTTAGTAGTTCGTCCTTTTTTTTCTTTTCCGTTCATCAACTGTGGTTTCATGGGAAGTACCTAAGAGCGTTTGTTAGGAGTAAAGATTCTTGAATGCCTTAAAGATTCTTCGATCGATATGAGTTATGTGTCAAAAAATCTGGAAATAGTTTATGTGTAGCAAAAATCCATGTTTGATTTATTGGTTTGAATTTTCATCTTCTTCCTTTTCATTGTTGACATTTGATTTCTTGAGATAGTTACTGTGTAGTAAAAATCCACAATTGAAGTCTGGTTTTGGATTTACATCTTGGTCCTTTTCATAGTTGATGTGGTGTTACTAAAAATAATTAATGTGTAGCAAAAATTGATGTTGATTTTTTTGTTTGAATTTTCATCTTCTTTTTTTTCATTGTTGACGTTTGATTTCTTGAGATAGTTATTGTGATGAAATCTTGTTTTGGATTAACATCTTGGTCCTTTTTATAGTTGATATAGTGTTGTTGAAAATAGTTCGTGTGTAGCAAAAATCGATGTTGAGTTCTTGGTTTGAATTTTCATCTTCTTCCTTTTCTTTGTTGACGTTTGATTTATTGAGATAGTTACTGTGTAGCAAAAATCCACAATTAAAGTCTTATTTTGAATTAACATCTTGGTCATTTTCATAGTAGATGTGGTGTTGTTGAAAATAATTAATATGTAGCAAATATTGATGTTGATTTCTTGGTTTGAATTTTCTTCTTCTTCTTTTTTATTGTTGACATTTGATTTCTTGAGATAGTTACTGTGTAGCAAAAATCCACAAATGAATTCTTGTTTTGGATTAATTTGGTCATTTTTCATAGTTGATGTGGTGTTGTTGAAAATAGTTAATGTGTAGCAAAATTCGTTGTTGAGTTCTTGGTTTAAATTTTCATCTTTTTTTTTTTTTGTTGATGTTTGATTTATTGAAATGGTAATTGTGCAGCAAAAATCCACATTTGAGAAGGCGTGTGTGTTTGTGTATACATGGTATGAGTTTTTGAGCAACCTTGAAAGTTCAGAGCATCGACTTCTTCCCTCGCCGTCGTCCATCAAACCCCTATCCATCCTCGGCACCGTCATCTACAATTACCTGTACAGCACCGTCATCTAACCCATGTACACCGTCATTTGATTTATTGAGATATTAACTGTACAGCAAAAATTAACAATTGAAGTCTTGTTTTGAATTAATATCTTGTTACTTTTCATTGTTGATGTGAGTTTGTTGAAAAAAATAGTTATTGTATAACAAAAATTGATGTTTAATTAATGTGTAGCAAAAATCGATGTTGAATTCTTACTTTGAATTTTCATCTTCTTCCTTTTTCTTGTTAATGTTTGATTTATTGAGATATTTACTGTATAGCAAAAATTAACAATTGAAATCTTATTTTGGATTAACATCTTGTTACTTTTCATTGTTGATATGGGATTGTTGAAAAAACAATTACTGTGTAACAAAAATCGATATTTAATTAATGTGCAGTAAAAATCGATGTTGAATTTTTGGTTTGAATCTCCATCTTCTTCATTTTCATTGTTGATGTTTGATTTTTTGAGATAGTTACAGTGTAGCAAAAATCCAAGGTGACCTGTATTTAGTGTTTTTTGTTCCCATTAACTTAGAACAAAAGCATAAAGTTAGGAACAATTCTGTTTTATTCCTATTAGTTTGTTCTAAAAATCACGGAACAAAAAACACCAAAAAATCTAAAAGTAAAAATAAAATTCTCAGAACAATTTTGTACAATTTTCCATGTTTGAGCAAGCTTGAATTGGATTGAATAATGTTGGACAGACTTCTATAGTTTAATATTGTTGTACAGTTCTAATTTGTAATGCTTGGTACTAGACTTGTTAGTAGTATTTCCAGGTGAATTGCTAAGTGGCTGGATGAATATCAACACCAATTGTTCTTCTTTCCTTGTGATGTTACTTGAGATTTTTGAAATGATCCTCTTATGAATTAAATGCGTAGTTGGTTAATTCTCAATTTGGTTGTCTTACATTTGCTGAAGTAATAAACAAATTGATTAGTTGTGTGTGTGAGAAAGAGATAGAGAACACCATAGTCAAGAGACTACCAAGAACACTTCATTTATGAGAAACACAACACAAGGAATAAACAAACAGAGAAGGAAACCAACATCACACAGGATTTGAGCAAACAACCAAAAATAAATTGTCCTCTTGACAAAATATATTTGTGTTTCCACATACAACAAAAGAAATCACACAGGATTTGAGCAAACAACCAAAATCAAATTGTCCTCTTGACAAAATATATGTGTGTTTCCACATACAACAAAAGAAAAAGCAAAACCAATAAAAAACCCCATCCTATTTACTTCTTGGATCTGTTGCTCTTGACAGCAACAGCCTGCTTTGCACAAACCGAGAAGAATTTAGTGATGACTTCAAAGGGAATGCCCTTTGTTTCTGGAACCTTCAAGGAAAGAAAAACCCTTGATATGACACACACAATAACGTACATGCCAAAAACACCAACAAGGCCGATGGAATTGAGCAACACCAAGAGTGAGACAATCACAATATCTCAATTACTGAAATCAATCACAACAATTATATTGAATCAAATGATTTAACTAACAATGAGACAAAAAACTTTACCTGTGGCCAAACAACATGCTTGTTAGTAGGCAAATGATATGCATTCAAACAACATTGAAATGCGAAAAAAGAAAATGAGAATATAGAAACCAAAATAGAATTTAGGAGGCAAACGTGGAGATTGGTTTTTAACAATTCACACCATTGAAAAACATAGGAAGAATCCGATAAATGGTAAACAAAGGTAATACATAACCTATTTCTAAACCAACAATATTAAACTTTGCTGTACAACAATATTCAAGCAGGGTGTGCGAAAAATCGAACTAGTTACTGTACAACAACATTCAAACCTCTCAAAATGCAGCACCTATTTCTAACCAGCAATAGTAAGCATTGCTAGACAGCAATATTCAACAGGAAAAGTGTAAGAAACTCGAACTAATTACTGTACAACAATATTCATCAGGCTAAATATGCAACTACATTGAACGATGACTGAAATCCGCATTTTTTAGTAACATTCAAAACCAAAAAATTAATATTTACTATACAACAAATATTCTACTATTCACAAAAATGATTATCGCGCAGTATTCCTTCATTCATTCAACAAAAAGCTCTTTCTCGTTCATTCATTGCAATTTAGGGCAATGAATTTGGTGAAGTTTAATAAACAAAAGATTTTTTTCTCTTTGCTATAATAGATAGACATCCAATACTTACGAATGAACTGCCAATGGATTTAATAGTTGTTCACGCCGTTACCTTCTGCCATCGTCACCTCCTGTAGCTTCTGATCGTTGCTGTCTTTTGATCGTCGCCGCCTTCTAACCGTCGTCGCCTTCTGATCGTCGCCACCTTCTGACCGTCGCCGCCAGATTTTAGTAATCTAGGGTTAGCCACTTGGTTTCTTTGCAAATTAGGGCAATGAGAAAAAGGAATAGAAAGATTAATCAACAAAATCTCATCCATTTTCGTGGATTGAATGAAGGAATATAGTGGAGATTTCCTTATTTAACTTGATTGTTGTTTCCTAAAATACCTCAAGAGTTCTATCATGCCCAGCCGCGCGTGAGTGTTTGTGAATGTAGTCTTGGGGTTTTCTCAAAATATAACTAATTAATTGGGTGTTTTATTGTTTGGGGTTACCTATTAGGGCCCATACAAATATCTATTGTGAAATTGGATGTTTAATTAAAAAATCCTTTTTTTTTAGGAGCCCTGAAAATAAAATTCCCTAATAATAAACTCAATTGATAGCCCAAACTAGGTGATAGAAGTGTTTCACGATTTAATAGATAATCAATTTAATATTCTTGAATATATTAATATGGATTTAATAATAGTGAAGCACATAAATAAGTATATCAGATAACACAAATTGTTTTATCTTCTGAAAAAGATTTTCAATAAAAAGATTCAGCGATTTCTTTAGAAAATGATTTTTCAAAAAATTCAACTAGATCTCATAATAACCGAATCGAAATATAGTAGAAATCGAAATCCAAATAACGTACAAACACAAAATTAGCACAAATATATCTAATATACAAATAGGAAAGATCTCACCTAGAATTCATGTAGAATGATTTGAATAAGAATGCAATGAACTCAATTTTCAAGATGGTCTTATTTCACAAATGTCTTCAAGATAATAATGAATTTTCACACAATTATCTTACACTCTCTAGATCTTTCAAACTTTTAGGCTCAATTTTCTTTCTAGAAAATATCATTTTTTAGATCTCAAAAATCTTATTTCTATTAATGTTTAAACTTTGTAAAACGCAGCTTCTTTTTGGGCAATTTTAAAGATGAAGTTTCAACAGGTAGTTTGCAAAAATATCCCCCAAATCTTCCTCAATATCTCCCACCATAAGTTTAGATATCCAATAGCTAGTTTAACCATTACCTTGGCCCTAAATTAGTCCATATTGATGCCCAAATTAATTCAAAGATTAGCCCAAAAATTATGGAAATAAGTTTTACCAAAAAAACTAAGAAATTGGGAAATTCAAGGACCAAAATGCATTTTCAATAAAACTTATAATTTTAAATAAAAAAAATATTTCTATGTATTTAAAAATATCATGGACCTTTTAAAAATGATTTAGAAATATTTAATCGTGAATATTAAGGGAAACATATATTAGAATAACGTTCAAAATCTAAAAAGAAATTAAGCTAATCAATCGACTGGTTCCTAAATCGGTCAACCGTTTGAAGCTTAGCCTCGATGGTTCTGAATATCATTTAGTCGACCCATTTTACAATTTAGTAACCATTTGCGCTTTTTTGGAAACCTGTATCAATCAGTCAACTGTTTCCCCCATTTCTCCAAATTTATGGTCCCTGTGATTTTTAGTCAATCGAATCCTTAATCAGTCGACCATTTGAGCATTTTTTTTTTAACTTTTATCAATTTTTCAAATTATATTTATCATCAGTTAACTGATTTTTTAAATTGGTTGACCAATTTTAACTACCTTTGCTTTGAAAACAAATCTAAGGCACTAATTAAACACCCCTAAACACATAATCAAAAATGTATATGCATATTAAATCAATTTTATGTGCAGTGAGTGATCCTAGTTGGGCTTATCAAGAGTTTATCAGTTTCAACGTTGTTTTACCTTAGAAATACAAAAACTATTCCTCAAAATATAACCTACATCATTTATTTGATTATTATTATCTTGATCATTCATATCTGTTTCTCATTTCGCCAATTCCTTATCTTGGTCCTCCTTTAATCCTAACTAATATTCTGTAAATATATCTTCAACAATAATATTAGTCCAACCAACCATCCACGTTAACTGGATCATCAACAACATCAAATAGGACTTGAATTCCTTTAGAGTTACCACCTAGGTCTAAGTTATTTTCTTATTGAAGATAAGCCCTATAGTCAATTCGGTTTATTCTTTTTAGTACATTTTGTTTGTAAGCTGACAATCTCAAGTATTTCATGATAACTTTTTTTCGGGTATTTTACTTAAATATATTATATTTTTGTTACATACCATGGATACTTAGTTAAAGTATTTTACCTTTTTTTATTAATTAAAAGGAATGAGATCATAGACATTTTAGTGATTAAAATCTAAATAGTTTTAATCATTTATAATTGCTGAATTGGTAGTAAATAATTTGGTTAGATTAGCTTGTTGGGTATTTTTCTTTTAAGAATAGTGAATTTGGGATTCATTAGCGTAAGAGACTAAAATGGCCATATGGGGGCTTGATATTCCGTCTTGGGAATTTTGCTTGGTGTCAAAGTGGAATATCTAAGTTATGAATGCGCTTGTGATCTTTAAAGTTGAGGTCTTGAATAGTCACATAAATAAGTTGTTATAATTTGATAGTACTAAGTGTTGTATTTTAACCACGAAACATTAAAGGTGCTCATTGAGTATGATGAAAAATATTTGTAAAGATTTGAGTATACATTAAAAGATCTATCGTTCTCAACAAAGAGAGAAGTGGCCTATGTGGTTAGTTTGAAAATAATTTGAATTTAGTCTCCAGTTAGGGCAGTGTGATAATTCTGATGAGTATAACGAGATGGGTTATACGATTAATCAAATACATATGATTGAACAAAGGGTTTTGACTTTATGCATACTTTATTAGTTCTTTTAGGATCATAAAGATATAGTGATTGAATAGAGTGGTATGAGGGGGTTCTTCGGATCAAATTCCTATCAAGTAGATACATTTATGGCACATTAGTAGAAGTTAACCTTGGTTAGTGGGAATGTCATAAAGAAATAATTTCTTTGCATAGGCAAAGTTTGAATTTTTTGAATTGTTAATTAATTAATTAATTTTTATTTTCCAACTTTCAATATGAATATATACTGTCACACACAATGGATAATAGAAGTCATGATAATCCTTTAGAAAGAATGGGTAAGAATGTGGAACAAATTAAAAAGATTAAGCAATTAAATTGGAAATAGGAGAGAGAGGTAATTAGGGCACAAAATCCTAAGCTCTATTTAATGGGTCTAGGGTCGGTCCTAGGGATATGCTTAGCCTACCCACTATCTTTATCTTTCTCGTACACTATTGAATACATTTTCTATTATCACATTATACTTATTCGAACCAGCCACAATATTATTAGATCTAGTATTACATACTTAGAAGATTAAAGAACTTTATGCTGAGTTCGGAGGTAACAAAAATATGTAAAGAATATGCGGAAACGGAAAAGGAAAAAATGACAAATATAAAAGTGACACAAGATATAACGTAATTCGGCACAACTTGCTTACTCCACGGACAAAGAACAACGAATGGTTTTACTAATATGAAAAAAATTACATAAATGGAGATAAGTTCTTGAACTCAAGAACTAACAACAAAATCTCCCAAAATCTCTCTCAACAAATACACACTTTTTGAGTATGGGCACACAAAATTCCTAATTGGAATTCCCAATACACCTCACAAGAGATACTCTCTACATCTTGAGAGCTCTCTTCCTTCTTCAATGCTCATGTCCTCCTTTTATATGTAGTGAACTAAGAGGATAAGAAGTAAATTTTGCTTTCTCAATTTTTAATTCAACAAAGGTGGCCACCTACCCACCAAAAGAAAGCTAGTTTTTTTTTTTTTTTCATTCTCCTTTCATAAATTCACAACAAACACATGTATGGTAGACATTGTGGAAAAAACTCCACTCACAAAAATATCAAATGTTAAAGAAAGTTGGCCATCATTATTGAAAATTAAGCCAACAACCAACAATCTCTACTTTGGCGAGATTTTCAATGAAACAAAATTTTCTTCATACGTGAGGATATTCTTCCTCATATTGTCTTCTCCAACAAAATCTCAATTTTAGAGATTAACTCCAACCAAGTTCAAGAGCTCTTTTGAACTTGTCCCCAAACATCAACTCGATGTAACAAAATCCGCTAGACAGACTCACTTATTTTGACAATTCTGAAATATAGAACCCCATATTCTCTTCCAAAAATAAGTGCTTCCAAATCTATGCTTTTCATCCGAGACTGACAACCTATCTTCTCTGAAAACTCTCTTCCACGGACTGAAAAAATACTAACTCGTACTGCACCAAATTATCTCATGTGAAGCTCCACCTGTTTCTGAGACCCCGAAGTACCTGTAGTACCAACTGTATCACCTTGAAAAACATAAAGGTCGCCAAACTTTTTTTCTGTCAATGAACAGACTTTTAGCCTGATCATCACTACCTTCGCCATTCAACTGAGTCCTTAACTCTTTCGAGTTCAAGGATACCTTGACGTCGATCAAAGAAAATGAATCATGGCCATATAACATGGAATAACAAAGGAATCATACGAAATTGGTAGTGAATACAAAAGGATAAAAGCCTGGTCCTCTTCGTCAACCTTGACATCAAAATTCTTCAAATCCATGATAATTCGATTAAAATTATCAAGGTGCTGGTGTATGGACATACCCAACTCCATCATGAGAGTATACAACTGTTGCTTCAAATACAATCGATTCATGAGACATTTCGTTATATTCAAGCTTTCTAGCTTGTCGCAAAACCCCTTAGCTGGTTCTTCAAATATCAACTGTTGTAACCAAAGTGAGCGTATTTCATATGCCACAAACTGAAGCCATTCTCACTATCAAACTTCTCTATTTCATATTTTGTGGAAGCCATTGAACCTCAGGCTCTGATACCACTTGTTGGGTTCGGAGGCGACAAAAATATGAAAATAGAGAATATGCGGAAGCGAAAAAAAATGGCAAATACAAAAATGACACAAGATATAACGTGGTTCGGCACAACTTGCCCACTCTACAGGCGAAGAACAAGGAATTGTTTCACTAATATGAAAAAAATACACAAATGGAGATAAGTTCTTGAATTCAAGAACTAACAACAAAATTTTCCCAAATCTCTCTCAACAAATATACACTCTTTAAGTATGGGCACAAAAAATTCCTAATTGGAATTTCCAATACACCTCACAAGAGATACTCTCTACATCTTGATAGCTCTCTTCCTTCTTCAATGCTCATGTCCTCCTTTTATATGCAGTAAACTAGGAGGATAAAAAACAAATTTTGCTTCCTCAATTTTCAATTCAACAAAGGTGGCCACTTACCCACCAAAAGAAAGCTAGCCTTTTTTTCCATCCTCCTTTCACAAATTCACAACAAACACATGCACAGTAGACATTGTGAAAAAAACTTCACTCACAAAAACATCAAATGTCGAAGAAACTTGGTCACCATTATTGTGATGAAGTTCATTATGTTTATGTTATTAGAGACAATATATTTGTGTTATAATTGCATAGATAGCTTTGGAGATTGTTGAAGAAGAATAACAGATATCACGCCTCCGGAATTACCGACAAAAGAGGTTGAAGCATGTGGCAAAGGCACATGATCTATCTATTAAAATAGTATCTAATTTATTTTATGTTACACTAATTAAGTTAGGACTAGGAATAAATGAAAAGATAATATTTAATTTTTTTTTTTTTTTTTGTTGTTGTTGTGAAAATCTAGATAAAATTTAATTAGTTTTTATTTGCCGCTAAAATTTAGTATTTGTAGAAAATATCCAACAGGCAATATCGCATTATATTAAATTTTAAAAAATAAGTTTTTTTGACAATTTATTTTTATAAGTTTTGAAATATCTAAGGTAAAATAGGAGATCCCAATCTGAATATTTTAAGAGTTCATTTGAGCTCTAAATTTACAAGTGGAGACTTTAAGGGGCTAAATAAAAAAAAAAAAAATGAACTAATAAATTGAAACCTTGAGAATTCAAGTTAATATTTTTTATTTAATTAATACAAAAATTTATCCAATTAAAGGGTTTGAACCATGATTAAGCCTTCTTCAAAGTCAATTGAAGATTTTTTAGTTAAAAAAAATTGGGCCCTAAATTAAAAATTTCAAATAACAAATTCAGGAAATTATGTTCAAAATTTACTTTTCAAAAGTTTAATTAAGGTGAAATAAAGTCTAATGTGTGTTCTATAATATCAATTAGGATCCTTAATAGACCAATCAAAATAATTTTTCAAACTGGAAAAGTAGAGACTTAATTAAAATTTTAGATAATTCACAATCGATATTTAAAGGGTCATTTGGGTTATCAATTTTTAAAATGAAAGTCTTATATAACAAAATTAACTCTGAAAAAAGTCCGATTGGATCTCCCATTGAGGTTTAAAAAATCAAAAAAAACTTTGGCGTCAACATCAAAATTTTACATAAATTAATTTTTTAGATAAATTAATCACATTGGAATACATTTCATAAAGGATATCAATTTTCAAGTGACCAATTGCATTTTTCACGAATCAGTTTCAAGAAAATCAATTGAAATTAATAGTTTTGAGAAAAATAATTTTTAACCCAAGGTTTGGTCATTTTAAAATTTTTTGAAATCGACAATTTCTCCACGGCATTTCATCCCACTAGGACTCACATTTATCCACATATCGCAATTGTATCCAGTAGATATGAATTTCATCAAGCAAACCCCCTTAGTAGTAATTTATGCAATATATGATCTTTCTATCGTGTGTTCCCGAAAAAATCAATAGGGTATGGGTAAAGTCAAAAACTCGTAGTTTAATAATATGTATATTGATTGATAATATAATTCTTCGAGACACCAATTAGAATCTGATTATTCTCAATTGTGTAGCCATCTTTTCCTTTCAAATCTACAATTTTCATAGTGTTTCAAGTATATTTTGATTGCCAATAATCCGTTTTGGTGATTTTTGTAGATGCAGAGCTCGGAATCAAAGACGAAGAAAGTGTACAAAAAAAGGGAGGATTGGGATTCTGGCCGAGGTTGTTGTTGTGACCTCAATCGAGATTTTCATAGATTGAAATCTAGTTAAATAACTTTAATTTTTTAAAATTTAGTTGTTAGAAGAAAAAAAAAAAAAAAAACCCATACTCTTGCCTATTTCAATTAAAAAAATAAGATTAAATTTGTAATTGCAACCAATCCCTGTGGTTCTATACTCGTACTCCAGTGCTATACTGCCAAGTTTCTGATAGATAGAGAATTGTATTTTTGAGCAATCAATTTTTTGCAATTTTACTAGGGATTGGAAATATTAATTATTAACTTTTACTTATTTTTAATCCATATGTGTATAGTCATCTTCTTTTTCTTTATTACTTTGTGGATTCTTTTTCCGCATATTAGAATCAATTAACCCGCGCTCATAATTTCAGCTACTACTAATAAGCACAGAACCAGGTTATATATTCCAGTTTGTAATTGTTGTTTTTTCCTGTGTGTTATCTCTGTGTTACTTGATTAAAATGTCTAAATTCAGTGGGGAGGATTTTGCATAGAAGGTAGCTGATTTCGTGATTGTAGGGATATACCCTTAGATTCGATTTGAATAACATTCCCAAGAGATTAAGATCCCTGTCTAGAAATCCTATGTTAGAACTAATCCCTGTAGAGATAAACATAGGAGAAGAGGTAACCAAAAGTCTTAAGTTACAAAGCACGGTTTGCCTGAACAGCCTACTTTATGGGTCAGATGGTGGTGGGTAGGGTAGTAGCCTTGGGACGACGATAACAAAGCATAATCGTGGGCTTAGAGACTCTATTCATCGACCTCATTCGGGAACATCTGACGCGCTAATGACCCGATAAAATGGTTTTGGTATTAGAAGTCATTATGTAGGACGTTTATATGGTTGGATAATTCTATAAATTGTTAAAGTGTGATGCCAGGGTGGTGTTCCATTGAGGCTCTACATCTGGACTCTCTGGTCATCATATTGGCCATTGAGTATTGGTTCTTCCTCTGGTCGGGGAATGATGCTCTTGATATTAAATTTCCACTCCCCATAGCAAAAAATGGGAATTTTATTTTTGTCGATGATTTCATCGGGAGCGAATGACACACCCCAGATTTTTTGAAAGCAGAAGAAGTAAAGAACGGGAAGAAAAGGAAAACAAGTTTTTATTCCTCCCTCTTGAAATCCTCAAAATCCGTTCATTTTCGAAAATGAGTTTTCAGGGGCTTTTCTAGGCGTAGATTTTGAAAACGTTCTTTGGGTCGGGATTTATGTTAGAAAAAGAATCGCAACCTAGCAAGGGTGAAATGATGTGCTAGGTCATTGTGATTTTAGAAATTAATTTTTATTTTGAAATGACCTAAGTTTTGACTCGAAAATTGTTGGTCTTTTACAAGTTCGGTGGTCGATTATGCTTGAGAAAGGTATTAGGCACCCCAAGACACCCGTCCGAAGACGGTACCTCAGTCTAAATAGATGTTCACGTTTAAACAAAGTCCAAGTAATTTCATTTGGTTTTGTTTAACACAATAATTCTAATTTTTATGCTTTTGTCTTTTTATGCATTTTTTATGTAAGAAAAGCAAGTAAAAGTTTACTTATCTATCAGCAGCAATAGATAAAGCAGATTTGAAAGAGAAATATTTTTTTATTTTTTATGTCAACCGAACTTGTTAAAGTTGCCTACGTATCTCGGTTTTCATAGGGAATCGGGTCGAAATGTCGTTCATTTGTTCAAGATGAATTGATTTTTATTTAGACATATCCCCGAAGGAATAGAGGTCTTCCCATTATTTCGATTTTTTTTGCACAAAAGTCCCAGAAGGAATGAGGCTGGGTTCATATGACTCAGGGTTTGTCATAGAGAGACAATGTTTTCTTGCATCGTAGTAGTCTTTGACTGTCTTTGATAGAGGGAGGGATCGGGTCCACTTTATTTATTTTTTCTTTTGTTTTTTCTTGTGAGCGGATCTTGGATAACTTTTAGCAAAAGTTACTTAGAGCAAATTTTCTAGGATTATTATGTGATTAAAAACCTAAATTTTTGCTAATGATCTTTTAAGGATGCAAAGTTTTCTATCATTATGCATGATTGTATTCTTGTTTATATATGAATAAGTCTATATGAATGGATGATTATATTCATGCTATATGTATGCAATCCTAGGGAAAGGTAGCTCTAGTGGGTAACTTTGAGGCAAATTTTGGACAGACCTCGGCTTAGACTTTGTTTCATAGGACCAGGGTAACTTATAATTTTCAGTTTGTTTTATCCTTAAATTTAGACATCTTAGGACTACGGTATGATTGTCCTTTTATCCTCAAGATATGGATCATTCCTCCTAGGACTATAAAGCAAAATCGTTATTTTCTTCCTCATGACATTGATCACTGCCCCTATAACTTAATGGCAGAATTTCCATTTTCTTCCTCAAAGTATGGATTATTGCTCCTAGGACTTAATGACTGAATTGTCTTTTTTTTTTTTTTTTTTCTTCCTTCAAAAGATGGATCATCGCTCCTAGAACTTAATGACAAAATTATCTTTTTTTTTCTTCCTCAAAAGATGGATCGTTACTCCTAGGACTCTATGAAGGGTCTGAAGCACCTTTGAATTCATGGTGTCTTTCTGAGAATGAGTCTATTTTGACAGTCTCACTGGTGAACCTTAGCTGGCTTCTTAGCCGAACAGGTTTTGACTTGCTTAAGGCGTTTTGAACCTAAACCAAAAATGTCTTCCCTATGTCTCGTAATTCCTACTGTATAGGTTTTTTGAGAAATGATACTACACTTAAGACATGTCATGTAAATCCTAGGGAAATTGACCCAAGGTATGCTTATTATTGGATCACACAATCTTGATTTGACTGGGTAGAGAAACTTTTTTTCATCTTAGTAAACTTGGCATGGTTTTGCAAGATTGACGTATATTCCTTCATGTTGTCTTAGCGGATCAACATTAGACAACTTTTTTTTTCAAATGGTATTTTTTAGATGACTTATCAAGGTGGGGTTTTTTATGTACATTATTCAAGAGGCAAATGTATTCATAAATTATTGGAGTTAAGTCCACGTTAAGTCATAAGCGTTGTACACAAGGGAGAAATAAACTTCTCTCTCAAGGATAGTGTCCTAAGTACAACAGGATTTTGGATATCATTTTATCCTAGGCTCACTATATGTGATTCACGGCGTTTCTACAAATGCATCCTAGAAAAATTTGGTTCCCAGATTCAAACCTCGGGCGTCTTCCCCGAGAGAACATCCATCATTGGTTGGTGATTGGAGCAAGGCAAGTTTTGAAGCCGGATCTCAGAGCATAAACTGCCTGGTCTTGCCTCTACTAACTCATCTTTCTAATCCTACAGGGTTTCAGAGCTCAAGTTTGCGTGATGAAATTGCACGACTTCAGCACCTATTATCGTCCTCTATATTCCTAAGAGGTTTGCAGCTTTGAATTTTTTTTTTCCTTATGATATGAAATGCAAAGTGGTGCTTATACTTGGAAAGAGTATATAGAAAGTAAATGCAGAAATGTAAAGACAGTAATGTAAATGTAGATATTTAAAGACAACAAATGAAATAATAGTAAATAAATGCATTCAAGTATATCAACATATTGAAAGAAATTTTTATTTTTTAGGGAATTATTTATGTTCGAAAATCGAAAACATATTTCTTGGTGTTTACTTAATTGTGAACATAGATTTAGACTCCAACTAGGGTAGACCCTCAAAAGTCCCCAGTAGAGTCGCCAGCTAATGCACTCCATATTTTTTGAAAGTGGAGGAAGTAGAGAAGGGGAAAAAGAGGAAAATAAATTTTCGTTCCTCCATCTCGAAATCCTCAAAATCTGTTCATTTACAAAAATGAGTTTCCAGGGGCTTTTCTAGGTGTCAATTTTGAAAACGTTCTTTGGACCGGAATTTATGTTAGAAAATGAGTCACCACCTAGCATGGGTTAAATGGTGTGCTAAGTCACGGGATTTTATAAATTCATTTTTGTTTTGAAATGACCTAAGTTTTGACTCAAAACTATTGGTCTATTACCAGAGATTTCTTTAAGTTTGGGAGTCGGTTATGCTCGGGGAAGATATTAGGCACCCCAAGACACTCGTCTGATGACGATACCTTAATCTAAATAGATGTTCACGTTTAAACAAATTCCAAGTAATTTCCTTTGGTTTTGTTTAACATAATAATTCTCATTTATATGTTTGTCTTTTTATGCATTTTTTATGTTAGGAAAGCAAGTACAAGTTTACTTATCTATTAGCAGCAATAGATAAAGCAGATTTGAATAAGAAATATTTTTGTATTTTTTATGTCGACCAAACCTATAAAGGCTACCTATGTATCCCTATTTTCACAAGGTATCAAGTCGAAACGTAGTTCATTTGTTCAATATGAACTGATTTTTATTTAGACAGGTGACTGAACTCGTACGTGGGTTGCCTATGTATCTTAGGTAGGTGAGAATCAGGTCAGCACGTAATTTATCTGTTCAAGATGAACTAATTTTTCATTTCAACAAGTGACCAAACCCGTACGTGGGTTGTCTGGGTGTCTCAGGTAGTTGAGAATCAGGTCGATACGTAGTTCATCTCGAGATGACTTTATTTTGTTTTTTATTTATTTTTTATGAAACAAGGACATAAATCGTAACAATGATATTTGGATATTCACTTTTAATTTTATCAAGAACAGTCCAACAGAACTCCCTTGCTTAGGTAAGTTTAATGTTTAGGTTTAAGTTGTTAGTTCAAAAAGAAAAGAAAATATATAGTATATGTGTCAATCCTACTCGTAACTAAGAAAAACGGAAACATTTATGAAGAAGGTGCATCCATATCCCCGAAGAAATAGAGGTCATCCCTTTATTCCAAAATTTTAGTCGCAAGAGTCTCGACGGAGTAGTATATATATATATATATATAAGTCAATAAGCCTGATGATTTAGTGTCAGACTGTGATCTAGACTATTGCAGAAATGTAAGTCAGTTGTTAGTATTTAGTGATTAGTAGTCAGTAATTAGAGGGGTTTTTTTTAGCTTTTTGGAGTTCGGTTTCATGTGTTCTTGAGAGAATCAAAGATGCTATGCACAACTCATTGTGTGATTGGTGTTCTTGTCATGTCCTTCATATGTTCTTCATGTTCTTGATGTTATTGACATCTTTTTCTAATGTTTGTGACATATTTTGACCTTTTTGACATGTTTTCGACGATTTAGATTTGTTTTTTTTGATAATATACACTATGTACATGAAATGTGCATCTAAGAACTAAACACACATGCTATAACAAGCAATATAATAGTATTTAAGACAAGATCGAAGGGCATTTAATAAGACTTACCTAATTTAAGGGAGTAGTTTTTGCCTAAGTGATTTTCTTCTTCTCTTTCTTTGATCTTATCGATTATTCTCGATCATTCTTTTAATAATTTCTTGAGATCTTCCTCCAAGATCCTCAAGAACACCTTTAGGAAGGTATTTTGACAATTTTTTGGGGTGTTTTTGGAATAGAAAGCTTGAGAATTCCCTAGACCCGAGAGAGAAATTCAAAACTAGAGAGAGAAAGTCTTAATTCAAGCCCTTAAAAATATGAAAACAGTCTGCCTATTTATAGGCTCAGGACGCATTGGCCAATGCGTAGGAAATCCTAGCCTACTCCATAGGGGCTATTTGGTCTAGGTGTGACCCTTTGATGTCTTCTAGTTTTATGATTTTTGACAAATCTTGAAGATTCACTAAGATTTTCTAAGATTTTGTAATGATTACATTACAAAATCTCAAAACATCTCAAGCAATCATTGGCAATCATTACTCATTATTTGTAATGATGGGTCATCGTTAGCAATCATTAGTCATGATTGGATTGCACATGGGATATTTAATACTTAATGTGATGTTTCCGGTTTAGTTTGCTTACTAAGTACTAGTTACTTGAACTAGTTTGATTACTTTGCATTTAATGCTTTGGAGGTTCAAAGAATGTAGTATCTTTGTGCCATTTTGCATTTAATTCTGGATTATGACACTTGATTTGATGGGTATTTAATTCCCTTTGATGGAATGGAATTGGTCTAGTTAGTCTTGTAACCGTTTAGTTACTTTTCAAGTAACTTGGTTTCCTTAAGATATTTTGCTCAAAATATCTAGGTTCTTTAAATCTAGTCTCCCTAGGTTATTTTAAGCATTTAATACTTGATGGGAGGTTGATTTGATGTCTCACTTAATGCTTGACTTGATGGGAAACTGAATCGGTTAGATTTGTAACCGTTAGTTATTTTTCAAGTAACTTAGTTTCTACCCTAGATATTTTAGTAGGAAATATCTTGGAATTTAGTGCTCATTAATGAGTCATTAAATGCATGATGGGGCCCTTAATGTGATGGGCTTTGAATGCTAGTCATGATAACTTCGGTTTGGTTAGTTTAGAACCGAGTCTTAAGCACTAGTTTGTTTGGGTAACTAGACTTTTCATGATAGTTTCTTCGATTTGATCAAGATTTTTGTCTTGATTTATGGAGGATTGATGCTTTGAACAAGAATTAGAAAAGTGTTTTTGGTGTCAAGGAGATGAAACCGGTGACAGTAAAATGTTCACTGGTCAAAACGGGTAATAAAAGTAAGTGGTGAAATATCCTTAAACTAAAAGATAGTAACTAATTTTTATTCATATTAAAGGTGATTTCACAAAAATCAACCTTTAATAATGTCATTTTAGTCCCCCTCCCCCTCCCCCCCCCTCTCCTTAACTTTAGGAATTTCGAGGTTGACCTGAAACTTTTGTTTATACCAAATTCAGTCAAAATTGATTGTTTTGTGTTTTCTTGTATTTTTTGTTATTTTTTGCAGTATCCAATGTAATCTAAGGTAGAAATTTATTCTCTTTGAACCTCAATTTTAAATTTATCCGAACTTGTACTTTCGATTTGATACGAAATGGGTAGGACAAAATGTGATATCTACAGCGAACCAAAATCCTACTTGAGCAAAAGTCTTTGTCAAGTAACGAGGATAGATAATTCTAGCACAGAGTCCTTTCAACCCTTGATGATTCACCAATTCCCTCACTCGTAGATGCCCCCGAAGATGATCTCTGATGTCAATATCCAACAATTCTTAGAGGCAATCATTCGAGAATAATTAAAAAATAAATTCATGAAATCAATAGAAATTTCTTTGGCATCATCATGATGTCTTCAGAAGGGGTCAATATCAAATCTTGAAACTCCACATTTGAATAGGTCTGAGTCAGTCAAAAATTCAAAGGAAACTAATATATTTGGTTTTCCAAATAAAAGTCAATTGTTCCCTGAAAGGTAGTCGCTGATCACGATCTCTAGTTCGTACACGTGTCTGTGTCAAATGGCTTGCTCAAATGGCTAATAACAATCCATCCACTGAGACTTCTCAGGACTCCACAGAGGTAATACAGCTCCAAGAAGAGGTGGATTAGTTGAAGAATACTATTTCACAGATGAATGAATTGATCAACATGATCGGGCAGAACCAATAGGATGATGTTTCGGCTATTGTAAAACTACTCACTCTATCCTTATCGAATTCTATGACCCTAGTCGTGTCCCATAACTCAATCAACCTCTATCCTGGTCTTTCACTGTTCATGGTTCTAATGTTGCATAGGCTGGGACAATCCAAGTTCAATTCTAACAGTCGCTACCCTAGAACTGGTAAAAAAATTCTTAGCACCTTCACCAGGGCTTACTGTTTCAATGACACCAGACATAGCTCACCGAATTGAGAAATAAATGAAAGAGCAATTTGAGAAAACCTCATAGCTATCTAAAAATTTAGAGAAAGTAGAGCAAGCACCTCAAGAACAAAGAAAGAGGATTTGTCTGCCGATGCCCGATACGTTGATCTATGAGCAATATCGCAAGTGTCTTTCTCGGAGAACTTTATGATTCCAAAACTTACAAACTATGATGGTTCAGGATTCCCTATCTAGCATATTGATACATACGAGAATTAAATCGAGGACTACATTCGAAATGAAGGGCTCGTTGTTTGTCTATTCTCATAGTCCCTCACTTGATCAATCACTCATTGGTACACCATTGTTAACCAGTCCCAGCTGAAGACTTTTTGCATATTGTAAGAGTCTTCTGTGAGCAATATGACTAAGACAAGGTGATTTATCCAGACAAAATCTCACTGCAAAATCTGTCATGCAATAATGGGGAGTCATTCTGTAACTTTTCCATCCGACAGAGAGAGGCTTGCCTAGGTAGTGCCACAGATGAAAGAGCCTGAGATAGTACAATATTTGTCTAAGCACAACCACATCCGTATTATGAGACACTCCTGAATACACTCTATGGACTGTTTGTCTAAGTGTTCCTAAGGGGAGAGTACATCGAAGAAGGAATTCTCAAGTTGAAACTTTGAAATGGAAAGTTTAGGAGGTTTCTTTCATATGGCAGGCATTTTCAAGAGCGTTAAACTGAAACATGCAAATCGGGTTTACGGAAAACCTCACTTCCTAATCCAATATGAAATGTCCTCTTTAAAATTGCATGAACTTGATCTTAGAAATTTTTCATGGCATTTCCAGGAAATAGTGTCAGAAATCATATATGACATGTTTTTTTTCCTTCACATGAATTTGATCTTTGAAATTATTAATGTGTCACACTGTCATCCTAGCATCCAATCATGGTTAAGACTCATTAGATGCGTTTGGTGAAAAAACAACATGTTTAGGTCCAAGCATTTTTACATGTCCAAAATGTTCAAAAAGGTCACTATTTTGAATATCATTTTTAACATGATTTTAGAATAATCTCTTGCACATGAAATAAAACGTGAAGATATCTGAAATATATATTAACTTCTATTTTTTGCAATTCCTCATTTAAATTCATTTAAAAATAATGATTTTTGAGCCATTTCAACCGCAACTATAATGAAATTTTTATGTTCCCAGAATTTTAAATTCACTTTGTCACCATCAAAATGGTTTCAAGTCGATCTCTACACGAAACAGTTTTATAAATTTTACCCAATGAATGTTTCTCATTCTTTAAGTTTTACGATTTGGGATCATTTTGTCATGGGTTTTCATGCATTTACTACAACTTGTTTTTTATCACTAAGAAGTTTAGGCCAATTGTCATTCTTATCTCCGTTTAAAATCAACTTCAAAAAAACTTATTTGATTTAATCCAAGAACCATTTCAAACATCTTTAGAATGATTAAAAATAAATTTCAAATCATTTTAAAGCATATTGGAACTCATTAAGGTTAGAAAAAATATTTACATTTCGACCCCTTAATTATAGCTCAAACTTGAAAATGCATTGAATCCATCTTAGATTTGCCATATACATGTTTAATTCATAGGTTCATGTCATATACACGATTAATTGATAAAAATTTGCATCAAATAGGTTGGTTTTTATTATTTTCATATTAATCCCTTAATTTCTTCCAAATTAGGAATACATTCAAATATTATAAATTCATATCAAATACATAATTTATATGTTGCGTATTTTAATCTAAAATTTACATGTCAAATACATCTTTATTCTCCACCGACTTTTTCTCTACATATCATATACATGTATAAACAAATTTTATATGTTAAGTACATTCCCAAATCCGACATTGTCCTTTACATGTCATATACATATTAGGATCTCATGTTACCTGTCATATAATGTTCATCCAAGTTGTCTAATGTCAATACATGTTCATTTTATACCCCTTTTTAGATATCAAACATGTCCAAGTTTTTACATGTCACATACATGTACATGTCTAAATTTCTCACACGCCATACACGCATTTAATTTATGTACATTCTTACATGTTAAACATGTCTAGTTTTTTTTATACATATCCTTCATGTCATATACATGCCAAACACGTCCAAATTTCTTGTATATACCCAAGAGGGGGATGAATTGTGTAGTTTAAAAAATTTAACAAATAACTTCAATTTTCCTAACGGGTTATTATATTGCTATTAAGTAGAAACATCAATTAGTCGATGCACAACCAAACATATAAGAGATAGATACGCAGATTTATAGTGCTTCAGTAAGCTACTATTGCCTACGTCCACTCTTTTGAGCTTCCGTAGGGAATTCGCAATCTACTACCACACGTGATCCTTTTCAGGATAAGAATCAAACCCTTACAACAATCATTTTCATAGGCTCAAGATTAACTCTTAAGCCTTTTCCAGACTCAAAATTAAATCTTTACACTAATTATGTTCCCACACTTAGAATTAAACCTATATACCCTTATTAGGTAAGTTTTCTTTATGCCCAATCAATACTCTCACTCAGACTAATTACGTTTAGTTCCAAGCTACAACTCAAAAGAATACAAAAGAATATTCAATTTCTTCTCATATGAGTTTCTACTATCTTAATTCAATGTAAACTCAATTAATGCTCTGAAACTAAGTGATAGAAGTGAATTCAAAAAATATATTAATTAACGTACATGAAAATCAATAATCTGATTTTTTTTATCAATTTAAACATAGATTCAAGCAAACCAAATATTTCAAATCGTTTTTATCTTTAGAAGGAAGATTTTCAATAAAAATATGTAAAGATTTCCAAAATGATTTTTCACAGATATTTCAATTTAATATTACAAGCACAAAAACAAAAGATAATCAAATAATGTTATAGCAAAGGATTTGATCACACAAATAAATCAGGAATAATAATCAATATTTAAGAGAAAATAAAATCTTTGTTAAAAAAATTCAAAGTATTTCAACAATAACAATTTTTTTTTTTTTAATCTCAAATAAGATTTAGCTCAAAATAAAGAATATAGATCAATTAAAGCACAAAATCTTTCGAACACACAAATAAATTGAAAAAATCTCACCGAAGTTTTCAAGAAAGATTTGACACAATGAATAGATTTGGAGTAACCTTGATTTTGTAAAACAAAACTTCTTTTGATCAAGAACATACTCAAAATATAGCTTTAATTTTTTTCAGAAAAAAAAATATTTCTCTCTTTTTAAAATCGAAAACTTTTTTTCTTGATTGATTAATTGATATGAATTTCGTATGTTTATATAAATAGATTTGAAAGATAACTTATAACGGTTAGTTTACAAAAGATATAAAAAAAATATCACATAAAAACTGCATATATAAAATAGATTTATAACAGCTACATTTGACCAAAAATATAACTTTCAAAACTCTCAATTTGGCCCCCAAAATAATTTGATCTAAGCCAATCAAAGAATCGAAAGAGTTTTATCGAAAAGATCATAAAATTGAAAAATATAAGGACTAACTCATAAGGTCAAATAAAATCACATAAATCTCTCACATATCTTTAAAAATATATTCCAACTATTAAAATAAGGATTTATAACGTTCATATACTGAAAATAATATTGGAAGATATTTGAAAATTGTTCTGGCCAAAATAGAGAAAAAGAACAAATTGGTCGATCGAATTCCTTGTCAGTCAACATTGATATTTCTAGTTGATGCAACACAAGTCGGTCGACCTTTCAGTCAACCAATTTAGGCTCTAAAACTTCAATCCACCCAGTCAGTCAACTGAAATAGGTAAAACCCAATTTTCTGGTATCCTAATTCTGGCGGTCGACCAATTCCCTTGTCAGTACTGAAATGGCGTTTTTCACTTGTTTTCATAATTTTTAAACAGTTCTTGATCGATTACTTAGAAAAACTCTTTTTATAACATAAATTTACCACTTCTAACCACTAGAAATATTTCATGTTATCATTATGTGTCGTGCGTAGTCCTAATCGGGTTGCATTATGAGTAAACATAGAAATTAAGTTGTTTTACCTAATCATACAAAAAAAAAAATCTTTTTATCATAATTCTTCAATATCTTCCATTACAACCAGCTTGATTTTTATCATTTCTCCTCATAATATCTTCTCATTTAAATACAGGAACTATAATTTGAAATCATTGCTCAATAACGCTATTAGTCTCTTAAAACATCTAAGCTAATGATGCACCACGTTTTTTCAAAAAAGTTTAAGAATATGAAATAGTAAAGCGTAAAAGAGAATGCGTTTTCTAAAGCACGAATTTTCTCAAAAAATACTTAGGCCATTTTAAAAATAAGGAGTCACCACCTAGCATTGAATTTAAAATGGTGTGCTAGGTCAACTTTTTTTTTTTTTTTTTTTTTTTTTTAAGAAAACAATTTAAAAGGCCTAAGTAACTTTGAATCCAAAAAGTATGTCAAACCAAATATTCATTTAAAAGAGTTCGGTGGTCAGTTACGCTTAGGGAAAGTGTTAGGCACCACAAGACGTATATCCGAAAGTAGTACCTTATGTCCAATTAAGCCCAATTAGCTTAAATCCGAATGTTTTATTTTATTTTGAAAATCTTTTCCTTCATATAAACTCTTTTTTGTATTTTCCAAATTAGGATAGGACGAGTTTTTGGTATTTTTTGAAATGTTCTCCGGCATGACCTCTTATCAAATATTAAGAGATGTGATAAGTATGGTCCTCGAGTTTTATGTATATTTCTGGTGAACTTCTTTAATTTAAATGGGAAAATGAATCTAAGTATTTTCTAAGTGATGCAAAACGCAACATGCAAAATGCCTTGAAATATTACATTTTTTTCCATATAAATGAGATGTCATAAAATGTCTACTTTCCTAATTTGCCCAATTAATTTAAAGAAGTTTCGATTTGATATTCCCTTAAATTCTATGAAAATGAGAATTAAGAAAATATCACGGAAACGCATTTTGTCGAAATTAATTCTACCAAAACTTAAGTAAGATCCAACGAATCGACTTACCGAAGAAAATAATTTATTAAACCAATTGTTTTTAAATTCTATTTTATTTGGGGAATCAAATTGTTGGTATAGAAATATTTTCTTCAAAATATTGAATCGTTGAATTCACCCTAAGGCTTGTAAGAATTAATTCTTACAAAACAACTTATTATTAATATTTTTGTTTTTTATTTTTTTTTATTTAAAAAAAAAAATTCTTTAAATGATTGATGATAATAAAAAAAAAAAAAAAAAAAAGTTAGTAAAATAATATATATATATTATCAAATCCTTCAAATCCTTGGACGATTTGTATTTTTTTTTTTAGATTTTCTTTTATGAAAAAAAAAAAAAAAAAAAAAAGGAAAATAAAAACAGCAAAATAAAAAGAAATAATATCCTCGTCTAATGCTCGGAGGTTAAGATTGAGAGAGGAGAATCTTGTCTCGGCGTTTTCATCGAGTTACGGATGATTCTAACATAACTAAACTTGTAGGGGTTGAAATTGCGATAATGAAAAAACAATGAAAAGAATTAAGGGTGGCAAAGATCCCCGACATACGGGTTTTTATTCTCTCAAAGATGGCTTCCTCACGGGCTTTCGTTGAGAATCGCTCCTTAAGAGAGTATCTCTGAATTTTGGAGTGCTTAAACTGTATGGAGGAGGGTCTTACTTATAGGAAAAAATAGGGAATGAAAAACCCCTAAAATCTAGCCCTGACCACCAAATCCTAACCCTAATTTGACTAGGAAGAAGAAAAAATCATGCAAAAGGTTTCTAGAAGGTTGGAGGTTGAAAGCAAACACGTGGTAGTGTGAGAAGCTGCTAAGTGTCCTTTTTTTACCTGCGGGCCCCACCTCACTTTCTCTCTCTCTCTCTCTCTCTCTCTCTCTTTTCCTTTTCTCTCTCTCATCTTTCTCTCTTCGGATTCTCTCTCCTCTCTTACTACACGAAAAATGGCATTTAGCTACGATTTATTTTTTTGTAGTCAAAGCGTTATTTTCGTAGCGAAAGAGTTTTAGCAATGAAATATCTTCGTAGCCAGTTCTATAGCCCATGTGTCGTAGCAGAAGATATTTGGCGACGAATTATACTTTCGTCGCTCAAGATTACTCTTTCGCGACGCATTATTTTGTAGTCAAATTGTAACTAAATAATTACATTCCGTAGCCAAAAAGTAGTTGAAAATGGCGGCAGATAAAATATTTTGGCGACGAACATTTTTCGTAGCCAAAATGAAGTTGAAAATGGCGGGAAAATATTTCGGCGATGAACATTTTTTGTACACAAAATATGTTATAAATGGCGGGAAAAAATCGGGGACGAAAATTTTTTGTAAGATTATTTTTTGGGGGGGAAATGCATTAGCTACAAAAACAACGCTTGTAGCAAATTCCTTTACTTAAGGCGATGAATGTCAATTTGTAGCTAATAGTTGAAGAAATTTTTTCAGTAATAATTTTTCATTTTGCGTATAAAATAATAAAATTGATTTTTAATTTGTATCTGTTTTCAAGACTAATACCACAATCTATCAATAAAAAGTAAACAAAATCATATGACTGCATTAAAAACAAAATATATCAATATACTAATTCTACCTATTGGCCCAGTGAGCTACCCAAAGGGGTGGTGAATTGGATAGATAACAAATTATCAGAGAAAAATACTTTAATAATCTAAAGAATTAATTTTAATCCTAAATTAATTATTATCTTTATACCACAACGGAAATATAAAATCAACTAGGTACACACCAATTAACAAAAATAAATAATGTAAAGATAGCAACACACCAAAAATTTATACTGATTTACCAAGCTACTTTTGGTTAATCCAGTCATCTGAGCCCCACAGAGAGTCATACCCACTAAACTCAAGATTCCTTTAAAGGTAGGAACCAAACTCTCACAAAGATTCTTTTATAGGCTCAGAATTAACCTTTACAAATTCTTTTTTCACAGGCTCAGGAATAACATCTACTTTTTAAGGCTTAAGAATAACCTAATTCTTTTTTAAACTAAGGCTAAAGAATCAAAACCTCTCAAAGACTCCAAATATCCTTTTACCCGGTAAGGATTGAACCGTTACAAAATTTCTCACAAGACAATTCAATTCAGAAAAAATTACTATCTCAATTTCTTTATAGGAAGAGATTGAAACCAACTACCCTTAGATTAAATACTCCCAACAGTATTCAATCCGTCACCAACTCATCAATTAAATTAACAAGTGATTTTTCTCATTCGGAGCTTCTACCACCCCAGATAAATTATAACTCAATTAATATCTCAAAACTAATGATAGAAAAGTAAGATATTCAAAATTTAATTTTAAACAAAAATGAGTAACACGTAATTGAGCTCGTAATCAGATTGATTCAAGAAATTGTTTCAAAAATATTTTTCAAAAAAAGAAATCAGAAAATAATTTCTAAAGATCAAATTCCAAACATAATCAAGCAATACTAAATAGAAAGTAATTTGGAAAGATCTCACCTGAAATCCACCGAAAGAAAAATTATAGCAATGTCACTTCAGATTTGGTAGCAGCAATAATCCATAGTAAATAATTCAAGAATCACTCTGATAGGTGTGATTTACCTACGTATTTCCAAACCGAATTAAGTTAGTTTTCGAGCGTTTACATAGTATTTTATTACGTTTTATTACTTTTTGTATAAATTAGGTGTGTAAGGTAAAAAAATAGAAAATTGGACTGAAAACAATGAGATCGGACCAAAAATGGTCGAAGGACGGAGGAAAAACAAGCTCAGAGGCAAAACTGTGAAACAAGTCCACCGCCGCGGCAGTGAAAATGATGAGAAGACAAATGCTATTGACAGACCACCGCCTAG
This sequence comes from Eucommia ulmoides, assembly GCA_016647705.1. Classification (NCBI taxonomy): domain Eukaryota; kingdom Viridiplantae; phylum Streptophyta; class Magnoliopsida; order Garryales; family Eucommiaceae; genus Eucommia; species Eucommia ulmoides. The sequence goes on from CM028329.1 coordinate 32,488,100, forward strand.
GAGGTGAACCAGCAGAATATTTTCCAAATCCACCGCTATCATCATCACCACGGCAATCAACAAACCGACCTACCAACCGCCGCGGCGGTGACCTCTACATAAACTGAAGATATTTTTAGGATATTTTACTTATATATATCCCTTCTCCTCCTCCTTCTCCGGCCTCTCCTAGTATTTTGAGCCCTTTAGAGTTTATCTAAGGGTTGGCAAAGTAGTTTTAGAGGGAGAGCTCACATCCCGAAATGGAGGAAGACGGTGAAGCAATCGTTGAACGGTTCTTAGCGACAAATCTTCGGACAAGGCTAAGTTCTTCAATTTCTTCTCTTATTTCTTTACTTTAGGATATTGTTAGCATGTTTAGCTCGTTCTTTCATTATAAATACGGTTATGGCCGTGGCTAAATATAGATTGTATAGGGATTAACACAATATTTATAAATATGTTGTTTGAATGATTTCAGTGTTTCGTTTGTGATTGTTCTTCGTAGTTTGATTGTGTTTATCGTATTTTTTGTTTATCATGCTTAGTTAGATACATAGAGAATACGGGGTTTGACAAATCCCGGATTCGGATTAGGATAAACAAACGCCACAATTCTATAACCCGGTCGGGGTTTGGATTGTGGACAATCGATGACGTTGGGGCAAGACTCACACGACCTAGGGTCGTTAAGACGTTGAGGGGGACTTCTTCATTGACACGAAGTCGCATTACATCCCTCCTCATACACTCGAGAGAGGTGGCGAGGGAGTTTTAGAACGGAGATTGTCGATAGGGTAAATACAACACACGATCCAATGACCCGATCAGGAGTTAGATTGTGTGCAATCAATGATGCTGGGCGAGACTCACGTGACCTAGGATCGTTAAGACGTTAAGGGGGACTTCTTCATTGACTCGAAGTCATGTATTCCACCGTCTTACACTCGGGAGAGGTGGCGGTGGAGTTTACGAATCGAGATTGCCAAATAGGTCGAAAACCATAAACGTGAATCGAGATCGAACACGTATTTGTAAACAAGTTAATCCTTAGGCGATTCTTTCCCCTAAAACATATTAGTATATTAGTATAGTTAATTTAGATTATATTAGTATTAGTTTAGTTAATTAAATACATTTATTTTTAGCCTAAATAAAGTTAGGTTATAACAAACGTGGTATTCGATAGTAACGATACCAATCCCTGTGGATATGATAACCCGATCTTTCACGATCACATTATACTAAAACTTTGACCTCGTACACTTGCGAGTTGTCAGATATGCGAGGAACGAAATCCTCCGCCATACAAGTTTTTAGCGCCATTGTCAGGGATTGGTTACTGTCATAGTTTCTGGCGATCGCCACCAAGTTTTTAGTAATGATTGCCGAGGATTGTATTTTATCGTTTATTGTCGATATTGTGAGTAAATGACTTAATTTTACTTTAGGCATTTATTTTATATATAATTTTTGTTTTGTAGTTTTGTTTTTGTTTCTTATGCAGGGTATTTGCCGATGTTAGATCGTCGGGTATTGTTGCGTCCCTTTCGACGGGATTCCAAGCCGTTTATGGTGTGGGGCCACACACATAAGTTGGTGAGGTGTGTCGTTGAAAGATCGAGTCATCCAAAGCAAAATCTCGCCAAGCTTGAGGGCGATCTGAAAAATGTCGGGCTGAGGACATTAAACTGCGCGCTTCTTGGAAGGCAACCCAAGGTCAAATAAATTAATTACATCTCCGTCGAATTTAAACGGAGGCGATATTCTCTCACCTCCCAGGTACGTGTTCTAAACCCCCTTCGTCAGCATGCTTAAATTTCATATGTTGAGAATGATTATTAGGATCGCTGAGGACACAGTTCATTTTGAGTTTGGTGGTGATGTGTAGTATTTAGTATTGTTAGTAAATGTGTTATTGTTTTTTCGTTTTGCATGTGTGTTTAGGTTAGAATGTGCTTATTTGTGTTGTTGTTTGCATGTTGAGTTTTGTGTTTATCTGGGCCGTTACCCGATAATGAGATTACCTCCTGGTTGTTTTCAAGGTCAAGGGTAATACCCATGCATGTATGTTCTGTGTGCTTGACTATGCTTTTTCGTAAAAATTATTGTAGATCCTAATTTGCACGAGCACATAGACTCAATATATAGTTATTCAATTGACTTGAGGACGATTATCGATTAGCCAAATTCATGACACATTAAGGATTCTAGAACTTGATTGAGGAAAAGCTTGAGGCGAAATCCTAAGCGATGTAGTTCAGGAGACGTGATTTAGGCATTCTCTTTGTTGCTTGAGCTTTTTTAAGCCTACTTTGTTATATCATCATCCCTCGTTACCCTGTTGAAGCTTAAAAACAAATTCAATTCTAAACACGTAAACAAATACCCTGACCAGTTGATCTTTTTCCAAACCTTAATCGCTGAATTTAAAGGCACATTCGAGTGAATCAAGCTAGCAATTGCAAATGCTACTTGATGTGAGCGGTTGGGTTTAGGACGAACTTCGGATTCGTTCGGTATTCGAGTACTCACTTGTCGCTTTTCTTTCGTTTTAACCACACCCATAAAATCATACTAATCGAATAAGTTTGGGGGTGTGGTTAGTTAAAAAAAATTATTTACGTTTCTTTTTTATAAGTGAGTACGTCGGTCTTAAATGTTAGTTCGGAATGTTTTTCTAATTTTTATATAAGGGTTCGAAAGTGAATGTATCAAGCGTTGAGCCTTAGGTAACGTTAAATTAACAACATTAACCCATTTTCTATTCCAAATTACCCTTGGCCAAATATACCAAAACCGAACCAAGTCCTTCTGATCTCTTTGAACTACTAAACCTATATTAGTGGAGAGTGAACCCAAATCAGGCTTATAGAAATCCTAGTACTTTACGGTCTAAGTCATGAGTTTAGTTGGTGAATGATGCAATCTAGTCGTTGTATAGTTATATTATTGAGTCACGCACTAACACGTTTATAGGATCTAGAATGGCGTTCACCAGTATTGCATGTCGAAATTCTAGAACATTACATGATGTGTGTTACCACCTGAACTCGATATGATTGGCGGTTGTTAAGGGACAAAAATAAATAGGTCGTTAGAAGAATTTAAAACTCGCATGTCGTTATCTTTAGATTGTTTTAGGTTGTTTGTTATTTCATTTAGATGTATTTTTCATTTTCGTGTGTGTGTTTGGCTCAAGAACTAGCCAAATTCCAAGTTTGGGGGTATTTGATAGGTGTGATTTACCTACGTATTTCCAAACCGAATTAAGTTAGTTTTCGAGCGTTTATATAGTATTTTATTACGTTTTAATTAGTTTTATTACTTTTTGTATAAATCAGGTGTGTGGGGCACAAAGATAGAAAACTGGAGCGAAAACGATGAGATCGAACCAAAAACGGTCGAAGAATGGTGGAAAAACAAGTTCGAAGGCAAAACTGTGAAACAAGGCCACCGCCGCGGCGTCCAGACCACCACCGCGGCGATGAAAATGCTGAGAAGACAAATACCACTGAATCACACCGCCTCAGCAGTGAACCAGCAGAATGTTTTCCAAATCCACCACTGTCCTCACCGCCGCGGTGATCAACAAACCGACCTACCCACCGCCGCGGCGCTAAATTCCACGGCCGCGGTGGTGACCTCTACATAGACTGAAGATATTTTTAAATATTTTTAGGATATTTTGCCTATATATATCCCATCTCCTCCCTCTTCTCCGGCCTCTCTTGGTATTTTGAGCCCCTTAAAATATATCTAAGGGTAGGTAGAGTAGTTTTAGAGGGAGTGGTCACATCCCGAAGTGGAGGAAGACGGTGAAGCGATCGTTGAACAGTTCTTAGAGACAAATCTTCAGACGAGGCTAAGTTCTTCGATTTCTTCTCTTATTTCTTTACTTTATGATATTGTTAGCATGTTTAGATCGTTCTTTTATTGTAAATGCGGTTATGGCCGTGGCTAAATATGGATTGTATAGGGATTAACACAATATTTATAAATATGTTGTTTAAATGATTTCGATGTTTCGTTTGTGATTATTCTTCGTAGTTTGATTGTGTTTATCGTATTGTTTGTTTATCATGCTTAGTTAGATACATAGAGAATATGGGGTTTGACAAATCCCTGATTCGGATTAGGGTAAATAAACGCCACGATTCTATAACCCGGTCGGGGTTTGGATTGTGGACAATCGATGACGTTGAGGAAAGACTCACACGTCCTAAGGTCGTTAAGACGTTGAGAGGGACTTCTTCGTTGACACAAAATTACGTTATATCCCTCATCTTACACTCGGGAGAGGAGGCGAGGGAGTTTTAAAACGGAGATCGTCGATAGGGTAAATACAACGCACGATCCAATAACCCAGTCGGGAGTTGGATTGTGTGCAATCAATGACGCTGGGCGAGACTTACGTGACCTATGGTCGTTAAGACGTTGAAGAGGACTTCTTCGTTGACTCGAAGTTATATATTCCACCGTCTTACATTTGGGAGAGGTGGCGGTGGAGTTTACGAACCGAGATTGTCAAATAGGTCGAACACCGTAAACGTGAATCAAGATCGAACACGTATTTGTAAACAAATTAATCTCTAGGCAATTCTTTCCCCTAAAACATATTAGTATATTAGTATAGTTAATTTAGGTTATATTAGTATTAGTTTAATTAATTAAATACATTTATTTTTAGCCTAGATAAAGTTAGGTCATGACAAACGCGGTACTCGATAGTAACGACACCAATCCATGTGGATACGATAACCCGATCTTTCACGATCATACTATATTAAAACTTTGACCTCGTACACTTGCGAGTAGTCAGATACGCGAGGAATGAAATCCTCCGTCGTACACACTCTTAGAAAAGCTCTCGCAATTCTCAATATGATTTCTCTTAGAAAAGCTCAGTATAATACTCTTGATCTCTCTCTCTAATATGAAAAATGGAAGTCTATAGAAATGGGAATAAAATAAGCTCTCTAACAGCTAGTTCCTACTTGTTATGACACTTAATTACTCTTATATACCCCTTATATTATTAAGACTTCATCCTGGTTCAAATTACTTAATTATAGCTTTTAAACTTCTCAATTAAGTCCCCCAAATATTTCTCAATCACAATTAAATAGGATAAAAAATATTACATATACCAAATTGAAAAATATTCAAACTTAATGAACCATATATAGGGATATTATAATATATATTGCATATCTCAAATAACATTAGATCCCTAACATATCTTGTGAATCCTAACAAAAAAAAATAGCTAGTAACGACTACTTTTAGAATAAAATCCGGAATTCCATAATATCCTAAAACAGTCCCATAAGTCGACCGACAAAAATCACCTGTCGATCGATCGATTGAGGATGTAGCCAAGCCAAAAAATTTGTGCCCATCGGTCGACCTGTCTGTCAACCTAGAGATTCAAAGAGTTCTATTTGTTATCATAAGTCGACCGCTCTATCGACTTATAGATACAGAGAGTTTATATTTAAGGACAAGTCGACCTACCCATTGACCAAGAGATATAGAGATTTTTCCTTCTATACTCCGGTCGACTTACTTATTGATTTATAGATGCTAGAACACTTCTTTCAATTCGTTTTAAACCATTTTTATTGACGTTTTCTCCCCTTTAATCGATTTCTTTTCTCGGTTAGCTCTACTAAATACTTAAATTCAATTTTAATCAATTATTAATATTTCTTTTTCAATTACACATAGGAGCAAATAATTTAACTAATTAGGATCCTATTAAAAACACTCTAAATTGCAAAGCCCTTTTTGCCTATTATATTGCATTCATATTTACATGCTTACGTATCAAATACATGTATGCTTTTTATTAATCTTGAATGTCATATACATACAAAACTTAATTTCACCCCCATTTGATAACTCACTTAGAATTAAACTAATTTGGACTAAGGTTGATAAAGTATTATCTTTGGATGGACGTCTTGGAGTGCCTAACACGTTTCTTGAGTGTAATCGACATCTGAACCTTTCAAAATCTCTTGAAAAATCGCTTTTCAAAAAAGAGTCATTTTTATTTAAAGGGCCAATTATTTCAAATTTATTTCTATTTTGAAATTTGGTGACCCAACACATCAATGAAACTTAATGCTATGTGGCGAGTCCAAATCTTTATTTTTAAAACCTAGTGCACAACATAGCCCATTTTCTAAAACATCAAATGTTTTCAAAATCTTTTCAAAAATTCAATTTGAATAACGTTTATAAATTTCTAATTACAAGGTGCATCACACATTAACTTTACAATTGTTTTAAAATGTTTCTTAGACATAATTTGTAATCTTTTTGAATGTTATAGTTGATTGCAATAAAAATTATTGAACAACGATTTTAGTTACATAAACAGTGGTGACGAAGGTCTGCAAATATTATCTGCGACAATGCCTGTGACCTGCACGGCGGTGGACAATTGTGGACAGTTACGGTTGTGGTTCAACAGCGGCGGTAATCCCCTCATAACTCACTCTAACTAGTAATTTTTTTTTGTTACAATCAACTAAAACACTAAAAATAATATACAAATGATAGCCCTTTTTGTTGGATATTTTTAACAGGCTTCTGCTTTTGGGGCCGGATCCTATTAAAATTGAGATGTGAATCTTCAATAATTCCAATATTACTACGACGCCATACTTTTTTATAATTGAGTGTGCAAGAATTAGTTGCAAATAACAGCTCATCTAACGAACTTGCTGAGTTGGCTAACTAACTAACCACTCCAAGTACTACACATTATTGCTATTTAATTTGAATCGTCATTTGATTTCCTTTTTGTAAGGATAAATATCGTTGAACTTGGATTTTTCATATATAAATTTATATAAGAAACAAAAATTAGAATATTACACCTGAAAATATGAATGAACATAAATTTTAAATATTTATCAATAATATAATAATTTTAGTGAATTCAATATTTATTCATTATTGATATAGTGAGTTCAAAGAATTTCGATTTTTTTTTTTTTATATTTCAAATAGTGAGATTTTTCATCTAAATTAAAGATAAAAATTTTACAATAACTATTAAAAAAAAACCTATAAATAATTCACTTATTAGACTTTTTATTTTAAAAAATAGTCTTTTAAAAAAAAAAAAATCACATATAAGTGTTGACAAGCATAATTAAAAAAATATATTTTTTATGCAATTATTTTCATATACAAAACGAGTTTAAAAATGAAAAACATAATAAAGAGTTAAAAATAAAAACTAGAAAATTTATAGGCTTATGGTTTTTGAATTTAAGAGAAACTATTGCTAAATAAATTCTCATATGAATATTTCACCAAACAATTAAAAAATAATTTATATATAAATTACATAAGTAAAAAATATTTAATTTTTGAAATAATTTTATATTTAAAAGATTCCACAGTAAGTATTCTTTAATCTCAAAAGTAGAAAAAAATAAAATTGAAAATGTATTATATAAATAAATATTATTTAATTCTCAAAATAATTTTAAAATTCAAAAATCTTACACCAAGTACTCTTTAAATATTAAAAAATGTGACAATCATCATTGGATCTCAAAAGAATACAACAAATTGGAATTGAAAATATATTATATAAACAAAAAAAAAAAAATTAATCTTGACCAAAATAATTATTCTTAACCAAATTATAGAGACCATTAAACAACATAAATAATATATTAGATTGTTTTAAAACTATTATTTGAAAAAAATAAAATCAAAATTTGAAAAACCCCTCTAGGAGCTTATTTACATGTTATTCACTATTTTATATATATATATATATGAGAGATGGACATTAATATCTTTGGAGCTTGGCACAAATAATTTTTTAGGTTGCGATTTTATTTTTATTTCTCAATATTTAATTTTGTTATACTTTTATAAAATATATTAAATACAAAATTAAAAGATCAATCATATATCATGCGTAATATTCAAATAAAAAATATATACTAATATAATTTTATTATAGACCCGCGTAATATGCAAGTCTAAAACTAGTATATTAATAATGATGGAGCAACGATGTGCGCCTTTTCTATTTATTTAATTTTTTTTTATGTTTATGTTGTTTAAAAAAAATTAACATTTAAACAAACAAAAAAAAGTATATAATATTTTTTTTTTAATTTTTATTCCAAATTCAAGAAGGATATATTTGGTTGGAAGAAAGGAAAAGACAGGAAAAGATAAATAAGAAGATAGTATTTTTATTCATTGTAAAAGAAAAATAAAAAATAAAAAATTTATTTTAATATAATTTATTATTTTACTTTCATATATTGTAAAAATAAATTAAAATTTGTTATTATGAAAGGTATAATTATAAGTTTTTATCCTCTTAAAAAGCGCTCTCTCAATTTTTTTCTCAAATTAGTGATTTTTTTTTTTTTTTAAATTGTGCTTTTTTTTTTACTTATTTTTTATCACAATTTTTTTTTTTTTCCCCATCTTGTCTTCCAATCAAACAAAACCAGCGAAGAGAAGAAGAAAAGGTAGACTGATCACAATGATCATAACACTGCTAATGCCACGTGTCAGATCCTGACTTAATGGTTGACAGTGGGCAGTACCCGTGTCCTCCGATCCGGTGGTGAGAGCGACAAGCGGATAATTACGTTTTTGCTGGGCCTGGCCCCTAATTCTGTCGGCTAATTACGTTGACTCACTGCTGCCGGCGGGAATCTTTTGGCCCTTGAATTACTAAACTATCCCCCCCACCGTCACGGCCACAGCACGGGACAGGCTGACATGGTCGCTCATGCCTGAATTGCGATGGAGATGGATCTCACCAGATTCACAATTCTGTCACCACCCTCAATTTAATGCTTATGTTTTTTTTTAATCAATCTCCCCCACTACTACGAATTAGTGAAGCGGTGTGGTTTTCAAAATTTGAAAATTATTTTTTATCGATAAACAATATTACTTACTTTTTTTTTATTGAAAATTAAAATTATAATTTAGGGTATGTTTGGTTGGTTGGAAAATAGAGTAGCTGACAAAATTAAAAAAAAAATTATGTTTGGTAAAAAATGAAAATGGAATATAAAAAAAAAAAAAATGTTTGGTAAGGAAAAAAAATTGAATGGAAAAGAAAAAGCAATGGAAAAAAATGTTCATTTTCCTTCTCTTTTTTCCTCTCAAATTTGAGATGAAAATTGAGGAAAAATAATTGAAATTTGAGAAAATATATCAAAATTACAATTATGCCCTTATTTTTGTATATGCTATCTACTGATTCATTTATATGTTTTTTTATTATTTTTTTTTAAGATTTTATTTATTAGTAATTTACGTATATTGTATTCAATTTGAATAATGATTATTATAATTATAATCCTATTTTAGTTAATTATTTTCTTATTAGTTAGTGAATTGCTTATTTTTATATAATTTAGAATATTGATGATAATTTTTTTATTTTATTTTGTAATATGTAAGGATAAAGTAGTAAATTAATTGAGTGTATAATTTTTTTCTTTCTATTTTTCTTATATTTTATTTTATAATATGTAAGGGTAAAAAAGTAAATTCAATGAGTATAATTTTTTTTTTCTTTCTTTACTATATGTATAATATTATATTTTTCTTTTTTCCATCCCTCCAACCAAACAACGTTAAGGAAAATAATTTTTCTTCCACAAAGGATAAAAAAAATAAAAATAAAAATAAAAATCATTTTTCTTTTCCTTTTCTTTTTCCATCCTTCCAACCAAACATACCCTTATAGTCGTGCATTTATGGTTTTATTTTTAGGAAAATAAATAGCCGATCTATTTTTGCATATAAATTACCAATCAAGACCTATTAATTATAAATAAACTAATAATTTCGTTGACTTAACTTTTTGAACAAAATAATCCCATTTATATTTTTTTTTGGATTATGCATGACAAAAATGCACACCACTGATTTTCAGAATTGACATGTGATTAAAAGTTTTTTATTAAGTTAAATTCAAATAAACCAGTTTACGGTAGTAGATATATTCCCGAATATCTATTCCAAAAAAAAAATCATTTACTATAATTAATTATACTAAAAACTCTTGCAAGTAATCACATAATAAATTAATTTTATTTTATTCTTTTCGTGATTAAATTACACAACCATGACCGTCTGTTTTAAACCTTCAAAATAATATCTCAATTATATTTTTTGCATGAAAGAAATATAATTTGTGTTAAATTTATCATAATAAGTTATTTATGATATTTTAAATTAGTCATTCACGATTGTATTGAATTCAATAATCTATGTGAAATTCAACATGGTCAGTTAATTAGAAAATTTTGGTTATTGGGATTCAAAACTTGTGTTGAATTCAACACACGTAAAAGCGTCGTATTTTGTTGGATATAAAACTAAGGATAAATGGGGGATATGATGTTATATTCAACATGAAAATATTATGTTTCGTGTTACATTTTAAATGTGTTTTAGTGTTATATTCAATATAACCGTATTCCAAAACCCATTTACATTTCAAACAAATACAAACCTTATGTAAATGTGAGTTAATGTGTGTGAATTCAACACAACTGGATTAAATCACTAAACAAATACAAATACAAACCTTATGTAAACCCATTTACATTATGTTGAATTCAGCATGAACGTAATTTTTTTCGATCTAAAACATACGATTAGAATATCAATTTAAAAACAAAAAATAAATGATTATTTCAATATAATTTGTTGATGAAAAAAAATATAAAATAATTAATTGGGTAATTTTACCATCAACGTTTTAAATTGGTCAATTATGATAATTTCCCTCAAAGTTCAAAATATATATTTTTGAAAATTATTGAGACTATAAATATAGAATATAACTGATATTCAGAGGTGCAAGTTTGTCCATATATTCCAAAAGGACTCCTTGGTTCAAAAAACAAATTTGGGATTCATGGTAGTTTTAGATCCGAAGAAGGACCCTCAAGTAAATGCCCTTTGTTTTTATTATTTATATAAATAATAAAATAATATTGATCCAATATTCTTTGAGGTTGGAATCGTGATTTGGCCTTTGAGGTTGGAATAGTGATCTAGTGGTCAGGATAGTGATTATGTCCTATCTCTAAGGTCAAGATAGCGATTGATTTTAGGGTAAAATATATGTCAACCCAAGGCTAAGTTTATGTAGATTTTCGGAAAGAATCCAAGTCCAAATAGTATGTGCCTAGCCAAAGGCTAGGTATACTGATTGTGTCCAGCTTTTGAGGTCGAAATAATGATTGATTTTTAGGGTAAAATGTGCCACAGCCCAAGGCTGAGGATATGATAGAAATTGATCTTTGGGGAGAATCTAATTCCGAAGAAAATGTTCCCAATCCAAGGATATGGATAATGATTGTGTCCCCCTTTTTTAGGTTAAAATAGTGATTGATTTTAGGGTAAAATATGCCCCAGCCCAAGGATGAGGATATGACAAAAATGGATATTATGTGAGAATCCACTCCTTAATAACATGTATCCAATGCAAGGTTGGGGATAGTGCTTGTGTTCGTCCTTTGAGGTCAGAATAGTGATTGTGTCCAACCTTTGAGGTCAGTATAGTGATTGATTTTAGGGTAAAATGTGCCCTAGCCCAAGGCTAGGGTTATGACAAAAATAATCTTCCGGGAGAATCTAAGTTCGAATGAAAGGTGTCCTAGCTCCCAAGGTTAGGTATAGTGATTGTGTTCCTTAGCCCAAAGTTGGGTATATAATAGAAATAGATCTTCAAAGAAAATCCAAGTCTGAATAAAATGTGTCTCAGCCCAAGGCTGGGGTTAATTGCATTAGTGCTCTTTTAGTTGGATTGAATAATGAAGATTTTTTTAGTTGGACTTAAAAAAAAAAAAGTTTGTTTGGTAGTTTTACCCTCTTATGAAGACACATGGGTGACTGTCCTTGGAGATTTAATTTATTATCTAAAATTTTCAATTTAGCCACTTAAGCTTCCAATTACACTTTAAAGCTTTCAATTAATTCTTGAAATCTTTGAATCCAGACTTTTCTTTAAATTCAGATATTTTAAAAATTCAAGAAAAAAGAGTTTAAAAAATTCATTACTTTTTTTATTCTTTTTCTTCTTCTTATTTATTTATTTTATTTTTTAATTTTTTTTTATTTACAAAAATGCCTTGTGTTGTCAAAACAAAATGTGGTATCTATAGGGACGACCAAATTAGTCTGACCCAAATCTATTGTGATAGGCATCCATTTGGCCTTTTCCTCTTTATTTATATAGTCTAGGGTTCAAAACCATAGACCTCTTTTTTTCCTATTTGCACTTTAGCCCTCGAATTTCTTAAGTTTAGTATTATTGCCCATTCATTTTTCAAGTACTCTTTTAATTTCAATTTTCTATTTGTATGTGACCCATTAAGTTCATATCAAAAGTTAGATGGTAAAAATAATTAATTAATTTTATTAACTAAATAACCCATAAAAATTAGAACAAATCTAATTTTGCCCTTCCAAAAGAAAACGATTTTTCACTTAGGGTATTTCTTCCGATTGTAAGTTGTATCTACCCACTTATCATAGTCATGTTCAATTGGAAGGAATTTAACCAAGAGAACCCCCTCAGGTACGATATATGTATTCCACGATCTCTTTATCTATGTACTCGAAAGGACCAACAGTATATGATCAAGTCAACAACCCTAGTTCAATCATATTTATTTGATTGATAACATAATTCCTTGTTATACCTGGTTGGAGTCTCATTCCAATCATCGTACTGCTCTGGTTAGAGGCCTGAGTGAATTATATTAAATCGAATCACATGGGTCACGTCCCTTTTGCTAAGAGTGAGAGATCCCTTCTAACATACTTGTATATTACCTGTATGTCCTATTAAACCCAATAAATACCTTTAAAGGCCCATAGTTAGAGAACAATACTCAGTACTATCAAAGTATAGTAATCCATACATGTAATACATAGTACCTCAAGTACAAAAGTTCACATAATACATCACACCTCAAATATCTTATTTTGACTCAAGCAAAACTATCATATAGGATATCAAGGATGATCATGTTTGGTCTCTCACTACTACTTAGTAAGTCTCCTTGCAGATGTTCCAATATCTCATAATAATGGATTTAGACCCGACATTCTCAAAGAGATAAAATCGGATCAAGTTAGTATAGATTGTTTAATACTATTTTCAACAATCCAATACTGGCTAGGAATAATTTAGAATATTGAGTTACGAAATGTCTTTGGTCTTATCATATTTGATCATATTAAATAACTCAACATTCTACTCAACATTTAAGGTTTACATCGATAATGATATAATTGCAAGAATAATATCAAGAAATATTTTATATTAAAATATTTTTACAGATACAATTCTTAAATGTAAGATTATAAAATTGATTATAGGGCTTACATCCAACACTAACTAGTTAGAAGAAATGTCTCAGGGAAAGTATTTCTCCTAGAATGGTAAAATTGAAATTATTCAATACCAATTAGTTGATTAATTATTTTCACTATCCAATTTTTGATATGATCATATGGGTCACACACAATAAAAAATAGAAGTTGGAAAAGTCCTTGTAAAAAAAAGGTAGTAATACTAAACCCTTTGAAAGTTTGGGGGCTAAAGTACGATTATAAAAAGAAGAGGTCTAGAATTTTGAACCCTAGATAGTACCTATATAAGGGAAAGGCCAATATGGTTGGCCCCTATGTGATTTTCGGCCACCCCCATTTGTTTGGATAACTTCTGTTTTTTCTATCTTTGTTATATTGATTTGATTCTTATCTATCATATAGAATCAAATTAAAACTATCTTAGGATCTTGAGATTAGAATCTGATTCTTAGAAATATTAAAAACACTATCCCTATGGAGTTTTCTGTGTGGATACTCTTAGAGAACAGTTTCTCTTGTGTCGGAACAAGATTAGATCTAGCTGCTCTTGGAAGAGTCTACTCAAATTACGCTTAGGGAACTCCCCGGCTTTGAAGCTGAAGCATTGGAAGAGGTAATCAATTAAATTATATTTAATATTTTTTACGTTGATACAAATAGATCCAGCTTTAAGGAACATAATATTAAATGTGATTTCTTTTATATTCTACTGCATAAATCTTATGATTTTAATATCCGGTTCTTTCATTGAGATCATTGAATTTCCATCAATTGTCCGAGGTCATCCCTATAGGTTATCCACAATTTCCTTTTGTTGAAACTAGTACTCCAACATATCTGATTGAGAATTCTAGCAAAATGAAGATGTTAGTGCTATTAATTCAGCTGCATTGGATAGATTTCTTTGAGAAATGATTACATACTTGGTTGCAGACAAAATATCATATGGCGATAAAGTTAATCGTCAAATCTCCAATCGGTATCCAAATGAGCATTTAAATTCTATAGATCCTCCTGGACTTCTTTGGTTCAAGTTAGATTTGAAAATAGGTTGCCCGACAATGTTATTAAGAAATAATATGCCCCGTGATGGACTTTGTAATAACACTCGATTGATAGTTGTTAGATGTGTTTTTTTTTATTAAGGCTCAGATTTTATAATGGAATAAATTCGAAAATTTGATATTTATTCCAACAATATCTTTCAATCTTTCGTCTTCGGACTTTTCTTTTCAAATGACAAGACGATTTCCCATTCGATTTGCTTATGCCATGACAATAAATAAATCGCAAGTTCAATCAGCGAAATTTGTTAGGCTTGATTGGACTACATTGATTTTTAGTCACATACAACTTTATGTAGTTTTAGCTAGATGTAAATCTTTCAAGCGATAAGTGTACTTCTACCTAGTGACGGATCTCAATCCACAAGGAGTATTGTTCATCTAGAAGTTATGTTATAATTTTCTCAACCATGGGATTGGTAAGTAAAATACATTTAAGTTATTTTTCCAATACGTCCTCCAGCAGTAATAATTGTTGTTCTTAATTTTAAACCTATTTAACTAATTTTATATAATAAAATTTTGTTCTAATATATTTATTTTTACATTTTAGATTATTGTAGCTCTTTCTCATTGGTTGACTCACGTTGTTGTGTCTCTTTAGATATTTGTAAATATGACGACGAGAATTTATAGAAAACGAATTTAGTATTTCACTTGAAAAAAATGAATGCGATGTTAGTTTAATTTCTCTAGTATAAATTTTTTATTTATTTTAATAATACGGCAAAGAAACTTGTTTAAATTCTGATTTTCTAATTAGAAAGTCATAAGAACATCTCTAACAAGAGTGTTGTCCAGTGTGCCATATGGATTTTGGCTATTTTGATGCTAAAAATCAGCTCTAATGGAGAGGCCATTCGGTGTGCCATTTTGGCACACCAGGTCTGGTCATGCCATATTTGACACAGGTTGAAAGCAAGCCAAAATGAGCATTGGAGTAGCAACGGTCATAAAATCAGAGAAATACACAAACCCGTCACAGATCCTCGTTGCTGGAATCGTTGTCGCATAACGGCTTCTCGTCATCACAGAACGCCAAATCCTTGTCTTTAATCGCCGAACATCATCGCAGAACGACTTCAATCACAGATCGCGGAACGTGTTCGAATCCTCGTCTTCTTCAATCGCAGATCGTCGAACACCTCGTCTTCTTTAATCGCAGATTGCCGAATGCTCTCTCTCTCTCTCTCTCTCTCTCTCTCTCTCTCTCTCTCTCTCTCTCTCTCTCTCTCTCTCTCTCTCTCTCTCTCTCTCTCTCTCTCTCTCTCTCTCTCGTGTTGGGGTGGGTTGGTTTATAATTAGGGGTGGATTGAGTTAGGGTTTAATTGAATTTAATTAGGGTTTTAATTTATTTTTGTTTATTTGGGTTCAATTAGGTTTGGTATAGTGTAGTTTAGTTTATTAATTTAATTTTATTTGGGTTGTATTAGATTAATTTTAATTCCGGCACTTTAGTTTGAAACAAAAACAAATAAATTGACGGTTAAACTGAAATAAATAATTGAAATTTGATGGTCAAATTAAAAAAAATAATAAAATTGGCAATTAAATTGAAATTTAGCGGTGATTTTAAATTTTTTTATTTAAATTTTTTTAATTTTATTTTTTAAAATAAAAAAAATAAGACATGAAAATATAACATTTTTCTTTGAATGTCTTTAAGATTTTGGTGTGATATTTGAGTAAATTGCTCACCAAAATATATAACAGGAGATGCTCCATGGATGGGGATGGAAGTAGGTTTTATTTTATTTGACGTTTTGGTGAGGGATATGGGTATCGCCGGCGCTCTGTCAATGGCCTCAACTATTGATGAAAGTGACATCAACACTTCAACGAACGCCGGCATTGTCCTTCATTATGTCATACGCGTTTGATGCCGAAGATTTCTAAACAAGTTACTCTATAATTCTTTTTGGGAGGAAAAAAAACGCTTCATGCCTATAATATTGTACTCATAAAAATATTAATAGACAAAAGCGTAAATTTGAGTGATATAATGGGTTGGAAGTAGGACTGTACACAAGTCGACAAGTCGAGGTGAACTGAGTAAATAAATTTGGTTCATTTTTTTTTTTATTATTATTCTAGTTCGAACAGAATCTTGAATATTAAATATTCAAATTTAATTTTAATTTTTTTATTTTTTTTACTTTTCGGTTTCGAATCGAGTTTGAAATCTTATTTTCAAACTTTGTTCATTTGATAATTTAATGAGTTTTTTTTAATTAAATTTTAATGGTTAAAAATTATATAAATAATATTTTTTAATAAAATTAATTATTTGTAATTGCTTCTCGAAAATTTAAGTACAAAATTCAAATATTTAATTTACGAATTAAAATATATAATTATAAAGTTAATATAAATTTATAAATCCTCAGTTAATTATAGTAATTAAATAGGTTAAATGAAAATTTAAAAATTAAATTTAATTGAATTAAGTTTTAGAATTATTTGATATGTAAGATTGTACAATAAAAGAATTTAAAGGTATATTTTATTATTTTTTTTATTAAAAATATGTAATAAAATATTTGAATTTTATACTATTCGAATTGTTCATGAACATTAATGAATTGATTTATAATATATAAAGTTTGTTTATTTAATAAATAAATTTAATTAAAATTTTGAGTTTGATTCATTTATTAAATAAACAAAATTTGAAAGAACTATTATCCAGCTGAACTCGAGTACTTAGTGAAAGGCTTGGTTCAAATAAAAAAGGAAAACCTATTTTCACCAATCAAATAACTTAAAAAAATCTTCCTACTTATTCACCAATGCTATTTTTATTGATATGGCCAAACGTTTGCAAAATATATTTTCTTAGTTTTTGAATTGTGAAAATACAAAATAATTCCCTTTTCGGAAAGGGAAAAAAACTAGTAGTTGGGAATATAATTTTCTTACTCAATTTTTATATATCAAAATACTAATTTAATTTTATATATTAAACACACTAATTTAACTAACTATTGTTATTTTTAATATATATAGAAATAATTACATTATTATATATATATATATATATATATATATATATATATATATATATATATATATATATATATATATATATATATTGAAACTATATTTTTAAATGACATTTTTAGATATATTTTTAATACATATTTTTGAAGATATAAAGGAGATAATTAAGCGTCACAAGTGCCATATTTCAGATTGACTGAATATAAAAAATAAATTAATTATACTCACAGAATAAGATTAATATTATATGATATTGCAATGTTCAACTTTGTTGGTCATTCAGTGGAGCATGCACCATTTATTCCCAAAATGTACAAGAAATTATCAATTAAGCCTATTAATTTTTATTTTATTTTTGCACCAATAACTCCTTTTGTCTTTTCTGACTAAAATATTTATCATGTAGATGTTGAATGTAATATCAATTTTATTTATTTTTTGTTCTTAAGATGTTATCTTTTTTTTACCAATATACCCTTTATGTGGATGTTCAATGTAATATTTAACACATGTGAGTGTTAAATGTAATATCAATTGTTTGTTTGGCATTTTTTTTATGATAATTTTTTCTGACCAAAATACCCCTCATGTGGATGTTGAATGTGACATCAATTATTTTTTATTTTTTTATGATATTATCTTTTTTTCTGATAAAAAATACCCCAATGTGGATGTTGAATGTAATATTCAACACCTGTGAATGTTGAATGTAATATCAATTGTTCTTTTATTTTATGTATCAACGGTTAAAAATCATATGATGTTATATTCAACATTGATAGATGTTGAATGTAATATCAATTATTTTCTACTCTTGTTTTAACAGGTGTTGAATGTTACATCCACGATCTTCTACATTTTTTTACAATGCTACTTTCAGCACATGTGGATGTTGAATATAACATCAATTATTCTCATATTTTTATGGATCGTATTATGCGTGGATATTACATGCAACACTTATGAATGTTAAATGTAACATCAATTATTCTCTTATTTTATGTATCCACGGTTAAAAAACCAAATGATGTTATATTTAACACCTGTGGATGTTGAATTTAACATCAATTACATTTCTCTCACTACAAATTTAACCAAGGTGCGAAGTCAAAACAACTAAAGGGTGAAAAGTGCAAATATGTCAAAGATATGAAAATATCTCTAACAAATCAGAGAACCCAACTGTTCCCAGTTGTTACGCAATTTGGAGAAAGCTTTGATAGCCAAATACTTATTTCCAAAGAAGTTTGAGAGTCAGAATTTGGAGAAAGCTTTGATGGCAGATCAAGCTTTTTATCTTTATATTATTCCACCGCTTTGTGGAGCTTCATTGTTCGACGCTTCACTGTTCAAAACCCCCTTGGAGCTTCTATTCCTCCCCCTTCACAGGTAACCATTTCTTTCGAGGCTGGATAAATCCATGGGGTTATGGGTAGAAGACCTGAACCCCATGTTGTGAAGTAATCGATGGGCCGAGGAGATTCTATTCCTCCCCCCTTCACAGGTAACCAAACAGAGTCTCGGATCCTTTCTTTGGTGATTCTGGAGAGGGGCACAACTTCTACCCATTTTGTGAAGTAATCAATGGGCCGAGGAGATTTATTCCCCACTAGGGAAAAGACCACGGGCTGGTCATCGGCACTAGCTCGGTTAGCGGGGTGTGAGGATGCACGACGAATCGCTGGCACTTGTCACACTTTTTCACGAATTCCCTGCATCTTCAAGCATTTTGGGCCAGTAGTAACCATGTAGGAGTAGCTTCCGGGCTAACGACCTGCCCCCCGAATAGTTTCCACAAATGTCCTCGTAAACTTCCCTCACAACGTAGTCGGTCTCCTTAGGCCTCAGGCACCTGGAGTATGGGCCCGAAAAGGACTTGCAATGCAGGATGTCGTCGATGAGGGCGTACAGTGCTACCGTATTCCATAGGAATGAGCCTGGTCCTTTGGTAGAGTACCATTAGTGAGATAGCTCACGAAGAGATCCATCTAGGTTGGATCGGAGCTGAGGGTATAGATAGTAGCGATTTTGTCAAATGAGACAAAGCTCGGCTTGACCAGATACTCTACGGGAACTGTCTTTTTGAGAGTATATTCCATCATTGAGGCTAGGTTAGCCAACGCATCAGCATGCCTGTTCACTTCTCGGGGTATTTGCTTGACTTGCAGCTTCTTGAAGTTCTTCATCAGGGCCTTTACCCTTTCTAGGTAGGCCACCATGCTCGGATCCTTAGCGAGGTACTCACTGTTGACTTAATTGACCACGAACTGGGAGTCACATAAGACCTAGAGAGTCTTCACTTTAAATTCCCGGGCTAACCTTAGCCTGGCCAAAAGAGCCTCGTATTCAGTCTCATTGATTGTAGCCCGAAATTCGAGCTTGAGGGTGTACTCAATTTTCTCCTTATCTGGGGCAATAAGAACCATCTTGGCACCCGAGCCATTCTGATTGGAGGACCCGTCAGTAAAGAGCTACCACGAATTGGGGTTTAGGTCGGCGTGTAAGCTGACTGAGATGGGGGACATGCCGACCTGGAAAGCTGATGGAGAGGTTTTCTAAGCAGTCTCTTGCTTAGCAGTGGGCTCTTTACCCAGAAAGGTTAGATTGGCTTTGAAATCTTTCAGGACTTGCCCATTTATTGCCATCTTGGGGCGATACTCGATGTGGAATTGGCCCAGTTCAAGGTTGTACTTCATCAATCGCCTAGAGACATCAGGGGAAATGAGTATTTGCCTTAACAGCTGGTCAGTTAAAACCACAATGGTATGAGCCTGAAAATATTGCCTGAGGGCAATCAATTAAGCGTAGGCCAGTTTTTCAAACCTTGTATATCTGGTTTCGGCATTGGTAAGGACCCTACTGAAGTAGTAGACCGGGCTCTGCACACCGACATCTTCCCTAACAAGCACGACGCTTACCGTCGTGGTAGAGACGGCCATGTATAGGAGCAGTTCTTCCCCTTTTTGCGGCGTAATGAGCAGTGGTGCTGAGGAGAGGTATTTCTTTAACTCTTGGAAGGCGCTATCACACTCTTCGGTCCATTCGAATGCCTTGTTCCCTCTGAGAATTTTGAAAAAAATAGAGGCATTTCTTAGACGATCGGAGATGAATTGATTCAGGGTGGCCAATCGACCTATGAACCTCTTTCTTACTTCGCGGGGAGTCCATACCGAGCACATGCTGATCTAGTTGGGGTTGGTATCAATGCCACGTTGCGAGACCATGAAGCCAAGAAACTTGCTAGTGGACACCCCGAAAATGCATTTGTTTGGATTCAGCTTCATATGGTAAGCTTAGAGTTTATCGAAGCAGATTTGGAGACCTCGGTCTTGAGCTCAGATTCTTTTTATGAGCATATCGTCGATGTATACCTCCATTGTATCCTCGATCTCTTCTTTAAACATCTTATTCACAAGCCTCTGATAGGTCGCTCTAGCATTGCGAAGGCCGAAAGACATTACCTTATAGAAGTAGGTGTCTCTGTCCATGATGAACGAGGTCTTACACTTGTCGGGATGATACATGAGGATTTGGTTATAGCCAGCGTAAGTGTCGAGGAAGCTGAGCTGCTTGTGCCCCGCCGTAGCGTCTATCATAATGTAGATCCTTGTAAGGGGAAAGAAGTCCTTCGGCAAACCTTATTTAGATCCTTGACGTCCATCCAAAGTCGCCATTTATTTCTAGTAAGACAACGTTGGTTAGTCAGTTCGAGAATTTGACATTTTCCACGATATCCGACCTAACGAGCTTGTTCATTTTTTCTTCAATTATCTTTTGTCAGTTTGAGTGGTTTTTTTTGTTATTTATTTTTTTTTTTTATAGAGAATAGGCAGGTGGTGCAAGTCGACATAAAGCCGGTGCATGGCCTCATTGGGATCGATCCCGGAAAGCTTATTATGGGACCAAGCGAAAATGTCGCAATTATTTCTCAATAGCTCAGTGATATTGGCTCGTTGCTTAGGGCCGAGAGGGGCTCCTATCCTTACCCTCATTTTCGCGATGGTAGGGTGAAAGAAGACTTTGAGCAAATCTTCATAAGGTCGGGGAACGGGCTCTTTATCCTAGGAATCATCAATCGAGACGGGTTCGCTTCTTTTGGCCAGGGCCACAAGCTCGAGAAGAGTCCGGCAAGAATCCCCGAGCTCGGGCTCTTGCTGTAATTGTTATTTCTTCTCTATGTCCCTTCTTGCATAGGCCGGGGCAACTTCTTGGTCTCCTAGGACCTCGCCTATCCTGGAACCAGTAGGAAACTTCATTTTCTAGTGATATGGAAAACAAATGGCCTTCAAGATAGCCACGGTGGGCCATCCCATAATCGCATTGTATGGTGACGGCCTATCCACGATTAGAAATTTGGACCGAACGGTGGTCATTTTGGGCCTGGACTCAACCATGACGGGCAGCGAGACCCATCTGACGAAGTTGACGACGTCACGTCTGAAACCAACGAGATGAGACTTTACATGTTGAACAACATTGGCTTTTACGCCCATTCTTTCAAAGTCTTATTTAAAGATGATATCTATTGAGCTTCCCCCATCGACCAAAATCCCCGATATCTTATAGTGATTTATTAGGGCAGAAATGACCAGGGCATCATCGTGCGGAACGTGCACCCTTTTCATGTCGGTTTTGTTGAAAAAGATGACGTTATGTGAGGCAGCATCTATCGTGCTGACCTCATACACGTCCTGCTCAGCCTGTCTCTTGCCCTTGTTTTCATATCTCTTTCGAGAGGAAGATGTTTCGCCACCAAGATCCAGTCTTCCGTGGATGATGTTAATCTCTCCGTCCACCCTGAGGTCAACATCGTCCCTAAGGTTTTCTTCGTGGGGTAGAGGTTGGCTATCATTTCTCCTACGTTGTTGACCATGGTATTCGTCACAGCTGTTATTCTTCCCGACCCGAGCCTCGTTTGCTCGGTGGACATAGTTCCTGAGGTATCCTCATCTAACGAGGGCCTCAATCTTATCCTTTAGATGGAAACAGTCCTCGGTGGCATGGCCACAGTCCCTGTGGAAGTCACAATATTTGTCTGCCAACCTTCCCAAGAACTTCCCCCTCAAGGGGGTCCCTTCCCAGTGTTCTCGGCGAAAATGGTGACAATGGAGGCTGTAAGCAGGGTGAAACTGTGCTGGCAAGGCCCTAGGGATAACTTCTTATCCTCGGGAAAGGGCCCCAACCAGCCTTTAGCCTAAAGCCTTCTCGAGGCCTGAGCTCGGCTTGACCCTTTATCAGGTCGACCCTTCTTTTTTTGGAGTCCTTCCCTCTCTCTTTTCACTCTGTCGATGAGGTCCACCTTGTAGAAGTTGGTTCCAAGATTCAAAGCTTCTTGAAGACATGAGATTGGTCTTGAACTTAAATCGTAGGAGAGTCTCCGGTGCCTTAATCCGTCAATAAAGGATTTGAGGGCCACGGCATCGAATACCCCTTCACAGGCAAGTGACTCCATCCAAAATCTATCAATGTAATCGCCTAAGGTCTTATTGGCTTCCTGCCTGAGGACGAGAATATGAGAAACGGTTTTGGGCTTCGCCGAGATCGCTTGAACCTTTCTAAGAATTACTGCTCAAGCTGGAGGAAGGTGAAGATCAAGGCCGGAGCTAGGTCATTAAACCATGTTCGAGCAGGACCGGTTAGGCTGAGCGGGAAAAACTTGCATCTCACCGTGTTGGAGGCGGCGTGCATATCCATATGGGACACAAAGATAGAAAGATGATCTATGGGGTCGGTGGTCCCGTCATTCTATGCTACTAGGGGTTGGAAAATCGATACGAGACCAGCTCGTCCATGATTTCAGCAATAAAAAGAGACCTTACCCCAGTATGCAGCTCGGCTGGACCTCCGGTGTTCCGTATCCAGTTAAGATCGGCCTCCATTTTAGCCATGCATCGCTCTATAGCTATTTTCCCTCTCGTCGGGACAACGACCTGACTGGCTATAGCTCGGGCTTCACGCCTCCTAGCTGGTGGCAAAAAATGAGAGTCTACTTCACGAATTTGGGGAGATCGACACTTAGATCAGTCCTGGCAACTATACTCTCGGGCCGATGGTGACCCTGGCTTGTCTTCAGGTCATCACTGGCACGTTGAATGAGACATGGACCTCGACGCAATAAGGGGTCAAGATCTATTTCCCTAGCTGTCTGGTTACCGGGCTAAGATTGGGCCCGCGCCACATGTCTGAGAGAGGCGACCAATCGATCATCAGACCCCTATAGGTTATCTCCATATCCTGCAATATAGAGATCCGGCCCCCTTGATCTGGGGCCAGAGGTAAGCGGGAGATGAGAATGTTGAAGTAGTCTTGGAACTTGCTGAGCTGGCGTTCCATATTGTCGAGCCCGACGACATCAATAGTACTGCAATATTGATTGTCCCTCAATATTGATATTTTCCTCCTCGACTGGATGGCGAGCAATGACCCTGGTTTCCGGTCTGGGAGCTTGTGACATAATTTCAGTGGGGTTTCTATTCACCGCGACGTTTTGGTTCCTTGATCGCAAAGAGTGTTCAGACCTTGTGTTCATCAAATCTTAGCAAAACAGGTAGCTGATAACTTGGAAAAGACTATTTGTAAGCTTCTCATAGACAACGCCAAACTGATAGTGTCGGGAATTGGACCGACCAACAATATGGTCAGGTCACTACTTGCTTGGAGAGTTGCCACCGATTTAGGGATGATCTTCGTCCTCACTGGAGCCTTCGATCCGAGCTAGTCAGGCATTGTTCGGCTTGGTATCCGAGCTGGATGATACCATCCTGCGGTTCTTCGTCTTGGGTTGTTGTTCAGGTAGAGTTCTGATCTTTCACCTGCACACAGGACAGACCGAGGTGTTCCCGATGTGTTCCCTTCGGCATGAGAGTAAGAGCTCGGAGGGGAAGAAAGCAGGTCGTACGGAGTAAAGCTATTACCTCGACCTGATGAGTGTGTTTTTCACGTGTCGTAATATATTGATGAAACCTTCTATTTATAGGCGATGAAACGATTAGCATTCCAGAAAATTAGAGCCTTAAGCTCAGTTTAGCACTAAGTAGTCAGGCGTGTGAGGAACACCGCGGACTATAGTTATGGGCTGGGGGGCCCTTTTGTTCGCTGGTGGAGAAGCCCATGGGCCAAGCATGTTAAGGGAGCGACAGGTCGACCTGGGCAACGAGGCGCAGGTCGGGGTGACTGCTCCAGTCTGCCCTGGGTGGCGATAATAGAAGGGATTTTTGCTTGGTAATCAACCAAGTGCTTCGTGTTGACCAACTTGAGGAGGCGCCCAAGCTGTCTATTCACTAGGCTTATCAGGCTGTTGCTAATGAAGTGTTGTCCTCACATGACAATTTTGATCCAGATAACAGACACACGGAGGTGTTCGGATTTTACCCCACATCAAAATATGTACACGGTGCTTCAAATTTTGGGGTATATATATGGGCTAAGACAGTAAAATGTAATGATGATTTCCTAGGTGAACTTTCACAATTATCGGAAAAAGAAATTATTTATATAATCATTAAATATATCGTTATTTATATTTTTGAAATAATATATATTTATTAAAAATATAACACATGGGTTCTTAGTTTTTTTTTTTTTTTTTTTTTTTTTTCAATCACCATTCGATTATCCTTAAAACATTTAGCTTATTCTTAAAATATTTTAGAAATTAAATATTTAATTTAATTTTAAATATTCAAGTGAAAATGCGCTTTTAAAATAGACCAGAAAAATAATTAATCGAGCCGCAGGTCGTGAAATGATGATTGTATAAAAAACATTGTCATGTAATCGTCATGCAACTGTAATCCCACCCGTGCGTTACGGAGGCGTAAAAGAAAAGAAAACACTGGTGGACAAAAGAAGTGGCACAATAAACAAAGGAATAAATCAAACTGGCACGTGTCAAGATTCTATGGGTTAACAATTGGCAAAATAGTCAACTCCTTGGATCTAGAGATTATACAACTTCTTTCCCACTGCCACCCAATTCTCAACCTTCTCTAGCCTGGAAGATAGTTTCAATGTCTTTAAACTCTCTCTCGCACATACTCAAAAGGAGAAAATACATTAGTCGCCCCTAAATTTTTGTCACTTGTTTCAAATTGTTTCTTATTTTCTATTATCTTTACATTAAGCCTCTCTTTTTTATATATATTGGGCTAATGTGAGGGCTAATGAACTTTTCATGATTTGAAGAAATCTAGAGCATGTTTTTGTTTTTGTTCCTTGATTTCTGTTTTCGCTTCCAAAATTTTAGGATCAATATATAGAAACGTGTTTGATAAACACCATTTGTTTCCCAAAATTTTGGGCGTAATTTGGTAATAATTTCTGATTTCCTTAAAAATCTGATAAACAAAAAAAATAAAATGATTTATATTCACTTCTACAAAACATCCCGCTGGCTACTATCACCACGCTAACCATTACCACCCCATCGGCCCCCATACATTTAAAGAAAAAAGAAAGAACAAATGTTGCAACTGATATGGAAAAACTCTCGCTCATAACTGACATAGGCTTGTAACCTTAAACGGGTCAGATCGAGTATGAAATCTGATCCGGAATAGACAGACCCAATGGATTATTTAGGTTGAAGAATGACAAGCCCGAATGGGTGCTAACTTTAGTGGTCTTCTGAGCAAGACTTACGGCCTCATAAAAAGGCCCATATTTGGGTATACTCAAACCCACAGTATTCAAGACCAATGAATGAATAGGCTAGTCTATAGTGAACGTCTCTCCTACACTTGAAGAGATATGACAAATTAACTGTAACGACCCATATTTAATGGCGACTGTTACAGAGATCTCTCCTGAAATTATGGAGATTGTGGCTATCTTCCAAGCCGTTAGGAGCATATCACGTAACAGATGATCTCTCCAAAGCAACGACAATATATTTTCTGAGCCCATATAAAAGGCAGGTATGACTGGTAAATTTTTACGGTTCAATCTGCGTACTGTTTTCTCCATTACCAGATTAACTTATTCTCATGCCGGAAGTTCTTTGACTGACACCACACTGGTGTCCCTGATTAGAATTATGGTTTTACAGGTCATTAAGGAAGACGAAGAGGTTTTTGGCACATGTGTAGCTGTTACACGTGTTAGGAATTTCTGGTAACATCATTTGGCACCGTCTGTGCTAAATGCTAACGAATTTTTATTTTTTTTTTGTCACGGCTATGAGGCAACTACATACGAAAGGGACAGCGATGAGTCGAATCAATGACTTTCCATTGCCACCTGATGTAGATTTACCAGCGGAGGTACATGAAGAAATTCATGCTGATCCTCCGCCGGTGGTGTTAAGTTCTGATGAGAAGATTGATGCTCTCACCATAATAGCAGGTCACACTCGCCGACAACCAACAACGACGGTGGGGGAAAAAACAGAGTCTCCAAGGCATGCTGATCTGCAATCCTATGAGGAGCAACCTGCCCAGGGAGATGTAAGTCACCAATAGGAGAAAAAAATGTACAACCGAACTGAAATTGTTGATTCGCACCAATAGATCAGAAGTAGAGTGGAAAAAGGTCAGACTTTGGATGAACTGGATACACTGTTTAAAGGTACAGAGATGTCGTTCTCACTAGATATCCCAGCTGTATTACTTTCTGAAAATTTTAATCCTACAAAGTTCGAGAAGTATGATGGGAAAGTAGATCCTGTAGACCATATCCGCTAGTTCAAGCACATCATGAACCTTTATGGTTCGAGAGTCTCTACACTCTGCAGAGCTTTCGCCACAACATTAAAGGGTTCGGCCCTTGAGTGGTTGCATACACTCCCACCGAACTCCATCACTTATTTCAAGGAATTTGGAAAGATGTTTATCAACTGCTTCATGACTTCTCAAAGGTTAATGAAAGGTCCTGATTTTTTACTGGCCTTGTGTTAAGAGAAAGGAGAAATTTTGTACCAATATATGAGCCGATTCAATGAGGAGTTGACATGCATTGAGGGTTGTGATACCAACCTCATCATTAATGCATTTATATCAGGATTGTGTCTTGGCCGTTTCCAAGATTATCTAACCAAGAAGAATCCCCAAAGCATGTCGAAGTTGATGGAAAAGGCTAAGCCTTACATGAAACTAGAGGACGTCAAGATCGCAAGAGAAGGAAATGGGTCTTCCGAAGATCACCCCAGATAAGGAAAGAAGGACAATAGCAAGTTGAAAGTCAACAACTCAGACAGGCGTACAGATCGAATCAGGAGTTCGAGTTCCAAATCAGAAGCTCGTTAAGAGCCAAACCTGTTTGGCCTGAGAATACTGATCTCTAGAATCCTGCACGAAATATGTGTTTCTGAAGTAATTCAATGGCTTCCTAGGTAGACTTCCAAGTCCAACATAAAGAATAGATCCAAATACTGTGACTTCCATAAGGATCATAGCCATGATACAGATGATTGCTGGGAGCTTAAAAATGAGATCAAGTGTTTAGCTGATACGGGACAATTGTGCGATTATCTGCAGGAGCAATCAAGAGACAAAAAGAGGCCTAAAAATGAGGGTCGACGCAAAGAACACCGTGAAAAAGACCATAAATAAGTTGTCCCAATGAGAATCGTGAAGTAATATTCATGGTAAATTGTGAAGCAGCACTAGAAAGCTGTTTTGGAGAAACAATGGCGGCAACAGTGAATATGGGACCAACCATTACGTTCTCTGAGGAGGATTGCAAAGGGATCGTTCACCTCCATAGGATGCTTTGGTCATCACTCTATGGATCTCCAGTTTCTAGGTAAGGCGAATCCTAATCGATAACGGTAGCTCTGCTAATTTTATTTTTGTGACTACTCTGAAGCAAATGGGAATACCTAGTTCGGACGTCAGCTCTACGCAGACTGTTATGGTGGGATTCAACGGAAACCTTACATCACCGTGTAGAAAGATCATTTTATCTGTCACCTTTAACAAATGGGAACGAGGGTACATAAAGGCTATAGAGTTCATGGTGGTAAACTCAGCATCACCACATAATGCAATACTTGGGCGTCCATGGTTACATGTGATAAGAGCTATTGCATCAACATACCATCAGTGTGTTAATTATGTAAATGATGGTTTTGTGGCGCGGATAAAGGGTGTTCAAGTGGATTCAAGGAAATGTTTTAGTGTAGCTATGAAGGGTAAGATTACACCTTTATAGCAATTAAAGCAGGAGCCGGGAGCAGCTCTGTCAAAAAGCTCGGCAGATGAAATTGATGATTTTAGGGAGCACACAAGTGTGATCCAGCTCGTCGAGCAAGTAAAATAAATCGCCTTCAATAATGGGGCTCATAATCTTATGATTGGTGGATCATTAAGCCAGACTGAGGCTGAAAAGATCAGCAAGATGCTCCAAGAGAACCTGGACATCTTAGCCTGGGCTCCAGGAAATATGAAGGGTATCAATCCAGACATTGTGGTACATCGCCTAGATATTTCTAGGTCTTACCCTCCAGTCCGATAGAAAAAAAAAATACTTTCAGCCTTGAAAAAAAACAAGTGATTGAAGCCGAGGTAAAAAGACTGCTCCCCATTGACCATATAAGGGAAGTGATGTACCCAAGGTGGCTGCCCAATCCGATTTTGGTAAAAAAGAAGAATGAGAAGTGGAGAATATGAGTGGACTTCATTGACCTCAATCAAGCATGTCCAAAAGACTGCTATCCAATGCCAATAATAGACCAGATGGTAGATGCAGTAATAGGGCACCAGCGGCTAACCATGATGGATGCATATACGGGCTACAATCAAATCTGCATGGATCAGTAGGATGAGGAGAGAACATCGTTCATCACACTGAAAGGTACCTACTGCTACAAGGTAATACTATTTGGTTTGAGAAATGCACAAGCCACATATCAGCAGTTAGTAAACTGCATTTTCCAAGATCAAATTGGAGCAACTATGGAAGTCTACATAAACGATATGCTCGCCAAAAGCTCCAAGAAGGAATATCACCTCAGCCATGTAGCAGAGGCCTTTGCCATTATGAGAAAATACAACATGAACCTAAACCTAGAAAAATGTGTTTTTGGTATTGAATCTGGCAAGTTCCTAAGCTTTGTGGTTAACCAGACTGGCATCATGGTGGACTTTGGACAAATAGAAGCTGTCAAGAATATGAAGTCTCCTACAACTATAAGAGAAGTCTAGGTGTGCCCCGTTCTTCAAGATTTTGAAGGGGAATGAAACCTTTCAGTGGGATGATGACTGTGAACGAGCTCTCCAATCTATTAAAGACTACTTGGGCTCAGTAGAGACATTGGCAAAAGTAAATCCAGGAGAATAACTTTCTCTCTATCTGGCGATGACACCTGTAGCAGTGAGCGCCGCACTAGTCCAAGATCTTACAGGAGGGAAAAGGCTAGTGTACTACATCAACAAGTTATTAGTTCCAGTAGAAACACGCTACACTAAGTTGGAGAAGCTTGTCCTAGCCCTGGTAACTGCAGCATGAAAGTTTAGACCATATTTCCAGGCACATGTGATTAATGTGTTGACCTCATACCCGCTCTGTTCGGTAATGCACAGGCCAGAAGCTTTGGTTGTCTCATAAAGTGGGCTATCTAACTTGGTGAATTTTTCATTAGGTATAAGCCTAGAACAACAATTGAAGGTTAGGCTTTAGCCGACTTCATTGCAGAACTAACCTCTCCAATGAAAGAGGAAGTAACTCCTCTATTTGCTACAGCATAAACGTTGTGGGTTGATGGATCTTCAAATATGAAGGGGTGTGGTGTGGGTATGGTCCTACAAATACCTGAAGGAGGTCGGCTTGAAAACGCAATACAAATTGGCTTTCGAATCTCCAATAATGAAGCTGAGTATGAAACTGTAATTATTGGGTTAACTCTTACGCAAGAGATAGGTGCCCAACATTTGGAGGTAAAATCAAACTCCCAATTGGTGGTCAACCAAATTAATGGGTTGTTCATCATTAATGAGAAGAGGTTGTGACTCTATGTTGAAAAGGTGAATGAGCTGATCTTTTTATTCCAGAGCTGCAAATTTGAGGTTATTGTACGACGAGCGTTTGTTACACGCTCACGTATTGACTACTCGCAAGTGTACGAGGTCAAAGTTTTAGTATAATGTAATATTTAAGATCGGGTATCATATCCACAAGGAAAGATCGTCGTTATTATCGAGTACCGTAATTGTCAGGATCTAACTTTATCTAGGCTAAAAAGAATGATTTTAAATTAATTAATACTAATACTAATATAACCTAATTTAATCTATACTAAATATACTAATACGATATGGTTAGGGGATGGATTATCTAGGGATTAACTTTATTTCCTTAAACGCATTTGATTTCATTTGGTTTACAATAATGGTGTTCGACCTATTCGATAATCTCAGTTCGTCAACTCCCCCGCCACCTCTCCCGAGTGTAAGATGAGGGAATATGCAAATTCGTGTCAACGAAAAAATCCCCCTCAATGTCTTAACGACCCTAGGTCACGTGAGTCTCGCCCCAACATCATTGATTGCATACAATCCAACTCCCTCCTGGGCTATTGGATCGTCGCGTTGTGTTTACCCTATCGACAATCTTAGTTTGTAAACTCCCCTGCTATCTCTCCCGAGTATAAGACGAGAGAATACACGACTTCGTGTCAATAAAGAAGTCCCCCTCAACGTCTTAACGACCCTAGGTCACGTGAGTCTTGTCCCAACGTCATCGATTGCCCACAATCCAACTCCCTCTCGGGTTATTAGATTATCGCGTTGTTTACCCTAGTTCGAATCCGGGGTTACCTCTTCCGAGTGTCAAACCTTGAATTCTCGATATATCTATCTAAGCATAATAAATAAATAATACAGCAAACACAATCAAACTAGCAAAGAACAATCATTAACGAAACACAACTCAAACAAAACTACGTTTTTATAAATAATATTAATCTCATATATAATCCACGTTTAACTCATGGTCATAACCGTTTATAAATTGAAATCAAGCTAAACATGCTCAAACAAATATAGAAGTTAAGAAATAAAAAGAAAAACGGATGAATTTAGCCGTAGTCCAAAGATTAGCCACTAAAACCATCCAACGATCGCTTCTCCTTCTCCACGTGGTAATCTTCTCATTCGGATTTATTTGAGCACTCCCCATACTCTCTCTCTATTCTAAACTAAGCCCTAAGGGCTCTAATGGCCGGAAAGAGGAAGAGAAAAGGAGAGAAGAAGAGTTTAAATAGGCAAAATATCTCAAAAAAATATCTAATCTAGTGCAGAGGTCACCGTCGCGGCGGTGGAGTATGTCGGTTAAGTCATCGCCGCAGCGATGGAGACAACGGTGGATTTGGTGACCATCCTACAGTTTCATCGCCGTGGCAGTGGATTTCACTGTTGCGACAGTAGATGTCCAACAAGAATTGGCCCTCTTTGCATTTTCACCGCCGCGGCGGAGGTTTGACGCCGTGGAGGTGGGCTTCTTTTCAGAATATTGTCTCCTTGCTCGTTTTTTCACCATTCTTCAATCGTTCTTGGTTTAATCTGATCGTTTACGCTTCGCTTTCCTACCTTTTCACCCCAAACACCTGATTTATACAAAAAGAATAAAAATTAATTAAAACATAATAAAACTTCTATAAAAATACTCTAAAACTAACAAAACCGATTTGAAAATATATAGGTAAATCACACCTATCAGTTATCCGAGGACTGAAAACACAAAGGCAGATTCCTTATCTATGCTAGCTTCTACCCTAGGATCGGATTAGTGATTTGAACTGGTGGAATTCCTGGATCAACCATCTGTACTAGCCCTAGTTAGCTAGTGTGTATGTATAGGCCAATTGGATCCAAAACATGATTGGAGAGCCTCTATAGTTCGATACTTGAAAGAGGGAGCTTTGCTAGAGGATAAAGACACCGCTAGAAAGGTTTTGTACAAGGCATCGAGGTATGTGTTAACCAATGATAAATTGTATAGGCGTTCTTTCTTCCAACCATTGTTGCTCTGTTTAGGGCCAAAATAAGCAAACTATGTCCTACAAGAGATACATGAAGAAGTTTGTGGGAACCACCAAGAAGGACGAACCTTGGTACACAAAGTACTAAGAATGGGATACTATCGGCTAACCATGCGCATTGATGCGCAAGAATACATCAAGAGATGTGACAAATGCCAATGATTCTCTAATGACCACAAAGTTCCTGCTCAACAACAAACTCCAATAACCAGCTCATGGTCATTTGCACAATGGGAGATGGATGTGTTGGGGTATTCGCACCAGCACCTGGAAACCAAAAGTACTTGCTGGTGGTAAATAATTATTTTACCAAGTGGGTCGAGGCAGAAGCATTCGTAACGGTAGGAGAAAATGGATAAAATAACTTTTTTTGGAAAAACATCATCTGTTGTTTTGGTATTCCTGCAGTCCTCATTTATGATAACGAGACACTTTTTCCGGTGATAAATTTACTTGGATGTGTAATGAGCTGAAGATTGAACACAAAACATCTAGTCCAGCCTATCCACAAGCTAATAGGAAAGCTGAGGTGACAAACCGTTCTATCAAGGAGGCGCTCAAAAAATGACTAGATGATTCCAAAGGAAAGTGGATAGAAAAACTCCCAAGTGTATTATGGGCTTATCGAACCACCCCAACATCTACTATTGGTGAAACAACTTTCTCCCTAACTTACGGAACTGAAGCAGTCGTTCCGGTGGAGATAGGGATGCCGTCTAGACGATATAACACAATTAACCTGGTCGATAATGAAGAACTTATAGGAAAGAAATGGATCAGTTGGAAGAAAGGTGGAAAATGGCATTATTGCAGATGACTGCTTATAAATCAAGGATGACACAAATGTTCAATCATGTAGTCCGTCCACAATACTTCACAATAAGAGACCTGGTACTTCGGAGGGTAATGCCACATCGCCCAAAAGATCTCTTGGGAAAATTAGCTCCTAACTAGGAAGACCCTTACCGTGTAACTAAAGTAAACAGGCCAAGGACCTATTGGCTTGAAGATCTTGACGGCGTAACAATTCCCAGACCCTGGAGTATCTCTCATCTATGCAAATATTTCATATGAATTCTTGATCATTTTTTCTAAATTTCTGTCTTTGGTTCAATATTTTGAAATTATACTATCTTATTTTGAGAAACACTTTGAATAAAAAGAATAAATTTTCACTCCATCAGTTTTGCAAACATTTATTACTGCATTATTATGCTTCTGCATTTTCTACAACATTTAACGAATTAAAATAAGTGTAGTGCAAATAGTTGACATTGAGGTCAGTAACAACTGAGTTCTTTAACTCAGACTATAACCGAGAACATCGGCTTAGAATTGAAATGGGCATCTCAGCCCAGTAACAATTGAGTTCTTTAACTCAGACTATAACTGGGCACATTAGCTTAGAATTGAACTGAGCACCTTAGCTCAGTAACAACTAAGTTTTTTTTTTTTTTTTTAATTTATTTATTTATTTTTATCTCAGACTATAACTGAGCACATCAGCTCAAAATTGAACTAGGCACCTCAGCCCAACAACAATTGAGTTCTTTAACTCAAACTATAACTGAGCACATCAGCTCAAAATTGAACTAGGCACCTCAGCTCAACAACAACTAAGTTCTTTAACTCAGACTATAACTGAACACATTAGCTCAGAATTGAATTGGGCATCTCAGCCTAGCAACAACTGAGTTATTTAACTCAGACTATAACTAAGCATATCATCTCAGAATTGAACTAGGCACCTCAACCCAGCAACAACTGAGTTCTTTAACTCAAACTATAACTGAGCACATCAGCTCAAAATTGAACTGGGCACCTCATCCCAGCAACAACTGAGTTCTTTAACCCAGACTATAACTAAGCACATCAGCTTAGAATTGAACTGGGCACCTCAGCCTAGCAATAACTGAGGTGGCGTTTGGTAACCGTTTATTTTCCTATCCCAGCAGTGGGATGAGAATGAGATGTGATAGGATGAGAATTATGTTTCCTTCTTGGGAGTAGAATCGCAGAGGTGACTGGCGACGGTCGCCGGAGATGGCTGGCGGACGACGGCGGTGACGGTGGTCTGCGACAGTGGCAGACGGTGGTCGGACGGCAATTGAACAATGACAAATGGTTTTGGGAATGGAATGGGAATAATGAGAAACAACTTTTTTTTTGTTTCTAATTTCTTAAGAAAAATTCTCAAATGTGAATGGAATGGAAATGGAAACAAAAATTACCAAACGCTATTCCCAAACAAAATTCCCAAAAATCTGGGAATGGGATGGGAATTTCTAGAATGGAAGTGGTTACCAAACGAGGCCTGAGTTATTTAACTCAGATTATAACTAAGCACATCAGCTCAAAATTGAACTGGGCACCTCAGCCTAGCAGTGACTGAGTTCTTTAACTTAGACTCTAACTGAGCACATCAACTCAGCAATAAACTGGGCACCTCAGCCCAACAATAACTGAGTTCGTTAACTCAGATTTTGACCAAACATGACATATCAAATTATCATTATAATTAGAAAGAAGGGCAAAATAGCCCAACAAATTTTTGTAATACTTTGGATGACACTGTTCAAATAATCTCACTCACATTACAGATTGAGTGAAGTTTGATCTCCGTTGTTTTCGTCAGCAATGTTCAACTTCTTCAATTAGGAAAATCTAGAAAACTTATCTTAGTTATAGGTTTGAAACTGGTTAACTTTTGGAGTTTTATTTGATTATACTGTCTATGATAACGATGGTTTTTATGACTAAGGAGATGATCCAATTCGACTTACTGTCATAGCCTAATGTGTAATTCATAACTAGTTCAACTTCTTAACCTAGTTATGAAGGAGGGAAAACAAGGGTATGTGCAAGGAGATTCAAACAGTTAAAGGAACAATAACACGAGATCAAGAATATTAAGAACCCCATATTTTTCATTATCAAGAGAAGAGGGTACATGACTATTACAAAAAAAAAAAAAAAAACCCAAAAAATACTGTTCTTAAGAACACAAAAGACTGTTATTCCAAAATAAATAAAAAAACAAAATACAAAAAAGAAGATTTTTTTTTGTCTTTTTCTTAAACCGGGGTTGAAGAAGCTTCATTCTAATACCGGAGAAACGAGAGAACCCAGATCTTCCGAGTTTGAGTTGGAGAAGTAGAAGGAATGCTTCTCGTATTTGTTAAGTTTGTTGATCAAATCACGGATCTTGGCTTCTTGGCTTCATTCTTCTCGAGAAGTTTGTCCCTTTCTGCCTTGACGGTATTGGTGAAGAGATTGTGGTAGTTAAAGTTAGCAACCAAGTCGCACTTGCTCCGGTTAATCCTTTTCACCTTCTCCCTAAGATCGTAAAGGCAATGGATTGCTTGAAAATACGCCGCTTCCATGGCAGAAAAGACAGCAGAAGCCTCCTTACGGGCAAATAGATGGGGATAATTCTCTATAGCGATTTTTGCCACCAACATCTGGGAACGAAAGCGTTCTCCCAATTCTATCTTGACACACCTTTCAGATTGAATCATTTCAAAAGCAGAAGGCTTAGTCTATGAAGTGGATGCCATGACTACAGAAGGTATGAGAAGGAAGAAGAAAGAAAACTCAAGAACTTAAAGAAAGAGTCTGGACTTGTGAAGAATTGTTGACACCTAGTTTGGCTTTAAATAGCTAATCAAATTAAGAGAGAGAATGAGCTGAAGCATCGAAAAAAGAAGCATTAAATATGCGAGTGACGTGTACTGACAAAATACGTACGTCAATTATCACAAATTCTCGAGGCTTAAAACGACGGTTACTATTTCAATACAGATCATGATGATAAAGTGTTATCATTACTAAAAATTAATTACAGACATACAAAAGAAAAGTTGAAAAGATGGAAGGATAGGTCAGGGAATGGCACTCTAATCAGTGACGTTCGATTGATTTGATATCAGCATGACAATAACATCAGTTGGTAAGGTTTGGTTCAAGGTCTGACCTGAGCTCTCTATTGGCATCTTAGATGCCGATGTGGGTTATATTTCTACATTGTCAACAAGTTCTTCCTCCCAACCTTTTGCATTGCCTCATTCTGGTTCATCTTCCAGATCATCTGCCAAGAAAGAAAGATCTAAGTTAAGGAATTCCTCTGACATTCGCCTCTGGTAGAATGAGAAACCTATCTTCTAAAGTTTCTTAGACTCACCCTTGAAATAAGTCTAGAGATTTTTAATATCCTGCTGAGACTTTTTGGTCGTAGTCGCTAGCTTAGCCAATAAGCGATCTTTCTCGGATTGTAGTTGCTGGAGGGCAATCTTTTTCTCTTGAAGTACATTATCTTTGACTTGGAGGGTGGTATCCTGATCCTTTAGATCAATATCTTTTTGATCAATTACTATACGAGCTGAGCTGAGTTCTTTTAGATAAAATGCGGGCATCATCCCTCAAAGACGAGCACTCTCTTCTCACGATAATGATCTATGTCCTGAGCTCTATATTCTCTGAGCTGAAAAATGCATTGAATTTTTGCAAGGTTCCTCTTCGCTCGTTAACATAACACAATTCTCGTTTAAATCTCTCTTGGGAAGATCTTGCCAGTACAAGGTCTGTAGCTAGGCTCAACTTCTCATTTTCCAAGATCTGATTCTTCTTCTCTAGTTTGCTGAATTCGATCATCCAGTGCATCAACTGAGCATCCAACTCGTTTTCTTCCTCAGCATAGTTAATCAGGGAAGAGGACACATCCATACACTGTAACAGCGAAGGCAGTGATAAAAGAATTAACGAAGCAGTTTAAATGGAACTAGAGAGCATAATAGGAGTTGTGAAAATTACCTGAAGAAGCGCACAGATCACTATTCGAAATATCTCAGGTTTGTTTTGACCTTCACTTTTCTTTTTGCCTTTATCCCAGGATTACTCGTATAGAAACTTGATGGTAGCATCGAATATAGTATGGCGACCTAGGACAGAGGGCCCAACCTTATCAATGAGTTGACACATTTGTTGTTTCGTCATTGCCCGCCTACTGGAGGTTCTCTGGGCGGGAACAAGGGCTAGGGAAGATTGACGATTGATAAAAGGAGGCTCATCAACAAGAACATCTGCTGACCTCAAAGCAGATTCTGGTTCTTTATGCTCTTACAAACTGGGAGCTGGAGGGGATGAAACAGTTATTGAAATTATTTTGTACCTGCGCACACTCAGAGGCTGAGAATCATCTTCAGATTCAATAGTTTTTGGGTCAGCATGTTAAACTGTTTGATGGACTTCTGGGATAGCAAGGATTTCAATAGAATGGCGGGTCACTGGACTAGCAGCAGTTGTAGGAATAGGTTGGGATGATGATTGCCCAGTCTTTTTGGCAAGTTTCTTGGCGGGTCTTTTCCTTTCCTTTATGCCCAATTGTAGCTCGGCTAATTCATTAAAACAAGATAGATCTATTTCAAGTTTGTTAAATGGACGGTGAGTTAGCTCCTTGTAAGAACGCTCTGCTGGGATCACCAGTTTCCCCAACTCTTCTTCATTTCTGGTTGTGAGGCCGAGACTTTGGAAAGCACTATTACCTGTATCAGAGACCCCCCAAAAAGAAGTTAATATCATTCGAATATAATTTTTTCTAAAATAAAAAATAAAAATAGACTAACGAAAAATTACTTGGGGTACTGGAGCGCCTCGGCACAATTGAAGGCTACCCCATTCCTCAAGAAAGAACTCCCAGCCACTAGAGAAGAAAATGTACCATTGTTTCCAGTCTCTTACTTTAACTAGAAGGTTGGTAAGAAACGAAAACTTTTTGGCAAACGAAATGTAATACCTTCCAATATTAGAGAGGAATTTGAGGTGTCCTATACTTCTAATTGTATCAATGGAAAGAGATGTCTTGTTTGTTCTAGCTAGGGCAATGGCCTCCATGATTTGGTAAAAATTATTTGGGGTTAACTGGGCAGGAGTAATTTCCAGTTGATGAAAAAGGTTATGAAGGAGTGAAGAAAAAGTAAGAGTAAGTGCATATTCGAACATCCATAAAAAGAAGCATATTTCATCCTCTCTAGCATCATAGGGGTATTAATTTTCAGATAGAATCCTAATCGACACTGATGGATGAATGTTGTATTGTTCCCTAAATGTTGGAAGCCATTCCTATGGAAATTTGCTTGCACTAAGGATTGGAGGGCTGAGCAGCTTGAGCCGTCGACGTCTGCTCTACCATGGAATTCAACTACGAACTGGCCTCAGCAAGACTATTTGATTGACTCAACGACATTATGCTATAGAGCAAATAGCAATCAAAAAACAAAAGAAGTATGAAGAAGAGAAACACAACTAAAGGATCAAGGAAAGATAAGAACTTACGCGAAATAGAGGTGATTTTTCGCCTCTCTTCTCTTGAATCACCATGAAAGTCAGGAGGGTAAATGATATGGGAAAATCCCGCTCATAACTGACATAGGCGTGTAACCTTAAACGGGTCGGATCGAGTATGAATCTGATCCAAAATAGACAGACCCAATCGGTTATCTAGGTTGAAGAATGATAGGCCCAATTGAGTGTTAACTTCAACGGTCTTCTGAGCAAGACTTACAGCCTCATAAAAAGGCCTATATTTGGGTATACTCAAATCCACGGTGTTCAGGGCCAAGGAATGAATAGGTCAGTCTGTAGTGAACGTCTCCCCTACACTTGAAGAGATAAACCAGATTGACTGTAACGGCACATGAGGACCGTTACAGAGATCTCTCCTGAAATTATGGAGATTGTGGTTATCTTCTAAGCCGTTAGGAATGTATCACGTAACAAACGATCTCTCCAAAGTAACGGCCATATATTTTCTGAGCCTATATATAGGACATGTATGACTGGTAAATTTTTACGATTTAATCTGCATACTCTTTTCTCCATTACCAGATTAACTTATTCTCATGTCGGAGGTTCTTTGGCCGACACCACATCGGTGTTCCCCATTAGAACTCATAGTTTTACAGGTCATCAAGGAAGACGAAGAGGTTTTTAGCACGTGTGTAGCTGTTACACATGTTGGGAATTTCCGGTAACATCAACAACTAAATGTGTTTCTTTTTTCTATTCTCATAAATTGAAAGAACACAATTTCAGGAGAATGATCATTACCAAACAAGTTTTTATTCCCGAAATATTCCTCAACAAAAATAAATTTTTTATTCCAATTTATTGGAAATAAAAATAGAAAATCAGAAACACTAACCAAATGCCTACCTTATATGCTTTGTTCTTCCCAAATTAATTTTTTTATTTTCTTTTTAATATTTATCCCAAATTACTTGTCATCTATTTTAGCATAAAATCAAACATGATAATAAAGAGAAAACCATACATATGTGCATATAACGTTGGAATGACTCGTGTATTCGATGAACAAATCGTTCACATAACTCAAAACTTGTAATCTAGCAGTTATTTAGTTTGTCTCCCTAAAGGGAGATCTACTATTCAAACCCCCTCCCCCAACCATTTATACAAAAAAAAAAAAAAAAAAAAAAAAAAAAGAAAAGGACAAATCGCCCATGTAATCCTGACACAAATAAAAATATATAGGTGCTGTTTTGGAACAATAGGAAAGTTCAAGGGGTGCCATGTATAATTTAGCCAATAAACAAATATTTGTTGTGCAGACTTATTTTGCGTCTCTTCCGCTAGCTGTTCTTCCTTGTTTCTCTCCCAAAATTCTGAAACCCAATTTTGGTGGAAAAACCAGAGAGAGAGAGAGAGAGAGAGAGAAACCCAATTATCGACACTGCTCATATCTCAAGTTCTAGGTTTCAATTCAGTTTCATTTTCCACTCATAATTTGGTGGGATCAAAAGTTGCTCAGAGAGAAGAGAGTCATCAAAAGAAAAAGAAAGGAGAAAAGGTAGAAAAGATGCTCGTGAATCTCTCTCTCTCTCTCTCTCTCTACTTTTATACTTTATAAAACTCTTTTGTTGGAATCATCATATGAAACATTTTTTTTTTCCGAATCATTTCAATCGATTATTCGAACAAAACCCATTTGTAATTAATTATCTTGCATTTGATCCTTCCTGGATTAAACTGTCTACTCGTATTTGGTACCAGCTTTTTATATGTTCTTTAATGGTGGAAGCAAGTATGAAATTAGTTGAATTCCTGGGTTTTTCAATACATTTTATATGAGTTTTTTTTTTGTTTGTTTAATTTAGAGTTTTGATTTGTTTAATGTAGTATAGATACTTCATCATTTTGACTGATTCTGCTGTGTAAGAATTGACAACAATGTGAGGAGAATTCATGGAACTGGTCACATGTTTGACCTGAACTTCTGGTCTAGAGAGAGAGAGAGAGAGAGAGAGAGAGAGAGAAGTTTTAATGCTCTATTCCAAGTTCATTTATACGTTTTCTCCCTCTCTTCACATGATGTCTGCTGAGGAAAAACAACTTGTTTGTTTCCATGGCCTGAAACTCATCCCTTGTCAAATTTTGTTCTCATTTTGTGGCCTTATATTCAGACAACTCTTTCTTCTCATTTTGCTTCAGATTCGAATCAGATCTTCTAAACTGGAAGCTTTCTGAGTAGGCGGCCATGGCTTACGGCAACTCCAGATCAGTAAGGTCAGTCTCCTTTCCAATTCTTTGCTTACTGTTTCTGTACCCAGATTTCTATTTCTCAAACTGTTCTGCTCCTAGTTTTTTACAGCAACTTTTTTTAAAATATAACAAAAATGTTTACAAATTTCAAATTCTGTTCCTAATTTTCAAGGAACCGGAACACCCAATGGAAGGGAAAAACCCGTAACTATATATAACTTTTCCTTTTAAGCTTTCAGATTACCATATCTCTTGTTTTCGGAACAATTTTTTTCCGAACATAATGGAATTGTTCCCAAATTTCTATTTCCGTTCCGAACTTTCAGGGAACAAAAACACCCAAAAATACTGAAAAACCGGTAAATATATTCAATCTTTTTGTAACTTTCAGATTCCAAGATGATCTCGAATACGCAAAATTCCCCATGATCAACGGGGACGCGAAGTTCATTAAATATGATATCAACAGAACACAAAATCAGGAACATAGCTCACAAAAGGCTGGAAAAACCACACAAAAATTCGGAAAATCGCTCAAGGCAAAAGTGCTCTCCCGAGTCTTCTCCGAGGACTACGAGAGGGTTAGGCGAAAGATATTGGATCCGAGAGGACCGAGAATTCGGAGATGGAACAAGATTTTCTTAGTGGCGTGCTTGGTTTCCCTTTTTATCGACCCTCTCTTCTTTTACTTGCCCGTGGTTCGGGATAGCGTGTGCATAGATATTGGGATCACTCTTGAAGTTGTTCTCACAATCATAAGAACGATCACTGATTTCTTTTACGTGGTTCAGATTTATGTTCGGTTTAGGACAGCCTATGTGGCGCCTTCGTCTCGTGTTTTTGGGAGGGGCGAACTCGTAATTGACTCCACAAAGATCGCAATTCGGTATTTGAAGAGACACTTTTGGATCGATGCAATTGCCGCCCTTCCCCTTCCTCAGGTTTGTTTGAGTGGATCATTTTGATGGAGATTTTTAGGTGGCATTTGATTAGTGTTTTTGTTCTCAGGTTACCATTTTTGTTCCCAAAAACTTGGAAAAGAAATAAAAAATGCTGTTTGTTCCTAAAAATTTGGACAAAGAACAAAAAAATTGTTTTTGTTCCCAAAAACATGGAAAAGGAGCGAACCATGTTTTTGTTTCCAAAAACTTGAAAATGGAAAAAAAATATGTTTTTGTTCTCCAAAACATGGGGAAGTTGCAAAAACTTGGGAAAATAACAAAAATATGCGGGTGTTTTTTCTGAGCCCCTTAAGAAAAAAAAAAAATTGCGGAACAGAATAAATTAGTTCCCAGATTTTTGTTTTTGTTGAGTTCCCATATTTTTAGAACAAATTTTTGGGAACAGAATAGACATGTCCCTAGTTTATTTTAGATCATATTTTTTTATTCTATTTCAAGATTTGAAACAAAAAATGTGGGAACGGAAACACTAAAACAGGAGGCTGCCGTACGGGTACTTCAGCGTTTATGATCATCTATAGACTATGTTATGGAATGGTATTTTTTTTTTTTTTTTTTGGGATTTTAGGTATTGATTTGGGGAGTTATTCCAACTCTGAAGGGTTCAACAATGGCAAACACGAAAAACGTTCTTCGATTCATAATTATATTTCAGTACATTCCGAGATTGTTTCTTATATATCCGCTCTCGTCGCAAATCGTAAAGGCGACTGGTGTTGTCACCGAAACAGCATGGGCCGGAGCTGCATATAACTTGATGCTCTACATGTTGGCAAGTCATGTAAGTTTCTGCTTCCCTGTCTCTGTTCTGAAAAATGACTTGGAACAAAAGCAGAAACGTATTAATGCAAAATCTATTTATGTTCCCAGTTTTCTGCTCAAAAAGTTTTTTAGGAGTTTCTTTGTCCAGGAAACAGAATAGAAACAGATATTCAATTTCTAAGGCCCCGTTTGGTAACCATTTCCATTCCAGAAATTCCCATTCCATTCCCAGATTTTTGGAAATTCTGTTTGAGAATAGCGTTTGGTAATTTTTGTTTCCGTTTCCATTTCATTCCAATTTGAGAATTGTGCCTACTTTTTTCTTAAGAAATGAGAAACAAAAAAAAGTTGTTTCTCATTATTCCCATTCCATTCCCAAAACACATGGTCACTGTTTATCCGCCGGTCGACCACCGTCAGCCGCAGCCGCCCCGGTCATCTCCGGCTACCGTCGCTAATCACCGTCTGGCCGGAAATTTTCCGACCACATCCGGTCGCCGGCCACTATCACCCACCCGTCGTCGCCGGCGATGGCGCTATTGCCTTCCAGCCGGCGTCACCGTCATCCGGTCGTCGCCGGCCGGAGCCACCGTCGGCCGATCGTTGCCAGTGCCAGAGCCACCGCTGGACCGCCGGCCGGCCGGTGACGGCGCCACCGCCGTCCGGCCAAAACAGAAAAAAAAAAAAAAAAAAAAAAAAAGATTTTAGGATAAAATCGTTATCAAACACATTCCCTTCTCAAAACAAAAAAATAAAAATTATCGTTACCAAACGTGATTCTACTCTCAAGAAGAAAACAAAATTCCCATCCCATTTCTATCCCACTGTTGGAATGGAAACAGAAACGGTTACCAAACGCCACCTAATTTTGTTCCAAATTTTTGGGAACGAAACCAATTGAAAAAAAGCACCTACGCTATTTTATTTCAATATTTCTTTAATTTTTTCTTATATCGTTGTGGAAATTTTAGTTTTTACTTTGTTTTTGGACCCAGAAATTAATTCCCAAAAACTGGGAACAGAACAGAAATATTTTTGTTCCCAAAGTTGGTTCAATTTTTTTTTGGAACAGAAACACTAAAAACGATTCCTTGTTTGGGTACCGCAATTTTCTTATTGTAGGTTTTGGGAGCGTCTTGGTATCTTCTGTCGATCGAGAGACAAGAAGCTTGCTGGAGGAACACGTGTGGGCTGGAGACCGAGAAACCGACATGTCAGTACCGATTCTTCGACTGTCACAGGGTCGGGGATTCCGACAGGATTTCGTGGTTCCGATCGAGCAACGTCACCAAACTGTGCGATCCTGACAACACCGACAGCGTCTATCCGTTCGGTATTTACGGCGATGCCCTAACGGCCGACGTTACCTCGTCGGCTTTCTTCAGCAAGTACTTCTACTGCCTCTGGTGGGGCCTCAAGAA
Source organism: Eucommia ulmoides (assembly GCA_016647705.1). NCBI lineage: Eukaryota > Viridiplantae > Streptophyta > Magnoliopsida > Garryales > Eucommiaceae > Eucommia > Eucommia ulmoides. Next base: position 32,532,222 of record CM028329.1, read on the forward strand.
CCTAAGGTAAAAAAAAAAAAAAAAAATGAAAAAATAATTAATAAGGCCGTGTTTGGCTGTCTACAATTTTCTCATTTTTAATTTTTTTGCAGTTCGTTGGGGCAAAATCTGTCTACAAGTATTCATGTGGGAGAAATAAGTTTCGCGATTGTAGTAGCGACACTAGGGTTGGTTCTTTTCGCCCTGCTCATAGGGAATATGCAGGTCAGTTTGCTTTCCGACCAAAAACTCTCATTTCCCTATAATTGTTCTGACTGAAGATTTGGTTGTGTTGTTTGTTGTTCTGTTCCTATAAAATTTAAAAACAGGAATCCATATCCGGGAGCAAAAAAAAAAATGCTCCTGTTCAGTTCCCATATTTTTTGAACAATTTTCATAATATTTTCAACAACGAAAGTACCAACGCAACACGTCACAGTTTCTCAAAAGTTCCGATATGAATACGTCAATAAATAATTATATATTTTTGGAAAAAATACAATTTCGACCCTCTAACTATTGATACATTTCTAAGTGGTTCCTCTAAGTTTCGGCGTTTCATTTTAAATTTTCTACGTATCGAAACTGTTTTAATTGATCATTCCATTAGAGATTCTGTTAAAACTAACAGAATCTCAGGGACAAAATAGTCTTTTCATGTTTTTTTAATTTTTTAATCATTTTTAATATAATATATTTGTTTTTTGTTTTTATTTCTCTCTCTTCCTCTCTCCTCTCCCCACCACCTCCCTCTCCCTCTCCCTCTCCCTCCTTCCCTCTTCCCCGCCACCTCCCTCTCCCTCTCTCTTCCTCCTCGTCACCCCCGTAACAGGGGGTGAAAACATCCCCTGCAACAGGGGGTGAAAACACCCCCTGTTGTAGGGGGTGAAACTTGGAGATGAACGTGGGTGAGAGAGTGGAGAGTTGGACATCACATTCTATTATCCCCGCAGGCGCAAGCCATTCGGAAGAATGCTAAGCTTGAAAACCTGTGAAATTCGTATATTTTTCCAAATCCCCAGAAGAGTAGAGAGAAAAAGTAAAATGGAGACTTGCATGGATGAGAGATAAAGAGATGGGTTCGTGCATGGGAGTGGTGGAAACATGGTAGAGAGAGAAACGGGAGATTTTGTGGAGAGAGAGAGACGTGGGTAGGCAATAAGCATGCATAGATGAGAGAGAGAGACGTGGGATTGGCATGCATGGATGATGTGGGTAAGAACAAACATCACATTTATCAAACGTGGATGAGGTAGAGAAAGAGTGTTGCATGCAATCGTGTAAAGAGAGAGAGAGAGAGAGAAAGGCACGTTTGCATGGAACGTTGTTAGACAATCATGGGACGCGGGAGAAAGAGTGCGTTGCATGGCAATCGTGGCACCGATGGCCGATCTACTGCTCAAACCTGTAAAAAGAGAAAGGAGCGGTTGCTGCTTGAAGCTTGATTGAGAAATTTGGAGAGAGAGACCAAAGAGGTGTTTAGTTTGCTGAAGTACTGGAGAGGCGGTGGAGTTGGCGGTGGTGGTTGATGTGCGGCTTTTGACAGCGGTGCTGCTACAAAAGTTCGTGGCTCTGAGCCTACAACGATTGTTAGCGCTTTGAGTGCGTACTCGTCGGATAGTGAGGACGACGATGACGGACCGTTTTTTTACTTGGAGTTTGCCGTTGAAGACGACGAAGAGGGAGGTGGAGATGCGAGGGATGGCGAAAACTGTTGTGCGGAAGCGTGTCGGGTAGACCCAACACAGAACAAATATTATGGGAGATGAAAAGAAAACACACACACTCACAAACAAGAACACAAGTTTTAACGAGGTTCGGCAATTTTGCCTACTCCTCGGGAGCAACTATGGAACTTCTTTATTTGACAATAAAATACAAATAAAGAATACAAAATAAGGTCTTAAAACAACTTAAGACACTTGTGCAAAAATTCACTCAATTGTGGCTATTGAGGAATTGAACTCTCTCTCTTAATGTACTTCTTCAATTGAGAGATATTGTTTTCATCAATTGTGAGATATTTTTCTTCAAAGCTCATGGTCTCAATTTATAGGGAATGCTTGAGGCTCATAATCTAGTGTGAATAAGATCCTTAGTGTGAATAAGATCCTTAGAACCTTCAACAATTGAGGTAGCCGCAATGTTGGAATCAATTGTTGGAACCAATTTTGAATAACTCAATCTACCATTTTTGACCCATTTTTCTTCTTCCCTTTCATACCAAACAAATGTGTGAAAAATCTATTCACACCATGAAAAATGTTAGCCCAATTTTGTTGACAATCAAGCCAACAACCAACAATCTCCACCTTGGCGAGATTTTCAAATGCCACCATCACCACAACGTTAATATGAATTCTCATACTACACCTCCAATAGAACCAATAGTTGCTCCTCCAAAAATCATACTTATGTATGAACAATATTGGCCAAGTTTAGGCAGTGAAGAAACTTGGCGCTTCCAACGACTTTCGTCAACATATCTGCAGGGTTATCGACTGTCCCAATCTTTGTAAGAAGAATAACACCTGCATCAACAATTTCTCGAACAAAGTGGAATCGAACATCAATATGTTTGGTCCGAGCATGATGAACTTGGTTCTTCGCTAGATGTATTGCGCTTTGACTGTCGCAATATATTTCCACCTGTTTCTGATGAAGACCCAAGTCTGAAATCAGTCCATGTAACCAAATGGCTTCCTTCATGGCTTCTCCAGCAGCCATGTATTCAGCCTCCGTGGTAGACAATGCTACAGTGGACTGCAAAGTAGACCTCCAACTGACTGGACCATTAGCCATGGTAAATAAATACTCAGTAGTAGACCGTCGCTTATCCAAATCACCAGCGTAGTCTGAATCCACATATCCAATGAGAAATCTTTCGACTTCCATTTGATTTCTTGCAAATTTCAAATCCACATCCTCAGTACCTTTGATATACTTCAAAATCCATTTTGCAGCTTCCCAATGCTTCTTTCCTGGATCATGCATGTATCTGCTAACCATACTAACAGCTTGAGAAATATCAGGTCTTGTGCATACCATTGCGTACATAAGGCTTCCAATCAAACTTGCATACGGTACTTTAGCCATATACATTCTTTCTTCATTTGTACTCGGTGACAGTTCCGCACTTAATTTAAAGTGAGGAGCCAAAGGTGTATTAACCGGTTTGATATTTTCATCTATACCAAATCGATTTAGTACATTTTTCAAATACTGTTTCTGTGTCAGCCACACAGTCCCAACCATTCTGTCACGAGTAATTTCCATGCCCAAATTTTTTTTGGCTTCGCCAAGATCCTTCATTTCGAATTCCTTCCGAAGTTGGGCTTTCAACTTCTCAATCTCCACCAAACTCTTAGACGCGATTAACATATCATCAACATATAAGAGCAAATAAATGAAGGTACCATTTTTCAATTTCCGGAAGTACACACAATGATCATATTGACTTCGCGTAAAATTATGTACCTTCATAAATTTGTCAAATCTCAAATACCACTGTCGTGGAGATTGCTTCAAACCATACAGGGACCTCTGCAACTTGCACACCATTTGTTCTTTGCCAGCAGCTTTGAAACCATCAGGTTGCGTCATATAAATTTCCTCATCCAAATCTCCATGTAGAAAAGCAGTTTTCACATCAAGCTGCGCCAACTCCAAGCCAAATTGTGCGACCATGGCAAGTAAAATTCGAATGGAGGAATGCTTTACTACTGGTGAAAAGACTTCATTGTAGTCAATCCCTTCCTTTTGAGTATACCCCTTTGCAACTAGTCTTGCCTTGAATCTCACACTGTTTTTTCCATGAGAGTCCTCATTCTTTGCATATACCCATTTACACCCAATTGCTTTTTTTCTTTTTGGTAACTCTACGAGTTCCCAAGTCATATTCTTATGGAGAGAATCCAATTCTTCATTCATGGCCTTATTCCATTCCACACTTTCAGAACTTTGCACAGCTTCTTTATATGTGGTTGGAATATCTTCACTGACAATTGGTAGGGCATAAGCAACCATATCTGCAAACTTTGCTGGTTTTCGAATTGTTCTTTTTGGTTTGCTAGCTGCTATCGATTCTTCAATTTGTGGAGGCCTTTGAGGAGAGGGCTCCACCTCAATTCTATCTTCCGTATCCCCGTCATTTTCATCATCTGAAGAAGTGTCTTCTGAAGGAGAATCTACTGGACTTTGAATCTCCACTTGCTGCACTAGACTGCCTTTTTTATTCTCTTCATTCGACACTTTCTTCTTCATAAATTTACTTTCATCGAAAGTAACATCCCTGCTCAAGATCATTTTCTTCAATGCAGGGCACCATAATCTGAACCCTTTCACTCCACTGCTGAAGCCCAGAAATATGGCCTCCTTTGCCCTTGGATCAAGTTTGCTATCTTCGGTCACGTGAAAGAACGTCGAGCAACTGAAGATACGCAAAGAATCATAATCTGATGTAGGTGATCCTGACCACACTTCAATAGGAGTTTTTCCATCAATTGCAGTAGAAGGCAGACGGTTAATTAGATGACATGCATAAGTAACCGCTTCTGCCCAAAAACTCTTCGTCAAACCGGAATTGGATAGCATGCACCTTACTTTTTCAAGTAAAGTCCGATTCATACGTTCCGCTACACCATTCTGTTGTGGAGTCTTTTTTCACAGAAAAATGCCTCACTATTCCTTCTTGTTTGCACAAGGAATAAAATGGATCGGACGTGTATTCACCGCCGTTGTCCGATCTCAACACCTTGATCTTCCTTCCGGTTTGATTCTCCACCCTCTTCTTCCAAGCCAAGAAGATCTCTAGGACTTGATACTTATGTTTCATAGTATACACCCAGAGTTTTCTTGAGAAGTCATCTACAAATGTAACAAACCAGTGCCTTCCACTCAAAGATGCAGTCTTCGTTGGACCCCAAACATCAGTATGCACATAGTCTAGGATCCTTTTTGTTTTGTGGATGGCCGTGCCAAATTTAACTCTGGTTTGCTTGCCCAGCACACAGTGCTCACAGAAGTTCATCTTACAAGTCTCGGCACCCTTCAAAAGACCCTGCTTTACTAGGCCTTGCATGGCCTTCTCTCCAGCATGCCCAAGCCTCATGTGCCAAAGCTTGGTTGTATCAATAGCAGTTTCTACGGTGGTAGCTCCACCGATAACAGTCTTTCCTTGTAAGAAATACAAATTATTTCTCCTTAGGCCTTTCAAGACAACCATAGCACCTCGTGTGACTTTCAACGATCCAGCTTCCATGATGACTTTGAAACCATTTGATTCCAAAGCACCCAAAGAAATTAGATTCCTCTTCAAATCTGGTACATACCAGACATTGGTCAGATCCCTCGTGGTTCCGTCGTGCAGCTTCAATCAGATCACGCCAACCCCTTTCCTTTCACACGTATGATCATTTCCCATAAGAACTGATCCACCACTACCGAGATCTAAACTGGTGAAACAATCCGTATCAGGACACATATGATAGGAGCATGCGGAGTCAAGAATCCACTCGTCTGAGCCAACTCCAGCTGTAGTAGCCAGAGCAAAATTTGAATCATCATCTTCAATTTGGGCCACGTTTGCATTTGTATTACCCCTGTTTTTCAGCTTGGGGCAATCCTTCTTCCAATGACCCTTTTCACGGCAAAAAGCACATTCATCCTTTGCCGGAATCTTCCTGCCATTTGATGAAACTCCTCTCGACTTGGAACGAGAGTTGTTTCTACCTTTGTTGTGCTTTTTGGTCTCCGATCTGCCCCTCATCATCAAAGCAGTAGATGTATCAGTTTGAGACACCTTGTCACGTCTACGAACTTCGTTATTCATCAACGCGTCTGATACATCCTTGAATTTCACCGAGTCTTTTCCGTAGATCAAAGTGGTTGCCAAGTGTTCGTATGAATCCGGTAAGGAATTCAACAACACAAGGGCTTTGTCCTTATCCTTGATCTCTTCATCCAGGTTCAATAGATCGACAATCAACTTGTTGAAGTCATTCAAATGATCCATCATAGATGTACCTTCTTGGTATTGAAATCGGAAAAGCTTTCGCTTCAGATACAACCGATTCTCAATACTCTTTGTCATGTACTTTTCTTCAAGTACTCTCCATAAGTTCTTCGCCATCGTTTCTCTCATTACAAAGTATTTGACGTTCTTTGCAAGACAGAGACGAATAGAACCGCACGCCATTTTGTTGATCTTCAACCACTCTGCTTTCTCCATAAAATCTGGTTTTTCCTCCAAGGTTATTTCCAAACCCTGTTGAACCAGCATATCCATCATCTCACATTGCCACATGCCAAAACTGTTTGTTCCATCAAATTTTTCAATATCAAATTTGCCATTTGATATTGACAGTTTTGTTTGTGAACTGGAAGAGGTTGATGGCGATTCAATCTCCTCCGTTTTCGATTCGATCTCCGCCATAATCCCAAGCTCTCAACCGGAGCTCCGACACCACTTGTTGTGCGGAAGCGTGTCGGGTAGACCCAACACAGAACAAATATTATGGGAGATGAAAAGAAAACACACACACTCACAAACAAGAACACAAGTTTTAACGAGGTTCGGCAATTTTGCCTACTCCTCGGGAGCAACTATGGAACTTCTTTATTTGACAATAAAATACAAATAAAGAATACAAAACAAGGTCTTAAAACAACTTAAGACACTTGTGCAAAAATTCACTCAGTTGTGGCTATTGAGGAATTGAACTCTCTCTCTTAATGTACTTCTTCAATTGAGAGATATTGTTTTCATCAATTGTGAGATATTTTTCTTCAAAGCTCATGGTCTCAATTTATAGGGAATGCTTGAGGCTCATAATCTAGTGTGAATAAGATCCTTAGTGTGAATAAGATCCTTAGAACCTTCAACAATTGAGGCAGCCGCAATGTTGGAATCAATTGTTGGAACCAATTTTGAATAACTCTATCTACTATTTTTTACCCATTTTTCTTCTTCCCTTTCATACCAAACAAATGTGTGAAAAATCTATTCACACCATGAAAAATGTTAGCCCAATTTTGTTGACAATCAAGCCAACAACCAACAAAAACGTGGAGAGAAATTGTGAGGAAGACGAGGAGGAGGACGAGAGAGGATTTAATTTTGAGCTTTCTTTCAGTTCGAGGGCCGACTGTACGGATCCAAACATCGCGCTCTCTCCCACCAACGATCTGTTCTTTAACGGATGGCTTGTTCCTGTTGAGCCTTTTGAATCGATTTCGAAATCGTAGTTCTCTGCTTTGCTGTTGAAATCGGTGACGAAGTTTCGCATAACGATGTTGAAGCTGAAGAAATAGAAATCCGGCGCGGCGGAAAGAGACGAAACGAGCGTTTCGATTTCGCCAAACTGAAAGCCGCGGTAGAAGAAACAACCGGAGAATCAGTCGAAGAAGCAAAACCAAACGAAAACGCAAAGTAAGTTTTTCACGGTGAAGCTGAACGTCAAAGAAGTTCCGATTATGTCTCTGTGCAAAGACAACAGCTCGAAAGGTTCAAAGGAGAAAACGCCGAAGCGAAGCTCGGAGGAGCCGACGCCGGAGGAGAAACGATTCTCGAAAGAAGCGATGCATAGATATCTGAAAATTGTGAAGCCTCTGTATATTCGTGTCTTGAAGCGTTACGACAATAAGCTCAGGTTTTCCGGCTAGTTGAGCTTATCAGGAGCAGCAGCAAAAGCTCTCCAGTCTCCTCCCGTAACAGGAAATTTGGAGAGAATAGGGGGTGGCACCCCCTGTTGCAGGGGTGACGGGGAGGAAGGGAAAGGGAGAGGGAAAGGGAGGTGGCGGGGAGAGAGGAAGAGAGAGAAATAAAAAAAACAAAAAACAAAAATATTATAGTATTTTTTTTTTAAATGTGAAATACCATTTTGCCCCTGAGATTCTGTTAGTTTTAACAGAATCTCTAATAGAAGGACCAATTAAAATCGTTTCGATATGTAAAGGGTTTGAAATAAAACGCCGAAACTTGGAGAGGCCACTTAGAAATGTATCAATAGTTAGAGAGTCTAAATTGTACTTTTTCCTATATTTTTATATATGTTAGTCAAATTAATGAAATAAATGTGTTAATTACATACCTTTGGTTACACATTAGCTCTTATATATTTTTTTTCTAATTCTACTTTAGACATAAAGGATAAGACTTACATATTTTTATTTTTTTTAGACAATAAATTTTTGCAAATTAATGCAAAACAAAATTAATTTAAAAGATTAATTTAACTAAATAAAGTAATTATAAAAAAATATTTCTCGAAAAGAAAAAAAATGGAGAAAAAAACATCCCTTCTCAATATTTGAGTCTAAGTTTGAAAAGAGATCTAAGAATTTTAAAAATATGACCTTATTGTTGTAAGTGAGAATAAGAATGTTTTTAGAATGGAAATTTCTCAAAATCTCAAAAATTTTAAGATTAATTTTAAATATTATGAATATTTGGAAAAGAAACATGTCCACTAAGTATATTTTTGTTCTGAAATTTTAAAATTTTAAGAATCGGAACAAAAGTTTGAGAGTAGAAGCACGGTCCCGTTTAGTTATTGTTTTTGTTCTTTGATTCTTGCTCCCACTCTCATAATTTTGGAATTAATGTACAAAAATGCTTTTGATAAACACATTTATATTCTCAAATTTTTTAGAGTAATTGAGACTATTTTATAAATTCTTTAAGAATTTGCGAAATAAAAAAATTGTTAATTTTGATTCACTCCGATAAAATTATTCTCACTATTATTCCGCCAACTACCACACATTTTTTTTTTTTTTTTAAAAAGAACAAATATTTTAACCAAACGTGTTTCTTGTTTTTGTTCGCATTAAAAAAAGAAACAATTTGAGAATAATGGTTACTACTAAACATGTTTTTAATTTCGAAATATTACAAAATGGAAAAAAATTATCATCCCATTTCTTCAAAGTTTATTGAAAGTAGAAATAGGAAGGAAAGCAGAAATACTAACCAAACGAAAACAAAAAGTCGAAATTTTGGGGAAAAAAAAATCTTTTCCAAAAAACTTGGAAGAGGCAAAAATTTAGGAACAAATGCCGCCAAGTTACTTTGTCGTTTGATTTTTTCTTTATCCATTTTATATTGATTTAACTAACTACGGAGAGACTGGATTGATTGACCGGGCAGACTTATCTTCAATCGACGACGGTTAGATTAGAAGAATGGAGAATCAGAAGAACCGACACCGAACAATGGATGCACCACCGGCAGCTCCCCCAAGAACTCCGGCAATCCGTACGGAAATACGATCAGTACAAGTGGGTGGCCACCCGCGGCGTCGACGAAGAAGCTCTCCTCAAAGACCTGCCGTTGGATCTACGGAGAGACATCAAGCGCCACCTCTGCTATGATCTTGTCCGAAGAGTGAGTTTTTCAAACACCTCCTGATTGTGTGAGAGAGAGAAGGGGAGAGAGAAATTTGAATTTTTTTTTTTTAAATCAACAGGTTCCATTGTTCAATCAAATGGACGAAAGAATGCTCGACGCCATATGCGAGCGGCTGAAGCCCGCGCTGTGCACGCAGGGCACCTCCCTCGTCCGGGAGGGTGACCCCGTCAACGAAATGCTCTTCATCATCCGTGGGAACTTGGACTCCTACACCACCAACGGCGGCCGGACGGGCTTCTTCAATTCCTGCCGAATCGGCCCCGGCGACTTCTGCGGCGAGGAGCTTCTCACATGGGCTCTCGATCCGCGGCCGAGCGTTATCCTCCCTTGTTCCACCCGCACCGTCAAGGCCATCTCCGAGGTCGAGGCATTTGCACTGAGCGCCGACGACTTAAAATTCGTGGCCTCACAGTTCCGGCGACTGCACAGCAAGCAGCTCCGCCACAAGTTCCGGTTCTACTCGCACCAGTGGCGGACGTGGGCGGCGTGCTTCGTGCAGGCGGCTTGGCGGCGGTACAAAAAGCGGAAGGGCGCGGCTGAGCTTAGGGCTACGGAAGACGCGGCTGCGGAGGCGGCGGAAGCGGATGAATCGTACAGGCAGAGGAACGTGGGTTTGGTATCAAGCGGGTCGGGATTTTCAGTTTATGCGGCGAGGTTGGCGGCAAGTACAAGGAGAGGGGGAGGGAACAAGCTTACCGGGTCGGAGTCGGGTGGGGTGAGCCCATTGCAGAAACCGGAGGAACCTGATTTTTCTGTAGTCGAGGATTGATGGACAAATTTGAAAATTTAAGTTCATGTAAATTATGTAAAAGTGATAACGTGTCATACAAGGGAAAAAAATATTTTTTGAAATTAATTTAATTTTTATTAATTCCAATTGCGTGTCAAGTAATTTATTTTTTTAGTTATGAGACTTTTTAAAGAAAATGTAGCTAGTATAAAAGTGAAATTATGTATACCAATTATTTCCCCCAAGTATTCTCTTGGTTTTTTATGAGTTGTAAAAATGTTAAAAGTGATTAAATAAATGGTGCATCGTATTATATAATTTTTTATTTTAATTTTTTTTATTTAGTTTATAGAGTTTTTTTTTTCCCTGTCATTACCAATATTTTAGTTGATTTTAACTGAGATATTAATTACAATTTTAATTTTTAGTTAGTTTTAATTCAATAAATTAATGTAGTAAATACATGATATTTACTTAAGAAAAAATAAAAGTGAAAACTAATATTCAATTAAATTTTAAAAATTAATTGAATTTTTATTTTCACATATTTACCTTAAACCATTAAAATGTACGAGTGACTCGGCACACTCATTATGAGTATGCAATTTATATCGTAGTTAGTTCATACATTGTTACACAAAACAATAATTACTTTGCTCTCTTTTTGTATACAATAGATGATATAATCGATGATGTTCAAAACTAGTTAATTAGATATGATTTTCTTCAAATTTGGAATATGATTCTCTTAAAAATTAAGGTTACTGCAAAACAATGCACCGCGAATAAGTCTGCAGGCGTTGCACCTCCGGTGTGAAACTAAGTAGAGTCTTCATGAAATTTCAGCAGAGTAATGATTAGGAAAAATAATGCATAGACCGACCTTATAGTATTTATAGGAGAGAGAAAACTTGTTTGACAAATATTCCTCTAATCTCGACCAATCTCCATTAATGCCCATGTATTTCGTGGGAGTTAGGAGTTATGGATTGTTAAATAGAATAATTGATGCCTTCTCTATTTATAGGGTGATCTGGTAATCGCAGGGATCAAGGTCGAGCATGGGATGGGGTTTGATGTATCCTCGGATATCCCAAGATGGTCCACTTGCACGTAACCCTGAGCTGAGACCTCGGGTTAGTCATGATCGTACTCGCATGTAATATCCCGAAAATTTATATTTTGAAAAATATTATTTTATATGAGTCTAATATTTTAAGAACGGTTTTGAAAATTTGTGGTATAAATATATACTTACTAATTTTTAGAATTAAATATCAAATTCATATTTTTGAAAATATTATTTTCTAGTTATTTTGTATATTATAAAAATTTATAAATAATATTTGATAATTTTAGGAAAATCAGTGTAATTATTAGTCTAATATGAATTAGTTCATAAATAAGGATATTAATTATAATTTTAAAACTCTTAACCATTAAGGAGTCCAATTTGTGATAGAAAATTAAAGGAAAAAAAACAAGAAGTAAAAAGTTGGGGAGCCCACGTGTTCATCTTATTATTATTATTATTATTATTATTATTAATAATAATAGTAGTAGTAATAGTGCATAAGTATATATATAGGAACCCTATTTGAGTTCTTTATCTAAAAAAAAATAAAAATAAAAATAAAAAATAAAAAAAATAAAATAAAAAATAAATAATTCTGACACCGGAGTTGAATAAACTTAATTACGGAATACACGTAATTCGGGATTGCGAGGCCCGGGAACTGAGATCCCGGGTGTGCCAACCCCGGGATCTAAAGGGATAATATATATATATATATATATATATATATTATTTTTAGATTGATGGTCCCGGGGTTGGTAACCCCGGGACCAGCTGCACAAGCAGCAGCAGTTGCTTTGAAGCAGCTGCTGCTGCTTCAGATGTGCAGCTGCTGCTTCAAGCAGCAGTTGCACGTGGAGCTGCTGCTGCAGTTGTGGCTCCATAAAAAAAAAAAAAAATAATAAAATAAAAAATCGTTTTGGCCCATTAAATTTATAAAATTTTCGGCAACTTTGAGTTGATTAACGGTAATCTATCGATATTTTAAATAAATCTAATTTTTTTTGTGCATAAATTAGATTCAAAACACTCCATAATGCTTTTTACAACACTAAAAATGGATATGTGGATGAATTTTAAAAAATCGCCAAAGTTGGCCAGATGAGCTATTTCAATAACGGCAGAATTTTTTTCGGCAATTTAGAATTAATAAAAGATTGCATTATTCATAACAGAAATGAACTAAATTTTTTGTATATAAATTATGTTTATAACACTACATAACAAAACTTAGAACACTAAAAACGGACTAGTGAATAATTTTTAAATAATCGTCAAAGTTGGTCAGATGAGTTGTTTCGATGACAATGCAGTTTTTTTTGAAAACTTAATTAACAAAAATGGTCGTCTATCCGTAACAGAAATGAATCTGATTTTTTTGCATACAAACTACGTTCATAACGCTAAATAATAAAATCAAAAACACAAAAAACGGATAATATGTTATCGAGAGAAAATAAAATTTACGTAAAATAATAGAAAAGGTTTGGATAGACATAATTTTGCGCTCGGTGGTCTGTTTGGGGCCATTTTTTTTTTTTTGGGTATTTTTTTGAGATTTAGGCGCCACAAACTGCCATAGGCAGTTTGGTCCAGTATTTTTTCAAATAAAGTCTGTTTTCACCTTCAATTTTCAATTTTAAGTGTTAGGTGACAAAATTTGTAATCTTCGTTGAGAGCGTGCATCTTGTCCTATTGGTAAAATTGAAATCTTCAAAATCCAGAGTAATGACTCATATCAGATCCAACTTTAAAAAAAAAAAATCGCTTTCAACGGACCTCCGAGTGCAAAATTATGTTCATCCAAACTTTCAAGTGCAATATAGTGTTTTTGAATTGTGAACACAAAAAACGAATTAGTAAATAATTTTTAAATAATCGCTCTTATGAACGTAGTTTGTATGCACAAAAATCAGATTCATTTCTATTACGGATGGATGACCATTTTTTGTTAATTAAGTTTTCAAAAAAAAAAACTGCATCGTCATCGAAACAACTCATCTGACCAACTTTGACGATTATTTAAAAATTATTCACTAATCCGTTTTTAGTGTTCCAAATTTTGTTATGTAGTGTTATGAACATAATTTATATACAAAAAATTTAGTTCATTTCTGTTATGAATAATGCAATCTTTTATTAATTCTAAATTGTCGAAAAAAATTCTGCCGTTATCGAAATAGCTCATCTGGCCAACTTTGGCGATTTTTTAAAATTCATCCACATATTCGTTTTTAGTGTTGTAAAAAGCATTATGGAGTGTTTTGAATCTAATTTATGCACAAAAAAATTAGATTTATTTAAAATATCAATAGATTACTGTTAATCAACTCAAAGTTGCCGAAAATTTTATAAATTTAGTGGGCCAAAACGATTTTTTGTTTTATTATTATTATTATTTTTTTTTTATTTTTTATGGAGCTACAGTTGCACATCTGAAGCAGCTGCAGCTACACAAGCAACTGGTAACTGCTTGTGCAGCTGGTCCCGGGGTTACCAACCCCGGGACCATCAATCTAAAAAATAAAATAAAAATAAAAATATTATCCCTTTAGATCCCGGGGTTGGCACACCCGGGATCTCAGTTCCCGGGGCTGCCAACCCCGAATTATGTATATTCCGTAATTAAGTTTATTCAACTTCGATGTCAGATTGTTTTTTTTTTTTAGGTAAAGAACTCAAAGAACTCAACCCTATTTCGGGCAAAAAAAAAAAAAAAAAAAAGGAAAACACGTGTAGGTCCACTATTTTCTTTAGGTTGGAAGCATAAGCATAAAAATCCCCTTTATATATTTTTATATAGATCAAGGAAGTTTTAGTGGAATATTTTGGATGAGAAATTATTTCGGTCCGAAATTTCGGTCTCGAATTTTATGTAGAATTTCTAACTCTTTTAATATATGTATTTAATTTTTTTATTGTGAGATTTGTGTTATTTTTGTGGTCGAATTATAACTGTTAATTTGCATGAAATAATTATGATTATGTGAAAATTATGTGGAAATTATGTCAATGTATTTTATTTGTTACATTAAATTAAATGCACGTATTAGAGGGGTTAAAATTCTACTGAGCATTAGCTCACAACCCCACAATTTTGATTGTAGAAACGGTGAGAACGAAATGGCACAAAATTTTTTATTTGAATTCCAATTCAATTTGTGTAGAAAAAATAGAATTTGTCTCACATTTGTGTGACAAATTACTATTATTATTAATAATAATACTAAATCAGATTATTATTATTATTGATTCTATGTACTAAAATTTTAAAAAAAATCTTGATACACATAGGAGTTCTTAACCAAAAAAAATATAACTTAAAAACTTAATTTCTGAAAACAATAGGGGTGAAACTTATTTACAGGAGTGAGGTAAAACGCACTTTCGATTTGCGTTTTTCTAAAAACGCATTTTCGAAATGCGGATTCAACTGGTGCGAGGTTGGGGTGAAAACACAAAAGGGATTTGCGTTTATTTAAAAATGCAAATCCCTTTTGCGTTTTCCAAAACAGAAAAAAAAAAATGTTTGAAAAACGCAGAAAGCTTTTGCGTTTTTTAAAAACGCAGAAGTGTTCTGCGTTTTTAAAAAACGTAGAACTATTCTGCGGTTTTTTAAAAAAAAAAAAAAAAAAAAGAGAGTAACGCTTACTGCGGTGCGGTTGTGTGTGTGTGTTTTTTTTTTTTTTCCAGCAGTGTGGTTCAGTTCTGCCATGCATTTTTTTTTTCAAGAGCGTTTTTGTTTCTTTTTTTTTCAAGAGCGTTTTGTTTTTTTTTCGCCGTTTTCCCACCGTTTTCCTCTTTTATATTTTGCTTAGAAGAATCATTTTGTGATTAGTGTGAAATGATTAAAAAAAAAAACGAAAATAATATATGCGTTCTTTTAAAAAAAAAAATTACACTAATTGAAATGAAAATAAAATTACATGTGAATATATAATACATTTCTACAAATTATAATACATGTCGTCATTGGGGTTCTATGTACCACACCCCTTACGTTTGATGTTTCTCCGTTGTCGCCGTAAAGGAAGTGGAAGTTCTTCGGTGTCATCTGTCTGAAGATGATTAACTTGAGTAATGTGTCCCAAGTCCACAGTAGATGGATATGTTGGTTCCTCCACGATGGGCAACAAATGTTCATCATTTCGCTCCCATGGGACTGGCAACATGCGTCTTTGAATTCCTTTGGATATACCATATGTCACACTAGGAACAGATATTGAGCTCGATGATGGAGCATCCATCATCGGGGTGACAAATGTGTTACTCACTGACCATCCGCAACTGACACCCAGTTCGGTACCATAATCTGAAAAGAAATTATCCATCTCGTAGGTAGATGGTTCGGCACTGGCGTCGTCATCCACCGGTGGATCTCGCGTATCCAACGGCGGATCTCCTACGCGTTCCTGTCCTGGACTCGGCATCTGGTATGGCAACTGCCGACGATAGGCACGGGAACAAATGTTGTGCGATAAGTGTGTAACCCGTTCAAAATCTCCTGGTTGTCTTGTTTGAATTGCAAGTTTACTCATTCGCATCAGGTCTGAAATATCTGGTTCTTGCAACATAAAGTTAATTACACCTAAGTAAATGAACATTACACAAAATAATAAATATATGTTCTAATTAAATTATACCTCTATCGTCGGACGACCTCCTACTGCATGATAGCCGAAGTTCGGTCGGTAAGATGGGTTCACTATGAACCGCCTTGTGACTCCCCAATACTAGGGCATGTAATCATCAAAGACATCTGTACCAGCCTAAAGGTTACTCAAATCTGGTGGTCGCCGGCTATCCCATGCTCGTATATGTGCCCCATGCACTATCGACCAGTCTGTACCAAATTTTTTCCTTCGACTATTGAAATGCATATCCTTATATGTGTCGCTCAGTCATGGAATTCCTTGGCAAAATCCAAACTGTCGTAGCGTACGATGAGGGTAATGGTACTTTACAATTTCGTAGCATATTGGGGGCATAGACGCCATCCAAATTTCTTGGCCATCCCGACAATATTGTGGTAATTGCTCCAAGCGGTCAGTTGGATACGGCATCCAAATCACCTTGCAAACAACATACAAATAAATTAATTAAATAATAAATATAATCATAAATAAAATATCAGTAACATCTTACGTAAATCTATAACTGACCTCATAATTCTATAGACGATCTAATTGATCACGATACACAATCAATACGTGCATCGGCTCGCTATCCAGATTGAAAGATACTTTCCAACTGTATGCAGCCATAAAAATTAATTATTACTACATGAAATGAAATATTTGAATTGCGTAAACATTTATTATATAATAACGTACCGAGACCCCTAAGGGGCGCCTAGGAACCTCATGTCCCCTATCTATAGGTCACCCATCCAATCGCCAGTAGTAGAGAGAGACACGTGCCGTAGTCTCGGGAGTCGTTCCCATGCCCAACACTATAATAAAAATAAGGGTCCCTAAATTTTTTTGGTCTCCTTACGACATCCCTTGCACAGCTCTCGATACAGTACTGCTAAAGTGGCACTGCCCTAACTATACTGATGCGACCCAGACATATCACGCAACAGTGGTAAGTACGCTAACTTAACCAAATTATTAGATTTATCAGGCATCAATATTGTCCCGATCAATATCAAGCAGTACGCCCTAGCGTAATACTGCATAATGCCCTCATTGGCGTCGGCGGGTACACGATCGAAATTGGACTGTAACCATTTCAGGTTCAGACAACCGCCTTTGATTTTGTCCTCCGGAGGTGTGTAACCGAGGAGGATTTGGCAAAGTTCCTGCCAACGTACAGTCGGTAATGTGTCATCAGACTCGGTAACTGGTCGTCCGTTCACGGGCAGCCCAAATAACACTACTACGTCTTGCAGTGTCACTGTCATCTCACCAGTCGGTAGATGAAACATATGCATCTCTTGACGCCATCTCTCAACCAACGCCGTAATCAATGTGTGGTCTAACTATTTTTTCTTTAACCGAAAAGCTCCATAAAGTCCGACGGCTTGTATTAATTGTACCACATGACCAAGTACATGGTTCGTCCATTCTCCTGGAAACCGTCCTGCTCTGGAGCAGTCAAGCCGAAAAGAATACTGAAATATAAATTAAAAGACAATTAATTTAAAAATTACAAAATAAAAAAAAAATTCAATAGACTGGGTAAATATTTTTTTAATATGACCTGCACTCCGCGTTCTTCCCAGAAAGTCCTAGATCTGTGGTCTCTCTGCAAATAAAGTAACGACTGATCGACGGGACTAGGCTCAGCCATAGCAGCAATAATCTGAAACTAAAATATGAAGTAGTAATATACGAAATATATTACAACACAATATACTAAACGACAATATAATACAACACAATACGAATGTTGTTCTAACCGTAAAATAAATTAAAAATAAAAAATAAAAATTGTTGTCTCAATTGTTATCTCATTGGGGTCGGGATGGACATGTTCGCCTATCATGGCCAGTTTAAGAACACAACCCACACCGATTTGTCATTGTCCGTTGCGACACATCCATTTCGTTTCAAATGCGATTGGATTTTGGTCGTCCGTGCTTCACAACTCGAAGTCTATTCTTGTTAGGAAAAAGGATCAGAAAGTTAACCATCGGCCAATAGTCCTCGTGAATGATCAGTTCAAATGATGACTCCCAAACTTTCAGCAAGTTCGCTATCGTGTACTCATCAGCGATGTAGCGAAACATATCTATGCCACAATACTCCATCACGGCAAGCATGTGTGAGTATGGATATCTGAAAGTCTTATATTTCCCACAAGTACAATCAAGGTTGATAACCTAAAGTAACTTTGTGTGTAACAATACCACCAGACAATGTCTTTCTCGTTTTCACGTGGTAACGTGCATTCTCCCTATTATTAAATATATTTATAAATCAAATTAGATGATCAGTTAAAAAATATATATTACTAATTAATAAATTGCAAGTTAAAAAACCTTACCGATTGAATATTTGGACGTCTTATGTTTTAGACTTCGCTTGGGATTTCTGAAGTTTCTCAACAACATGTTTTATGTATCCTAAACCCATAGCCATATCCTTTAGGGCTTCCTGTCGACCGAGATCAAAGTATTTGACCAACCTATAGAAAGTTATTGAAACGGCAGCTGTAATTGGGACATTCTTTGCACCTTTCAAACAGTTGTTGAATACTTCGGCATAATTGGTCGTCAACACGCCCTAACGTTTACCATTATCGTGTGACTTGATCCATTTACCTTTGGCTACGTTATCCAACCATGTATACGCCCCCATTTTTATTTTCGCAATCTCTTCCATGATAGCGTTGTACTTTCGAATTTGTATTACAGCACCCGTATTTCACGCAAGATCTTTTAGTTGTTGATTTTTAAAGATGTTATTAAAATTACTACAAAGATGCCGCAAACAAAATCGATGATACCGAGCGGGCTCATTCGGTTGATTAAGCCATAAAGTTCTTATTGTACTAAAAATGCTAGTCTGTCTGTCAGATATCAACGTGATCTCCGGCTGGTCTTTAACAATATGGCGCTTCAGCATCAAAATAAACTAGGACCAACAGCGGTGGTCCTCCGTCGGTACCACTGCGAACGCCATAGGATAACACTTATTGGACGGTGTCATCCCAATAGCGATCAAGATCTTTCCTTTGTACTTACCATACAGATGGGTCCCGTCAATCATGAGGACAGGTCGACAATATCTCCATCCGACCACAGAAGGTTCGAATGCCCAAAATACCATGTCGAATATCGAATAACCAGCTGCAGCAGTCGGAACCATACTCCATTTGACAATTGTCCCAGGATTAAAGTACTGCAATGTCAACATGAATTTCGGCAACTTTCAATACTATTCATCCCAATCGCCGAACAAGGTCTCGATGGCTTTAGATCTATCTAACAAAGCCTTTCGGTAGGAGATAGTGAATCTCTGAGACTCTTTCACGGACGCAACGATAACACCCATCTTCACTTCTAGATCCTCTTCGACCTGTCTAAGTATCATGTCAGAAATGACACCCGAATCCAAGTTTCCATAATCCAATGCTGTATGATTATAGAAACACGTGTGTCGCCCGTTGTACTGCATAATCTGGAACATTCCGTGACTCTATTTTAGAGTCGCCCGCATCCGCCACCCGCAACCATGCTTGCATTTAATCGACCAAATTTTCTGGTTCGTCTCCACCACACGATACTCTTTATTTTTCATAACATGATAATATTTCACGGCATTCTGAATATGTTTCTTGTCCTTAAAGACCATGCCACAATTAAATTCGTCCATTTTCGGGGTCCAAAAATTCTTTCGCAACTTTGGCTCATACTTTGCCATATCATCATCATCACCCCATTCCAACTGATTATAGATTGAAGGAACCTTGTGTAACGGTAATTGTTCACTCCCTTCCATTGTTGGCTCGACATCCATGTCTTCATCTTCATCTTCATCTTCATCCCCACCATTCTCATCTTCCTCTAACGCAAAAGCACCATCTAACTCTGTTTGTTCGACATTGTGAAAACTATCGACTGTATTCGTCCCACCCTCCACATTCTCGTGCGGTGGGCTAATTAACGAATGATGCTGATGTGGAGCGGCAGAACTGGTGCCTGAATCCTGATAAATCACTGTGTGGGGATGATATTTTTTAAGAATGTAAGGCTATCAGTGAGTGTAACTGGATTGAACAACTTGAGGGTCAAACATAGGAGATAACGCGGTAACATGAGGATTGAAATTTTGACTTAAAAATTGGGTAAAAAGACCAGGTTGAGAAGAAAATATTGGAGCGTGATTAAAAGCTCGTTCTACCTCCACATACACCTTAACACCAAGTAGTGAGGGCATCCTAAAAGGTAATTGAAGCACATGGTCTAATGCCGCGTCGTTACCGATTGAATACAACATGTATCTATAATTCCCAGGACCAATAGTAGCTATCGGCAACCTACATTGTAACTTTAAAGTTCTATCAACTCCATCCTCGACGATATATGGTCGTAACATCGCAATTAATTCGTTTAACGTAATCCCCCGACAAACATCCAACGATTTGACCGTAGACATGCTATATGACACTCCAAACTTAGTTCCTTCCAATATCTTTCCACCCCAATACAATAACATTCTCCATTTCAAACAACTACAATTTCACAAATCAAAATAAAACATGTAACGTATTATTATGATTATCAATTATATTACTAAAAAAAATTAAATTGTCCAATCTACTTCATAAAAACCGAAATCCTTCTATATATATACACACACACACACACATACACATACACACAAAATAAAACCGAAAAAATCGGGAAAAAAAAAAAAAAAAACGAAACCCCAAAAGAAAAAAATTGTTTTACATCTACATTTCTAGATCTAGATCTACATTACGAAAAAACTATTAGATTTACATTACGAAAAAAACCAAAAATAAAAATAAAAATTGGTTTACTAACCAAAATGAGACGAACAGCGGTGGAGGAGCTAGATCGGCGGTGGAGGAGTGGGTGATGGCGACGGAGGGCCGATATATCTACATTTCTGAAAACAAAAATTAAAAAAATGCAAAAAAAAAAAAAAAATCCATATAACATACATCTCGTATACACATACATACCTGAGAGACGACGACCGGACGGCCGGAGAAGTGACGGCGATGGCGGCAGATCGGCGAAGCGACAGCGTTGGTTCACTGTAATTTTTTTTTTTTTTTTTTTTATACTCAGTGAAACGGACGCAGCAATCAGACGACGATCGGAGAAGCGACGGCGATGGCGGCAGATCGGCGGAGCGGCGGCAACGTTCACTGTAATTTTCCCTTCTGTTTTTTTACCCTAGTGAAAACGCACACAGCAAATGAGGAAGAAGAAGGGTGGGAGGTGGGGCATTCGAGTTTAAAAACGCAGAAGTGTTCTGCGTGTTTCAAAAACACAGAACACTTCTGCGTTTTTGCTTTTCATTTATTTTTTTGAAAACCGCAGAAGCTTTCTTCGTTTTTCAAACATTTTTTTTTTCTGTTTTGGAAAACACGAAAGGGATTTGCGTTTTTAAAGAAACGCAAATCCCTTTTGCGTTTTCACCCCGACCTTGCACCAGTTTAATCCGTATTTCGAAAATGCATTTTTAGAAAAACGCAAATCAAAAGTGTGTTTTACCTCACTCCTGTAAATAATTTTCACCCCTATTGTTTTCAGAAATTAAGTTTTTAAGTTATATTTTTTTGGTTAAGAACTCCACATAATAGCTTAATAATATTGAACTATTATTATTTGATTATTAATGATAATAATCATATTATACGAATTAAAATTTATTTAATTATAGTTATAATAATCGGATATTATAATTGAGGCCAAAGAGTATTGAGGCTTCGTATGGATACTGTTTCTGTTCCTGTCTACCTCTCTACTGAAAGATAAAAATCAATTCTAAATTCTTATTATAGAATTGATTTTTACTAAGTGGTTTCTTGTTTAATGCTAAAAAAAAATAGCCCTTTGGGGAATAGTTGTATTTAAAATGGTAATAGTTGTATTTATTATTCACCGTTGTAAAATCATTTTGATAAATTGATAAATTTATAAATTTGATTATTATAATTATCGTTGCCGTATTGTAAATTAAAATTTTTTTATAAAATGAATTACTAATTTTTTGTCGCCGTCGCATTATAAAATTTACCAGATTTTATAGAATGAAAATTCGGTCAATTGGTTTTAATGTTAATTCTCCAAGGGAAAAAATCGCATGGCGGCTCTAAAAAATCAGATCGTTACAGGTGGTATTAGAGCAGATTTGCGACCACCCTAGGTTTGGGTTATGATACCCATTACTATTAATAAGTGAAGTAGTGAATTTTTTTTTTCTTCGTATAATCAGTTATTTTTTTTTTAAAAAAAAGTGTATTGTATACAAAGAGGAAAGAGCTCAGTGTATTGATTTGCTATTTAGTAATGGACCGGTCATCAAAATGTTAATAAAATAATTTAATACGTAATTAATTAACTTTAAAATAATTTGAACACGGTTAAAATTAGTTAACCGCCACTAGGTTAACTAAAACCCTATAGTTTTAACTAGAAACTATTACAAAATAAACTGGGATATATTATTAATGTCGTGGGATATTAATGTTATACCTGATATCCCACGACCATCCAGTATTGCACGTATGGATGGTCCACATTTAATATCAACTAATTAACTATTCATAATATGATGTGAGTAGTAGGGTGTTGATATTATAATATGGGCTACTATTTGGGGTGTGCACGGGTCGGGTCGGGCCGGCTTTGGGCCGAAAAATAGGCCGATCCAAATTAATTCGAGTTCAGGTTATTTGGGCTGATTTTTTATTTTTTTTTCCCGGATCGGGTTAGGTTTTTTGGCCCTTTTTTCGGATCGGGTCGGTAATCGGGTGGGTCGGATTTGTATGGAAACCCAATGAGTTAGTGACCTGTTTTGAGATGAAAGCCTAATTTTCCTTCTCATAAAATTGGGATGAAAGCCCAAGAGGTCAGTGGCTGTGTAATTAAACAAATGAAAGTCAGTGACCTGTTCCGAAATTATTGATAGTGTAAAACATAAAATCCAAAAAAAAATACAGATCAAAATTACTAGAAGTGTAAAACATAAAATCCAAAAAAAACTACAGATCAAATCTAAAACATAAAAATGACATCAAAATTACAGATCAAAATCCACTGAAGTCTGAACCTATTGTTACACATCAAAATTTCTAAATTTTCAAAACGACACAAAATTTCCAAATTTACAGATTACAAATTAATAAGCCTGCGTCACTCCAAATTTCCAAAACAGCATCAACAGCCTGTTCCAAGATCATATGACAACAAGTAAAAACTAAAAGTACAACTTTCAAATAATGAAGAATATAATTAAATAAACATACCATCAATCATCAATCAATGTTGTTTCCGAACTCGATCCAACAAGTTCTACAACAAAAGAATAACATAAATAAAAGAATTTATACACAATAATGCTTTTTCAAGGATGCCATTAAAAATGAAATGAATATACATAAAATAAATAAATATTACCTTCCTCTATATTTTCTATATGTTCTACATCGTCCATTGCTTCACAAAGATTGATTCGCTTTGAAGACCGCAACCAATTCTGAGTACAAATGAGAGCCTCAACCATCTTTGTAGATAACGAGTTGCGGAAAGGATCAAGAATTCGTCCACCAGTACTAGAAGCAGATTCTGATGCAACTGTGGACACCGGAATTGCTAATATATCCCTTGCAACTTGAGAAATGATTGGATATTTTGTTGAATTACTTCCCTACCATCCCAAAATTTCGAAGTCATCACTTTCAATTTCCCCTGGGGAAGTTAAATATTTATCCAACTCTGATTTAGAAGTTATATTACATTCCTCCACTACATGTTTGCGAAACTGAGATGAAAACATAATGCGGGAATCCTCATCTTCTTCATCCAACCCACTCTCAGGTAACGAATCACTCACACTTTGAGTAATGACAACATTAACAAATTCATTACATGTGTACCAATCATATAAACAGGACAAATGATCCGCAACCTTTTTCATTACCTCATCTGCAATTACAACATCATAATTTATTCTCAAACACCAATCAATATATTTCGATTTATACCAAGGATCAAGAACAACCGCAACCAACAACAACGAATTCATTTTGTCAAGTTTTTCCCAATATTTGTCAAATTTAGATTGCATACCTTTGGCCATTAAAGAGAGGAACAAATCAGAATTTTTTGACAAATTCATTATTGCACCTTTAATGACCATAAGCTCCATAAAAAAAGAAATGGAAGTGACAAATGATGAACCAGAAAATTTCAAGGTTGCATTGTAGAAAAGTTTTAAAAACTTGACAAATGATCTAGCCTTCTGCCAATCAACACTATTCAGTAGTCCCAACGCTGTTTCACTTGCTTTTCTTAATTATTCCCATCACCTTCCTCTCCTACACCATCAATATCTCTATAATGAAATTTGTATATTTCATCTTCATCCTCTAAACGATCAAATGATTTTTCAAATTTTATTGCTCTATCTAGCATGAAATATGTTGAATTACATCTAGTTGACACATCTAGACAAACTTGACTTTTACACTCGATGCCTTCTTTATCTGCGCACATCTTAAATTTTGCCATTCTAGATGGAGAGCCCTTTACATATCTTACCACACCTCGGATTCTAATGATTGAGTTGTCCATTTCTTTTAAACCCTCACAAATTATGAGATTTAAAATATGGGCACAATATCTCATGTGAAGAAATTCATGCTCAAGAACAATTCCCCGCCTATATTTTGTCTTCTTTTTCAAAAAATGAATTACCCCGTTGTTAGAACTTGCATTATCAACGGTTAATATGAGAAATTTGTCTATACCCCACTCTAACAAACATGATTCAACTTATTTGCCAATAGTCTCCCCCTTGTGACTTGAAACTAAACGAAAAATTAAAATTTTCTTATTTAGTCTCCAATCACTATCGATGTAATGAGTAGTTAGACACATATAATTCAAGTTTTGGAAAGAAGTCCAAGTGTCTGTGGTAAGACATATTCTTTGTCCTTTCAACAACTTTTTAAATTTTTTCTTCTCATTTACATATAGATCAACACAATCTCTAGTTACCGTTGTTCGACATGGTATTCTAACCCATTTCGGCTGAGCAACTTCCATTAATTCCCTAAACCCCTCATTCTCGACAAACTTGAATGGCAACTCATCAACAATTATCATTTTGGCAAGTGCTTTCCTACAATTATCAACACTAAAGCTCCAAGGCACAAGTTGATTGACACCCTCACCACTACCAGCTTTTGGTTTGAAACTCAATGTTGTTTGACCCTTAGGTAGCGCTCTTTAATTATTTTTCTTACATTGAATATTAGCATGAGTTAATATTGTCGAAGTACCATGTTTCTTGGAATCACAAAAATAAGTTTCTCCACAATGGTTACAAGCAGCCCTACGTGAATCGGTACATCCAGGTTGTTGTTTTATCATAGTAAAGTGCTTCCAAACCACTAAACGCTTTCTTTTAGAAGGATTTGGTGGAAGTTCATCATTAATCAAGTTTTTAGAAGGTTTATCATTCATATTAGTTATCCCATCATTGGGCACAAGATTCACATCACAATCAGCACCCTCCATTATGTAGCTAAAAACATTTAACAAAAAAAAAAAAGAAAAAAAAAGAGTTTCAATATCTTTGGACAACAAAAATATTTAGATTAACCATAGTAAATTATAAGGACAAACATTAAAAAACAGATTTGCAGTAAATTAGGTAGTTATGTACACAACATAAGAAAATTTACCACATAACAGAAGCTCAGGTAGTTATGTTTGATTAGTGTTTCAACTTTCCCTTAGATGGTGTTTGATTAGTGTTTCAGCTTTCCTATTTAATCCCTTAGATGGTGTTTTAATTAATGATAACAGATTAGCATATTAGCAAAAATAAAAACTTAGATCAACCAGATTGGCAGATCTAACCAAGTTAAACATAATATATAAACAAAAATGTTTCAAACTTGTACCTGTAGTGTCTATGTAGAATTGTTCAGATCAACCAAATCGTTGTCAGCACTCAGCAATACCTATTCGTCCTAAAAATATTTACAATACCAAAAAAATTGTAAGTTTCAGATAAAAAAATATCACTTCATTTCGAGTAATTGTGCCCTTATTTAAAAATGTTAACTCATGAACACACACCAAACAGGGAAGACGATCACTTGTACTTGTAGTGTTTAGGCTTCTAGCTGTGGTGGGGAAGACGATCATTTGCTCGCTGCAAAATGGTCTCACAACTGAGAGTGAAGACTTAGCTGAGAGAAAAGAGAGCTTTCGGAGAGCGGCTGGGAAATGGTCTCACAACCGATCAATGAGCATATATAGTAGGGGTATCTAGGTTTTGGAATTACTGTATCAAAACGACGTCATTTCATCAAGTTTCGGATCGGATCGAGTGTAATCCAATCTGCATGTTGGAGACCTGCCCATCGATCCGGACTATTCGGGCCTGCTTCTTTGTGGGCCGATTCTAAATTAACTATTCTATTTCTCAGCGAGTCGGGCCTATGTCGGGCGGGTTCGGATCGGCCCATCGGTTTTTGGGCTTTTTGTACACCCCTTACTACTATTACTATATTATAGTTTACGACCTACTCACGCAGTATAATTACAGCCACTTAAACCTAGTGGCTGTAATAATATTATATTACTATTACCATTTACTGTCGAAATAATATCCAACTATTCATAAACTGTAATAATATTGAATATATGTTGAAATGTTCCTAACATAGTTATCAGAGTACACAAACTAGTTCCTGGGATATTCAATTTGCGATCCATACTATTCACAAATTGGAATGATTAGGGTCTGCAGTTCACAGTATGGAAACTAGTTATAGTAGGACAATAATTATATCCGATAGGAGGTTTAGGGTATGTAAATTACATGAATAAATTTGGAAATTAAAATGCTCTCTAAAGAATCGATTAATATCCCGTGTCCTTCATGCTACATGCTTAGTCTAGCACAATGTCTATTTATCTAGTTAAATGATATGGTAAAATGCAGGAACATGTAATGAAATCTATGTACAATCTGTTTACTAGCTCGTGTACATGTTAGAAACAACCTTATGCTTATTTTAATGTGTGGAAGAATACTAAGTTACTAACCAATGCCTATTGGCTAACAAATTGATCCAAAAATTGGTGTCCATTCCTACTTGTTGTTACTATTCCATTATTCTATTGTTTGGTCCATATTTGCATGCATTGACGTTTTCGTTATGTTTTGGTGGTTTGACAATTTGCACATATGTGTTGTTACCATTATTTCACTTTGGTTTCTATAATTTCAATTTGAATATATTAACATTTAGGGTGATGCTTGATTAATGTAACTTACCTATCGTAGGTAAAGTGAGACTAGGTTAGTGACGTATTAGTCGTTGACCATAGGAATTGTCGTTGATTTGGAAATATTAATTTAAAGGTGTTTACTATTTTCTATATAAATTATCAAATTTTATTTTCGTATTAAATTATGGAAAAAAAAAGTGTTGATGAAAATGAACAGTTTTATGATATTAAATGGTTCAAGAAAAATTTTAAAGGTGGAAAATGATTTTATTATCATGCTATGCCATAATTGTCTTCTCGTCAGGAGGGCATATCCTGTGAGATGTGGATATATATTGTTACCTGTCAAGTAAGTCCTGCAGGAGGGATATATGTTGTTACCTGTCAGACAAGTCCTACAGGGTGGATATATGTTGTTACTTGTCAGGCAAGTCCTACAGGGTGGATATATGTTGAGACCTATCAAGAGTGCAAATTCTGCAAGTGACTGCCCCTACCATTGAGGATATTAAATGACCCTGACACTGTTGGCCACCTTAGATGACACAGTTTTACAAGTCACGGTACTGTCGTAAACTTTCGATCATGAGGTAAAATGATCCTATGACTAGTAGGAAAACATGTGTGCGGTATTTTATTACATATCAAAATGATTTTGTTGGTGGATTTAAATGCATTATTTTACTGTAATGGTAACAGTGGAATTTTATTTCGGATTAGTGTGCAGTTATATTTATATTATATTTTGAAAGGTGATGTTTGATAAATATACTTTATCAGTAAATTCTTTTTATATTATGAAGACAATGTTTGCATTGTCTTCTATGTAAATTGTCAAATTATATTTTCGTACTAAAATGTAAAAAAAAAAAAAAAAAAGATTTATTAAAACGAAATATTTTATAATGTTACGCGGATCAAGGAAACTTTTAAAGGTGGAAAGTGGTTTTTATTATCTGACTATGCCATAATTATCTTCTTGTCAGGAAGGTATGTCTCGCAAGATGTGAATATATGTTGTTACCTGTCAGACAAGTCCTGCAGGGTGGATATATGTTGAGACCTGTCAGGAGTGCAAATTCTACAGGTGGCTGCCCCTACCATTTGGGATATTAAATGGCCCTAACATTGATAGCCACCTTAGATGGCACAGTTGTACAGGTTACGGTACCATTGTAACTCCCGATCCTGAGGTAAACGATCCTATGACTGACAAGGAAGTATGTTATTTTATTATATACAAGTGAATTGACCAATTGAGTTAAATTCGGTTGTTCTGTTACGGTGATATTTTTGTTGAGGTTTAGATACTGCCTAGGGTGGATATATTTTATTGGAAAGTGAATTTTGATAAAAATACTTGATCTATAAAATAAGTTTTTGTATTATGAAGGCACTAAACCGGAAAATAATTCAAATAGGTTCCACTAGTAATGCCAGATAGGGTCAGAGTGTGGTACGACTATCATGGGAATTGGAATACTTGACAATAGGAATACTTTTGGTGTTATTTATATAATTCGAATATGTGTAGTTCAACTTTATCTTGATTTTGATGTGAGGTTGCCTTCATAATTTTCATATCAAATTGCAATATTTTTATATGTATATGAGTATTGAACTTGTGTCGATACATGTTTATGTGACAGAATTATGAACAATTTAGTATCCTTAGGTATAATATTCTGGTAAGAATTTATGTCATGCAAATCAGAGGATTAAAACGATTTTTTTTTTAATAAAAAATTAGTTGTTTACTTATATTGGAAGCCAGTGGTTATATTGTTTTTTGAGCTTATAAAAAGTTAAATTGAGATTCATTATTATTATGTTTATTACAATCAGATTGCGCAGCAGAAGAATTTAAAAACATAAGATTTTAGAATATATTTAATAAGACCCTACGATCTTGAGCTATTTCTAAACACGAAATTTCGAAGATAAAATTTATTTAAGAGGGGGTAGATTGTAATACTCCGAAAATTTATATTTTGAAAAAATATTATTTTAAATGAGTTTAATATTTTAAGGACGGTTTTGCAAATTTGTAGTATAAATATATACTTGCTAATTTTTGGAATTAAATATTAAATTATTTGAAAATATTATTTTCAGGTTATTTTGTATATTATGAAAATTTATAAATAATATTTGATAATTTGAGGGAGATAAATGTAATTATTGAGTCTAATATGAATTAGTTTATTAATAAGGGTATTAAATGTAATTTTAGAACTCTTAATCATTAAGGAATCCAATTTGTGGCTGAAAATTAAAGGAAAAAAAAAAGGAAAAAGTTGGGGAGGCCGCGTGTTGATCCTATTAATAATAATAATAATAGTAGTAGTAGTAGTAGTAGTACATAAATATTTTTGGACGTGAAACTATTCGGGTCTGAATTTCAGTTTCGGATTTCAGGTAGAATTTCTAACTCTTTTAATATATGTATTTAATTTTCTACTGTGAAATTTGTGTTATTTTTGTTGTCGAATTATAGTTATTAGTTTGTATGAAATAATTATAATTTTGTGAAAATTATGTCAATGTGTTTTATTTGTTACATTAAATTAAATGCACGTATTATAGGAGTTGAAATTCTACTGAGCGTTAGCTCACAACCCCACAATTTTAATTGCATGGCCGGTGAGAACGAAATGGCGCAAAGAATTTTATTTGAATTCCAATTCAATTTGTGTGGAAAAATTATAATTTGTCCCAGATTTGTGTGACAAATTACTATTATTATTAATAATAATACTAAATCAGATTATTATTATTATTATTATTGATTCTATGTACTGTTGTAAAAAATAAAAAAAAAACTTGATACACATAATAGCTTAATAGCTTATTATTAATATTGAAATATTATTATTTAATTATTAATTATAATAATCATATTACAAGAATTAAAGTTTATTTAATTACAGTTATAATAATCGAATATTATAATTGAGGCCAAAGAGTATTGAGGCTTCGTATGGATACTATTTATGTTCCCGTCTACCCTTCTGCTGAAAGATAAAAATCAATTCTAAATTTTGATTATAGAATTGATTTTGATTCAGTGGTTTCTTGTTAAATGCTAAAAAACAAAAAACAACCTTTTGGGGAATAGTTGTATTTAAAATGGTAATAGTTGTATTTATTATTCACCGTTATAAAATCGTTTCGATAAATTGATAAATTATAAATTCGATTACCATAATTATCACTGTCGCATTGTAAATTAAAAGATTTTTATAAAATGAATTACTAATTTCTTGTCACCGTCGCATTATAAAATTTATCAGATTTTATAGAATGAAAATTCGGTCAATCGATTTTAGTGTTAATTCTCCAATGGAAAAAATCATGTGGCGGCATTAGAAAACCGGGTTGTTACATCGCATGTGTGTTCTCGGTAATCTCTTTTAGGTCCCGAGTAAAGTCTTCAGGTCACTTCGTTGAGTTCGGGTTCATGTGAGTTGTATGTGGGTCCTAAGTACGATGCTCAGGATCCACGCATAGTCAACATGAACTCCTTATTCCAAGTGGCATTATTCAGAACTTTCCAAAATACCCCTCATCAAATGCCCCATATTCCTAATGTCCAAGGATAAGGGGAATAGGAATAATTGGTGGGGATGGAATGAAGTCCTGAAACTTTAGCTTTAATTAGAATTCAGACAATCATATTGCCTTGATTTTGCAACCCAATCAAAAATTTGAAAAGGTTGCGCCGCTTTTATTTTTACACCCCAAACCCACCATGCATTTAATGTATGGCTGATTGGACATAGGATGTCTTTTTGACTCCTAGGTGACGACTGACATTCCCCTGTTATTTGGATCTCCTCTATTTAATAAGAGAGTCCCCATCATTAGGACTCTTTTGCAACTTTGGATCTCTCGTATTATTTGAATCTCTTAGGTGACGACTAACATTCTCCTGTTATTTTGATCCCCCCTATTTAAGAAGAGGGTCCCCATCATCAGAACCCTTATGCAACTTTGGGATTCCTTGCACTCTCTCTTTCAAACCTTCAAAAATATTTTTCGGCGACTTAAGCTCCTCTGTTCTTGAGACCTATTCTTCTATTTTTGTTAAGTTTTTTCATTTATGACCTGATCGTTTTTCCTCATTTTTTTTTCATTTCTATCTGTTTTGATTGTTATTTTGTGTCATCTTTTGTCACGACCTGTCCCAGACACCCGACATCTCGGGACTGGCGTGACAACATCACGACATCACCTATACAACCAACCATCTATTAAACGATAATATGCATACATCAATAAAACATCATCTTTATAAGCTATACATATTCTCTGTTATGGGGACACACCTGCCCCCAAAATATAATAACAACAAAATATAATACCATGAACATCTCAAAAGTTCGCCCCAGACAGCTCATCTCAACCCTCTACACGACTCCATCGTAGGACTCTACCTAGCGCCAGTAGGGGACCGACTCCTAACTACGTCACCTGCGAGTGTACTGCCTTCTTAATAAAAGTATTTTAAATGGATCAAGCATATAACATATAAACATCACATTTCAAATAAAAATCTCATAATATATATAAATATATCATACCACAAGGAAAACATCATTTTTTCCTGTCACCACAGAATCAATGTCTATATGTTTATAACATTTCAACTAAGCAGTAAAAATCAACTAGAACATGACAACAACCATATAGTATAACGCAATTGAAATAATAAATGTATCATTGTAAATGGATACACCAAGCCAGTATAAAATAATATATATATAAATGTCATACATGACAGAACATCATATACAACAAAACACCATATACGACATCACACCACATCACACCACACCACATCACTCCACACCATACCTCGGCTAGCCATGTGATCGTTTTAACCTCACAATCGGAAGTTGCAACGGTACCGTACCCCATAGGATATGCCTTCCTAGCGGGATATAATAACGCTCCGCTGGACTATGCCAGACGGGTGAAACAACGCTCCGCTGGACTATGCCAGATGGATGAACAACGCTCCGCTGGACTATGCCAGACCGATGAAACACCGCTCCGCCCCGATATTTTCAAATGTGCTCCAATGTGACTCAAATTGTGCGTATAAGAAAATCAGGATCTTACAACTCTTTCCCCCTAAAAGAAATTTCGTTCCAAAATTTTCGTTCAAAACAATAGGAATTAAAATTTCAGTCAAACCCCTAATATTTCAGATTCGCACCGCATGGTCATGTTAGTCACACTTAATTAGTAACCATCAATTCATTTTCACACATCGCAACATTTTCTATTCACAGTAGCTCACATTATATCTAACAACCGTCAAATAGGGTGCACCTAACACAACCAATCAACTATCGGGAAAAAAATCTCATG